>QLNU02003225.1:19392076-19413007 GCA_006491805.2 Dysdera silvatica | reverse complement strand
TCAGGCTTCTCAAAATTCCCTTTTCTTCGAGTGGTTGTACCATAATAACAAGTAGTCTTCATAAATATGAAATCCATCTGATTAAGTTTTGCTATTTATGAACCTGCAGAGTCTTACGTTGTTGTAAGCCGTTATCCATGTCGCATTTTTTATGATATATATAAATATACTATATTTTATATATATATTATACTATATTTTATTATATTTAGCCAATGACAAGACTATAATAGCGGAAAAGTTTTGGAAATGTAAAGTTTGATCTGAACATGGAAAGTAAGTACGAGGGCAAGTTAGTAAGTAGGTTAAAAAAAAAAGGGGGTAACCAAGATACTCACTTGAAAAATATGTTTATTTCTCTACGTAATCGCTATTTACGTTGATACATTTATCCCATCTCTTTATGAGTTTTCCAATACGTGCTGTATAAAAGTCTTTGGACTTCTGCATCATCCACCTATGTACCGCACGTTCAGCCTCTGTATCATTTGCGAGGTGCTTGCCGCCCAGATGCAATTTAAGCTGACCAAACAGGTGATAATCGCTTGAAGTTAAGGCTGGGCTATAAGGCGGATGTTGAAGAAGTTGCCACTAAAACTCTTCAATTTTCTCCTGGGTCATTCGAGCTGTGTGAGGTCTTGCAACTCATAAACTTTCCATGTTGTTTCTTCTGTCGCAATCTCAACGGGATGAGTACTTTGTTTTCATTAACAACTTTTAAATGCCCTTTAGAAAACTCCTGGATCTAATTTTAGATTGCTTGACGGGACAAACAGTTCTCATTGCAAATAGGAAGCATTTCCTTATGAATATCCTTTGCCGAAAGCCCTTTCGTCCACAAGAAACGCACAACACTTTGCTGCTCTTCTAGCGTACACTCCTTGAGCACAGTCGCCATTTTCAAATGCAGCTGCACATCTGTACAACCGTTGTCTCATAAATTCGAAATGAATGTCAAACAGTTGGATAGTGCTGCCACCTATTGACATATTTTGAAATAATTTACTACTAATTTCCAACCTCTCATATCGGTTTGTAAACTACTTACTGACTCGCTCTCGTATCTAAGTAACAGGCTCGTGCGAAGGATTTCCCAAAAGGGGAAATATTTTGGTGGAAAAAGGAAAGGATTTCGATGAAGACAAAACTTTCTCTTACAGGGAATTTTATCTTATAGCTAATAATATTATTTAAAAGGGAAGGGGGAGGATTAGTCTTCCAAACACACTCCTTACGCATACACTTGCCAAATAACATTCAATCGTTGTAGATTGGAACTCTGTTCAGTTTTCTGTTTCTTTACGTAGTATAATGTCAAGCGAAAGGTTGTTGACTTTGAAGCTTCAATACGGTTTAATCACACTTGTTGGCTAAGAAATGATATTTCAAAATTGTTGCAATCATAAGCGTAGATTTATATGGGCCCGTGGGGCCTGAGCCCCCTAATAATCTGAAATAAATTGCTATTTTATATACAGGGTTTGTCCCAGAAGTTCCCGGAATGATTTTTTGTAGTTGGCAACGCTGGCTGACGGGGCGGAGAAGTTGGTGGGGGATCTGAGCTTGGAAACGAGACCGGTATCAGTCGCCTGCGGGCAGTTGTTGAGGCAGGGTCACGCTCCGCGCAGAGGTATCTACTGCACCCTCGTCGATCAAAAAATGGACCAGTTTTTGGAGCAGCGTTATGCAATCAAATTTTGTGTGAAACTGGGTAAAAACGGGGCGGAGACACTCGAAATGCTTCGGAAAGCCTACGGTGACGGGGCGATGAAAAAAAGCCAAACTTTCATGTGGCACAAGCGGTTCCGGGAAGGTCGGGAGTCCGTCAACGACGACGACCGCTCTGGACGCCCGTCGACATCACAAACGGACGACTCGGTGCAAAAAGTGCGTCAAGTTTTGGACAATGACCGACGATTAAGTGTTCGGGTGATTGCAGAGGAGTGTGGAATACCCAAAACAATCGTTCATCGCATTTTAACGGAGGATCTTCAAATGAGGAAAGTCTGCTCGAAAATGGTGCCAAAAGTCCTGACGAGTGAGATGAAGGAGCAGCGTTTGTTGAAGTGCCAGGAATTGCATGAACGCTACGAAACGGACCCAGAATTTTTGGACAGAGTGATCACAGGGGACGAGACGTGGATTTTTCAGTACGATCCCGAATCAAAGCGCCAGAGCAGCGAGTGGCACACCAAGGAGTCTCCTCGCCCGAAAAAAGCAAGGATGAGCAAATCGCGAATCAAGGCAATGCTCATTGTGTTTTTTGACAGAAAAGGTGTAGTTCACAGTGAATTCGTGCCACAAGGACAAACAGTCAACAAGGAGTTTTACTGTGAAGTGCTCAAACGGTTGCGCAACAGGGTTCGACGCGTCCGAAACGAAATTCGCGACAATTGGATCTTGCACCATGACAACGCGTCAACCCACACCGCGCTCATTGTCTCCGAGTTGCTGGCCAAAATGGGTGTGGCAACGCTGCCCCAGCCGCCGTACAGCCCCGATCTGGCACCAGCGGATTTCTTTTTGTTCCCAAGGATCAAAAGAACCCTGAAAGGAACTCGGCATGGGACGCTGGAGGCGGTAAAAGCAGCCGCGACGACCTCACTGAAGGAGATTCCCGTTGACGACTTCCAGGGCGCCTTCAATGATTGGGTGAAGCGTTGGCAACGGTGCATCGAAGCAGGGGGAGAATACTTTGAAAAGTTCTGAAAAGATTGTAAACTGATATTGAATAAATGATTTTAAAAAAAATCATTTCGGGAACTTTTGGGACAAACCCTGTATACTGTAATGTATAAACGTACATAAAATGTGCTTGCCCCCCCTTCCCAACAATAATTTTGAGAACTCTTCACTGATGGTGCAAATGGAAATCCTTTACGGTTTATAACTTACTTGGTCAGCCAAATCTCTGGAAAGGGTGTAAATTGAGTGCAGTTGACCAGGGATCTGGCAAATGACTTGCTGGAATATTTACATCTGTACAAATATGTTGAAAAAACAATAATTACTACAGTGTCTATACAAAACAAAAAACATTTTATTGCCTGAAGTTGAAATATACAATCAAGGAAAAATGCACGATTGCTACAAAAACGAACTTTAGGCATCGTGACAGATTTGGTTTTAACAGATGAATTTGATTGGCATCCAGCAAGATGAACCGAACAATATATAAACGTAAAAGTACGATTTTTTTCTTCTTCTAACTCGTGTATGTGTTCCCACACCAAAACGAAATGTGTGTAAGAGACTAAGCAGCTATTTTGGACCAGTTTTCACAATATTCAGTTAGTCTGTAGCTAGTAGTTGTACATTATTTGCGTTGGCCTTTGCTTTCTGTACGTTTTACACTGTTTCCCGACCCAGTTGCAGTGTTTCTTGCTTCCGTCACAATCGCAGACGATGTTTTCCTCTCTGGTACGCATCGTCTGATTCGACATTTCAAAGAGAACAGAAAATCACGGTTATCAACCGCGGGAAAGTAAATCATTATTTCAAATTATATTAACAGCCCTTTTCTTAAGCATGAGCTTATTCGGTACGGTTTTAAACGTCTGCTTACCTGGCTTGCTCCAATTCATACAACACATTCATTTAACTCGTATAACACAGTCATGTAACATATGCATTAACATATAACACCCTTCTTATAATTAACAAACAAAATTTAATTTAATAAATTAATGATTTTAAGTTTGAAAAACAAAAAAATTTCAGCGTTATAAAGTTATATCGAAATATAACGATTCTTTAATTCAATTTTAGCATTCGTAGCAGACGTACGAAATTAGCCATAATTTTGTGATCGAATAAGCAGATAATGACAATTTTTTTCCCATAACATCTGAAATACAAGACTAGTGGAAATCGATATTTTACAGTCATGAACTCGATATTTTACATACATACATAAAATCGATGTTTTCTAGATTTTTGTGTGTAACGTATTTCTGATATAACACTGAATCTGCAAACGAAGATTAACTAAAAATGTATTTTTTAAACAACAGGATTTGTGGTCAATTAACGATTACGTAATTTTTTTTCAAACCTTATTTTTAACTACAACATACTATATTATGTTTAATATCGATTTTCAAGTTCATTGGGATGATGGTGTCACCAAAAATAGTTTCATTACTTTCAAGAATTTAAAAATGCTTATGATGACTGGGGAACTATTTTGTTAGTGCTTTGCAGATGATGCCAATTTGAAGAATCAGAATAATGACACGAAAAATATATACAATATATAATATATATATATAGTATGTACAAACGACCGATCAAGTAATAATTACTTTTAGAAAAATTGGTTTTGGAAAGAGTGAGGGAGAGAGAGAAAGAAAATGCAAATAAATTGTTTATAATAAAATGTAAGAGAATCTTCATAAACCGAGGCGACTGTACCACGGCGGATTATTCAGAAATGCGAATTATTGGAAATTAAAAAACGATGTTTTTCGACGAGAACAATTTTTATTGAAATGTTCATTTAAATATTCAAATGATATGCGTTTACATTAGATTTAAGAAAGTTAATGAATTTTAATTAAAAAGATTCTAGAAGTCTGCTGTTTTAATTTCAGAGAATTTTAGAAGAAAAGGTTAGGATTATCAGAAAAGGTTTTCGCAACTTGGATTGAGGAGACTTTACTGTAATCTATAAATATGATAAATAAGAAATATATTTCTTTAAACTATATACAGTTGATATATTTGTTTCGACTTATTCTAATGGATTCTAATTGAGATTTGGTGAATGTCGATATGATTAGGTTAGGCATGGAGGAGAGCATAAAGCAATAATTTGTTGCGAGGTTCTCCTACAAGTAACGCATTTCATAAATCATAGTTTCCTCAATTTCGGTTGCCTTGATTCACACTATTTTCACAGAGTAAATGGACAGTAATTTTATTTTCAGTGGACTATAAAATATAGCATTGTTTTACATAGGTCTGTGGTCTCATTTGGGGAAACTGTGAGAGTGGGCAGGATGAAGGACTGAGCTGACATACGTATTTGATTTAGATAGAGAAATCTGTTGAAGTTTAGGTACAAAATATTTTTTTTTAATTAACTTATTTTTTATGAAATAATTTTGACATTCTTTTTAGAAAATTAGTGTTTTTAGATCCAGAGCCTGTCATCTGCTAACGTGAGTAGATGAGGAGGGGGAAAACAACACGAGGGTGGAAGGGATTGCTACATCCTATGGACATCGTAGTTTTGTTTTAAGAAAAAACACATTTGCAAATAGTTGTTTTATACCCTGAGATGCTAATATGAATGGAAAAAAAATAATGTCGCGCATTCTACAAAATGCTATAGCATTTAAGAATCGAATCTTTTTGAATCGCTGACGTAAGAGATCATAGTTAAAAAAATGGTGCAAAAATTGCTCATTTTATTCAGGGGGCGTAGAAAAAATGAAGTTGTTAAGCCACAACATACATTCATAGTTCTATCCACAACAATAGACAGAAACTTAAAAAATAGTATATGACTACACACAATAACTTCCAGAAATCGTTATATACGACACTTGAAACATAATTTACAGCAAACTGCTTTTTTTTGTGTGTGGATAAGACATACACAATAATCTCCAGAAAATTTGTATTTATACTGTGTTAAGAAATGTTATATCAATAGTTTTTTCTTAAAACATACAACAAACAAAGGGCGTTTCTTTTGTGTGTTTTGGGAATTTCGGCGTCAAATGTGTGCAATTGTCGTCAAACTGGTGACATGACGTAGAAAATAAACCCTATATTATGCGCAATGAACTATGTCTTCAACCTTTGGTGTTAATCGAAAATTTCGCATCAAAAATGATTTTTGAATTCAGTCATTTTTCGAAAAAAATTACAGCTTTTTAAACCAAAGCTTTTAAAATGAGGTAACAACGTCAGCCAATCCTTTTTTTTTTGATAAACAACTTTTGGTTTTACATTTAGTGTAATATTTTTTTATGTGAGTGCATGTGGGTGTGCAGGGAATGGGCTAAATGGTTTTTTTTTTGCCATCATGAAGTTGTAACACTTCATATTTTAAATCTAGGTCTAGTTGAAAACCCAAAACAAAAATTTGATCTTGTTGATTAACAACTGAAGTTCAATAATTAACAACTCAAACGTAACCATTAACAACTCAAACGTAACGATTAACAACTCAAGATTAATGATTAACAACTCAAGTTTAACAAATAGAGCAACGAAGATCTTTCATGAAACAATGTTCCTTAATATTCTGATGTATTTTATTAATATATTATTAATAATAAACATCTAAGCAGACTAATATATTTAACATTAATGAATAAATTTCTTAACATAAATTTTGCATTGAAAACTTATAGAGGTATACTAAAATTTATAATTTCCCTTATCCTTACTACAGAGTAGATGACGATCCAAACAATATAACATACGCCAGATTTACCGTTGAAATTTATTTTGTACACATCCTTAACGTCAAAGAACAATTTTCATCGCTGTGTGCAATTTTATACAAACAAAACATTTTAAACAAAATTCTGTAATAATTTATTTTAAGAAAAAATATTTTCCAGGTTGGGGCTGACTACATTTCCAGGGGGTTTAATTCTCTCTAGCTCCATCCTGGACACGGCCCTAAACATTAGGTACGAAAGCTTTACAAACCAAATTAATAATTTAGGATCCCCAATGATCGTTACGAGGGCTTAAAATTAATCGTTATAAAATTCGCCAACTTAAAGGTAAACTTCGAAATCATGTTTTAAATAACAATTAGACTTCTCATAATTTAAACATTTCTCAATTTTCTTTCATAAATTAGTTCTCTCAATTTAGAATTCCTATACTTCTTTTTCTGTGCCAACTGCTTCATCAATCAAAAATTATTAGCCGCTTCATCAACGTTGCCAGATGTAGTAGTATCCAAATGCTATGTTGTCATTTTTTTTACGTCGAATTCTACAGGCACTGAAGTTTAGTTATGTGGCTAAAACAATTAATGTAATTTTAGGTTTATCCACTATGTGTTTTTAAAATGGCAATGCACCTTAACAATTTTTGAGATTCGTTGCGTATATCAAGTCTCGCAAGGGTTACACAGAAACATACAACCAACTGAGCCACCCTGTTATTGATGGGAGGTTACCCCCCCCAAAAAAAGTTAAAAAAAAGCTTCATGTGAGAAGCAAAAAAGCTCAACAAAATGGACATTATTGAACTCTGAGTATATTCACCACAAAATCTTAAATTAAGTTAAGATTAGTGAATTTCATCAGCGTTCAAAAAGTGGGCCAATTGGGAAGTTCAACGAGATGGGCCAAGATGAACCAGTCCGCCCCTGCACAGAACCAATTAACATTTTTATTCTTTAAATTTCAAGTCTTATCATCTGGCAACATTGTGAACGGACGTTTGACGCCATTTTCATGACGGCGGATCATAATTTCTTGTGTTCATTTATGATAACAGAAAATTTTTTGTATGAAGGGAGTGTGGACATGCTTTCCAAGTGCACTCATTGGAGCACAATGGCTTCTTCTTCTTCTTCTTTCGATTCTATCCAATTGAAACTTGGAAACCTGTGGCAGACACCACCTTTTACTTTCAATGGTTTTACGTTTCGAACCACCACCACGACCTATCGCTGTTGCTTGCAATGATAGTGCTGCGTTTTGTATTTCATTCGTATGTGAATTCACCACATTGTAGCACGATCAAGCCATTATTGATTAGCACAAGGCTGCGTCCAGTCATGGGGCACATTTCGCTGTAGACCCATTGCACTTCTAGCAACAACGAGAGGCAGTGACAGAGACGCGGCTCATAAGGCATGCGATTTGAGTTAGTGACGCCGCGTGCCGGAGTGTTCGCACGTTACGTCAGTCGTACGATTGTCCACTTCCGGTTATTCTCAACGCTCGTTAACCGTCGAGTAGCGTTCAGCGTTCTAGAAAGGCCTCGCGTTATTAGACGTACCATTCTTTTAAGTCTTTAACATCTTTCTTCTTGGCAGGCTGCTTCAGGAGTTTTGGATCAGCCCCCTTGATGGTCCCATTGACCACACCCTGTGGAGCTTGAGGAAAATGGCCACCTGCTGTGGCGTTAGGGCCTTGATTGGCAGCGGTCTGAGGCGGGAAGTGGTAGGGCCTTTTCATCCCGCCTTCGTCCGCATCAGCTTTGTTGTATCCCGTCCAACTTCTGACCCTATACACGACAAGGACCACGATCACTATAACGATGAGGCTTCCCGCAACGATTCCAATTACCATGGCCATATTCTCAGCAGCTGAAGAACTTTTGGCTCTTGGTGGCGGTTTGAAACCACGCTCTCCGCCGTTTACGGGTGTATCAGGAATGGGCACCGCGTAAACGGACGGTGGAGATCGGGCTGTTGTCAAAACCGAAGTGGACCTTGGTGTTGCCGGTGGAGGGGGTGGCGGTAAATTTATAGGATATTGAGATGGAGGAGGTCTTCTGTTGTGGTATTGATTATAATCATAGCTTTCTTCCGTCGGCGGTCTTCTGTAAACCACCGGAGTTACCATGTGGTCAGGAGGCCAGTACGGTCGGATTGACGGTGTGGTCATGGATATAGAAGTAGTAGTTGTGGTGAAGATTGGAGGTAAAGATGGGTTCAATCGAGGAGGTGGTGGTGGGCCAACGGCAGTATGGGAGTCTGGGTCGTGGTAAGTGGTGATTGGAGGTTTAGGAAGCAATCCGGGTGCTGTGGGCATCATCTCCCCACCAGCTGCAATACCAATTTCGCCTAACCCTGATCCATCCACACAGTCTTCTTCGTCATCACAAATGGTATCCTCAAGTCCTCCTGCACTCATACCTCTTGAGCCACCTGATGGAATGACTGAACGACCAGGGGCAGACGAACCTCTGGGATCTGGGGTAGTCCTGGATTGGGGTTTTATGGTTGGGCGTATGTATACAGGCGTGATTAGATCATCACCTAAAAGAAAAATAGTACTCTTATTACTCTAATCGTTGAGACACATTTACTTTAAAAAACTGTAATTTTCTATTTAATTCAAAATGAAGATTTTGAAACTTCGAACAAAATTTTTTGCCAAGATTTAAAAATTGCAATACTTTAATTTAATTAAAATTTGAACTAATAGCAAAGAATAGCAGAATATAAAGAAAAAAGTTAAAAATGGTTATAATATGTTTTCAAAACGTAACATAATGTACACATTTTGTTTAAGTCGTAATGAGGGAAATTCCCGTTTTTAATATACGTGTACTGTCTACCACGAACCCTCCCCCCTTCCACGCTGCCCGTATCTTTTGACGTCAATACGAGAGTATTAGCCCATTTAAAATAGGGCATGTCTGAAGAAACTTCTTCACAGTGGTGCATTTAACGACAAATTGGCAATGTACATATATATACAGTACGACTTCCGTAAATCGAAGTCGGTTCCATAAAAAATGTTGATATAAAGAAATTTTGATGTCAATAAACGATCTTTTTTATACATCTGTGTTGCACATAGTTAAGACATATTTCCTAGTAGTCGATGTATTCTTCTTCATACGTAAGTGGATATAAAACACATTATGTACAAATTATGTTCACACATTTCCCCTTATTTATGGTTTTTTCCAATGTGTTTTTATATTTATATAATTTATTATCTGAGTAGTGGCCGGAACTTGTCAAGCAGACATTTAGTCTGCTTTTTTTCCAGTCATCCGTCAAGGACCTTCCTGACTATTTTTTGTACTTGTATTCAAGTTTTTCTTTTTCTTGGTTGCCTGTAAAATAAACATCATTATTATCATTATAATTTTACATCGAAATCTTTAAAGTGATGTAAACAATGCTCTTTGATATAACACGAAAGCTTAAATGTTCCAGCTTTTCTACAATCACATTTCTTTCATGTACAATAGGAAATACTGTTCCAAAAGTACCACAGGCCATACTGGAAAGCCATGGGGACAAACGTGGCTCAAGAAGCTTACGTTATACGGGCAGTTCACTATTTTAACCAAGCTGTTGCTGTCTTTTGTTGTATAGCTCACATTTAGTAGTAGGTTAAGAACAGTAAGTTTTCCAATGTCACGGATAGAGATATAAGCTGGCTTGTATTTTGAGCTTTTGAAACGGTCAAAAATCTTTGTGTATGTTACATAGTTCTAGAGGAGTAGCTAAACCATAAAGGCATTAAAATTTAGCTAGAGATACATAAATTTACGTTAGATTTCCCTGTTCATTTAGCTCAATTTCCTATTCACCTTGTATCCAAACTAAGAAACAGTAAGGGGATGGAAGCACAATTTCCAATTAGCTAAAGTCAGTCATACGTTAGCCAATAAATAAGGCTAATTATAGCTTAAAATAGTCAACAGGTTTTTTAATTAAACTTAGATAACGAAGTTGAGCCGTTACTTACCAGAAGTAGGTTCAATTTCTCCGCAATCATCTTCATCATCCCAGCATCCGGAACCGCCGCCCCCTCCACCGGAATATACCAAGTCGTCACCTTCGTATGTGGCGGATGCTCCGGACTATAAGAATTAATATTTTATTAATCTCCCATGGTATCAATCGAAAAATAAAATAATCATTTTATTAATTTTGAACAGCACAGTAAAAATTTTTATCAACCCTGAACAGTACAGCAATCGTTGTACTCATCCTGGGCAGTAAAGCAATTATTTTGTTGATCATGGATGGTACAGCAATTAATTTATTAATCTTGAACAGTACACCACTGACTTTATTAATCCCGGGTAATATAGCGATTATTATAGTAATTCCCAGCAGTATAGTAATTATTTCATTAATTATGAGCAGTATTGAAATCGTTTTATTAATATTGAACAGTGTAGTAATTACTTTGTCAATCCCGAAAAGCAGACAAAGCATTTCATTAATCCTAATTTAAGTGATTATTTCTCCTCCACCAGCGAACTCCCGCTTTATAAAGTGCGAATTTAATATTTACAAAATATTTTCACCTTCTTTGCACTCTTAAATAGTAAAGGAGGGATTAGGACGAAGTGCTTAGCCAGACCCTTGCTTAAGGGTACCTTTACTGTGCTTATCCGTCATATTTCGCTTTGGTTTATGAAACAAATGACGTTTTTTAAAGTGAGAAAAATTTGAAAACTTCTTGGAGAATGTCTCATCATGAGCTCTGTTACAACACTCCCTCACAGCACTCGATTTAAGAACGACGCATCCTCATTGCCAAGCCGGATCTGAGTGTATTTGCAAAAAAGACAAATACTTACTTGCTGCATTCTTCCATCACGATCGCCAGAGTCGTGTTCTGTGTGTGTACTAGGTACGCTTCTTTGCTGGAGACTGAGGGGCAACGACATCAAGAGCTCGACGTCACCATCCACCCTTATCCTGGGGTCATCCTCTGCAGCCATGTCCAAGATCCTTTCACCATTGACCACCAAACCTGATATGATTCCTTGAAATGGTCGTTCCACGCCTGCTCTTCCAAGAGCAGCCTTTTTACCTCCTACTTGTACTGCAGAGTGGCTATTGAACACAGTGAGCTGTCGCCCTGTTAAAAATAAGAAGGAGGGAAGGGGAGACACACACACACATTAGTTTCTTCCACACAGATAGAGAAAAACTACAAGGACTGGAAATATAGATACGCCTTGAATAAGGGGCGTATCTATGTTTTTATTATATATTATTTCATTTATTCTTATTCACGAAAAACCTGACATAAAAATAGAGACAAAAAATGCAAAGCTAGCTTTTCTGCAACCTGCTAGAAATTTTCGGATATATACATGCACCAAGCTATCATCAATCTTACTAATATAATGGTACACAATATTTAACTTGCAATATTTGAAAGTTACAAAAAAAGCAGAGAAATATATAAATAAGTGACGTTATCAATTTGACTTTTCATTCATTTAAATAATATTCTCTTTATTTCCTCTTACATACATATGAGTATATTATATTTTTCTTTTTCCTATTTTCGCTATTAAAACTTTGCATTGACTTTTGTGTTCTGGTTCATTCGTGGTAAATGTGCTGATACTGGGAAAGACACTGATACCGAAGTTTATAATAAATTGAACAAAAGAGTTCTAGTTTTAGCCAAAAAACATTTTGTTAAGTTTCACTTCCTTGACTAATTCCACTCTAGAATCTTTGCTTTTTTTTTTTAAAAATAAAAGAAGTTTGATATTTTAAGGACTAGGTAACAGGTCCTACATATACATAGCGATCTAACTGGTATTTGACTTCCGCGCTGGCTCTTGAATACAAGAACATCACTTATAATTTTAGTTGAATTTTTGTTCGATGATTTCGTAGACAGGTTGGCAAAAGTAGGCGTGAGGGTTCAGTAGGAAATTGGTATGATCTTAGTAGAATCTCTGACGATCTCTTCCTGTCATCGCCAAAGTCCTAATTAACACATGCCAAAGTCCTAATAAACACATGCCAAATGCTTACTGACGTACCATTACGAATTCTCTAAACACGAAACCCAAATTAAAATATTACTTGAAGAAAGTCGATGCTGAACATAGTTCATGAACATGCATATTACTTTAGCATTGAGGAATCAGCACCAAGCCAAGACTCTATCACTAATCTAACGCAACTTTACCCCCCACCCATAAAGATAATAGGTAGTTTGCTGTGGATTTTCGTAAATTAACACATTGCCGCTCCTGATTTTAATTATATCTTATTTGAGTATATATTTTTCATCGATGAATAATCTACACCCAAAATCTATTTACTAAGTGAATACCTGCAGGTTGTTTCGCTCGAACGTTGTGTTCATCTACTTGAATAGTAGAGTTTGGTCCCGATCGCGTAAATCGCACAACATGGTATTGCCCATCGTTCACGTTCACGCGTACACTGTGTTCTCCGATCGGGTGGTCTTCTGTTCCCATGTTATACACCGCAAACACATTGCCATCCACCTGGAATAATAAAGATTAGAGTGGGTACTGAAATCTGAGTAGTATGTTGCGATGGTTGCACATAAAGCATTTGTTGTACAGATGAAGCAAAACAACCCTAATTCTCAACGAAACCAAGCTGGTTTTGTTTGCTAATCACATGGCCACTAGCTTGCTGCTGATTAGCACATACCATTTGTCACATGATTTTTATGCTCCAATGAGGTTCTTTTGAGAGAACTGTTTTCTGTAAACTGTGATTACAGAAATACAAAGGCGAACAAACTTCCTCTAAGCTTTTCGTATTATACAACAACGCTGACTTGTAACATGATTTTAGATGATCAAGAGCAAATTTTCTATGCCGATGATTAGCAAAAGCAACAATTACATTTTCTGGAGAGGATTATTTATAAATCGGAATAGTTTAATTTCGTCAACGTGTATCTTTGAAACTATGGTTGAAAATACTTACGATCTCCAGTTCAAGATAATCGTTTGTAGATTCGCTGTCAATGCGAATGAGGACTCCGTTATCCGTCATTGTGATGAATCCTAGTGCTACGAGGTCGGTTTTGGTATCAGGTCTTTTTTCAGGAGGGTAAATAAAAGTGACTAATCCAGTGCCGGGTCCGAACTCGTATGATATGCTTTCTGCAAGAAGGTTTTATCGTTATAATTACAATATCGTGCATTGCAAAAATATATTCCAATTTACTGGAATTAATTAAAGAGAAGAATCGTGCAACTATTTCTAATTTACAGCTTTTAGTTCTGGATCCTTAGCCCGAAGTTCAGGCATGTATTTTTTTAATCACAAATTGTATAAAGAACTATGTATGAACTTAGGACATAAACGATTTCGAGAGAGAGAGAAGGAGAGAGATTCTTGAGCAGAGAAATTCCATACAGAGATATTCATTTTCAAAAACACAGAGATATTTACACTCACAGGTGCAAAATGATTCATACTCAATTACAAAAGGATTTTCAATTGCGTGAAGATTTTCTATTACAAGAAGATTTTCAATCGAAAGAGGACTTTAAACTGCATGAGGATTTTCTATTGTAAGAGGAGTTTTACTTATAGAAGATTTACGTAGATCAAGTCGTTGACTTGATGAAAAAACACTACGTCAAGCGCAAATAAAACTGCTGAAAATATGGCCAGTAATCTGGTGTCTTACCTCCTTCTAAGCTGAAGTATGTTGGAAGGTTTTCATCCATGAAATAGATTATATATTTGAATCATGAATAGAAGGAAGGGGGAAGGGAGTTCAGTAGTCGGCCTATCATTTAGCTGCATAGTGAATGAATGATCAACATATTTTAAAGCCTCCATATGGGAATACAGATCTGCTAATTATAATTAAATTTCCGTTGTTCTTCCGCTCGAAGTGTTTTTGGGATGAAAAATAACTTAAAGAGTCTTTCATCTAATACTGTATAAATAAGGATTGATATATGATTGAATATAATGATACATATTGAGAAGTAAGTCTTTGAAGACATATTGAGACATATTGAGTAAGTTTTTGACACATATTGAGACATATTGAGTAAGTTTTTGACACATATTGAGACATACTGAGTAAGTTTTTGACACATATTGAGTAAGTTTTTGACACATATTGAGTAAGTTTTTGACACATATTGAGACATATTGAGTAAGTCTTTGACACATATTGAGAAGTGAGTCTTTGAATACTAAATATCTTACCATCAGCACAGAGCGGCCCGGAAAAGGATGTCATATCACAGTCGCAGGCATAGCTATTCCACATCTGAACGCAAACACCATGGTTTGCGCATGCACTATGACTGCACTTTTTCGTTATAGGTCCTGGGAATATAAAGGCTTAGTTTTATTTTGTATAGGAAAAAAATAAATAAAAAATTAATAAAAAAAAGCTGAATTGAATTTTCAATTACGCAATGAAGATGGGATTGACCCAGTAGTTTTATTTAAAATTCTTTAACTTATTCCCATTGCATATGCGCCGCTCAAAAGTTATTTATTAAACAATTAAATAAGTAATAAAAAAGTAGAAGAGGCTATTTCGATTAAGTGAAATTTTATTAATTGGGGTTCCACAACATATATTAAAAAATCCTTTATTATTAGGGGGGGGGTGGCAACAAGTGCCCCAATCATTTTGAAAATTTTACGCTTATACTTGAGCTCGTAGGTATATAAAATTTTTGAGAACCTATAGGTTAAGTAAGGGCAGGGGCGGACTGGGTTATAGGATATCGCCCTCAGAAAATCCAAGGTATGCGCCCTTTGAGAGGACCCAGTCCGCCCCTGAGTAAGGGTAAGAGTACTATGTGTCATTTTTCCTTTAACCGCATAAATTTAAAAAGGATGTGCTATTACCTAGGAAGAACTGCCATGGACGATCGCATGGACAACAATAATTATTTGAAACCCTCTTAAATTCAATATTTATAGTTAAGTATTTTTAACTGCAAGTTGATATTATTTTGGTAAAATTTGCATGTTTTTGTTTTGCCCGCTATCTAAATATACCAGTAAGCATTTCAGTAGGGCAAGGATGAAATCTTTGAAGATTAAGTAATATGCATATTATAGTTAGGTAATAGTTTGTGTTAAAAATCAATGCCTGGGGTAAGGGTACGCAGAATTTGTGGGGCAAGAGAACACAACATTTACACATTATTTTTTTTTGATGAAGAGTGATATTCATTGTGTTAAATTTAGCTTCTCTTATATTGCTGACGAAATATTAACTTCTGTTTCTTCTGGACATTTTTTACCATTTATTATTATTAATCGCTATTATAATTTTTTCCATTATTAATTGTTTTTGCTGATTCTGTTCATATGTGCAATCTCTCTGTTTAAAAGTTTACAAAATTTGGTACACTCATATTTTTCAAGGCGAGATAGTAATCCTACAGTGAAATCAAAATATATTCATGAGCAGTTGAATTAGAGACACCTGTCGGATGGTAAGAGTGGATAGGTAAGCTACCATGCAGCACATCACTCGCCAATTCAATGCCGGACCATAACGCCCTATGAGCAGCCATACCATCCAGCATAACCTTTTCGTGTCATCAGAGCTATAGGGGGTACTACATGCTACTAGCAGTAAGGCAGAGCGAACGGTTCCGTCGCACTGGACGCCAAGCCAAGTGGGGTGGCGGAAATGATAAAATGGCCTAACGACACGGAAACGCAAATAAGGCCAAATCCAATTTGACTATCTACACGCACGCAGGCACGCACACACACATACACACACAAGCGCTTATTCTAAAATAAGTTTCAATAGATCAAAATGATATTTTATAAGTTCTTTGAATTTAATTTGTAATTTACATTTGCTTTCGCATATTTTCTGAAGCCGATAAGAATAAAGTTAGGCTAATACGGATTGCATACTGTCTACGGATTTTTCGTATGACACAATACGACACTGCACACATAGAAGCACGGAAAAGGTTCATAATGGGGGTGGAGGTGTTAGAGAGTAACTCCACATATTCAAATGTATATGTACGTATATATATATTTCATCGCAATGGGGAGATACAACCCCTATCACTTACCCGAGCGTACCTCAGTGACTATTAGAAAAGTAAAAACTACATTAACATGGATGAACTCATTTGACTGCACAGAGGACATTTCAGATTATTGAAACACGTGTAAGGCTTTAATTTGATTATTAGAACAATTTAATAATTAGCTCATCAGAAAAGTATTTGTTGTTTAGTTACATGTTATTTGTTGTAAGGAAATTTTAATTGTTATTGGGGTTTCTGTCTTTTAATAATATTCAGTATTTTTTGCAATAAGATTTAGTGTTCTATTGAGGAGGATTCCTAGAAATAAACTAAAAATAAACTTCCCCACAAAAGGAATATTCTAAAAAGAATTAGTAGATGAGGGGCGCTATATATGTACACTGGTGTGCAAAAATTAAGGACGGGACAGTTTTTCGTATGTAACGTCGCACCCCAGTGTTTCAAATGGGTACAAAGCATACCATAATATTTCCAAGATGTAAGATTATGGAAAAGGTGAACAATACTGACCAAGAAAGGAATCCAAAGGATACAAAGGACTTTTATTCAAAAATGGGCTTTCAGCACAGGAGGACAGAAGACAGAAACGTCCATGTGACAGGCGGCAGACAACAAAAACAGTTTTCAGTAGGGGATATGATTACCCCTGACTGCGATGCAGGATGTACACAGCCTGTTCATGCTCAGTATGAGGTTGTCGACAAGCTCTTGAGGCATCATGGCCCATTCCTCTTGTAGCACCAATCGTGGCTGAGGAACCATTGCTGGCGGATGGCAATGTACTGCCAGGCATCTCCCGAGAACATTCCACACGTGTTCTATTAGATTCAGGTCCGGAGACCGTGCGGGCCATTCCATACGATGAATATCTTCACTCTTTATAAGCTCAGTGACAGACACTGTACGATGAGATGTAGCGTTGTCATCCATGATGAGGAATTCTGGGCCCACAGCACCCCGGAAAATATGGGTATAAGGCAGGAGAACTTCGATACAATAGCGGTCACCAGTGACTGAACCTCCTTGGAAAATGTGGAGCTTTGTACGGCTACCAATCATTATGCCTCCCCAAGCCGGAACTCCTCCACCTCCAAATCGGTCCCTTTCGACCATGTTGGAGGGGTGATTCTCCCCCCCCCCAGACGTATAGACGTCTAGAATCGCTAGTAAGACTAAATCGGCTCTTACCGGCACTCGATCCCATTTCTGAGCTCCCCATTCCTTGTGTTCCTGGCACCACAGAAAACACAGTCCCCGATAAATATTAATGGTACACACTGTACTGGTCGCCGAGTGAATAAACCGCCTGTGTGCAGTCTCCTAGCCACGGTAAAATGCAATAGCAGCTGTCCAGTAGTGTATTTCATGTGGCTTGTGATTTCACCCGCTGTCAGTCGTCAATCTCTCCTCGCCTGTAGAACAAGATACCGGTCCTCCCTTGCCATGGTTGCTCGTGGACAATCACCACTAAACCTTCGGACAGCTGTTCCTGTCGTTCGAAATGCCGTCCATGCTCGTGACACGATGCTGTGTGCGATTACGAACTCCTCGGCCTCACTCGTCACACTTCGATCTTCTTCCAACTTTCCAATGATTCGACCTCGAGTAAATTCATCCAGATGTTGTCTACGGGGCTGTCTGTTGAATATCTCGCACTGCTACAGCAACTTGCCGTCGTTCAAACCGATATACACTGTGCAATAGCTTTGACTGTAATGCTGCGCGAACACCGCCTTCGCGCTTTATACCCTGCTCACAAGCCTAAATTACGCCATGATGCGTATATGCAAATGCCCTACCGCATCAGATCTCAAGCAGTCTCCTGATTGGTCTTTCGGTCGGTTCTGCCTGTTCGTTCCGCTGTTACGTTACTTTTTCCATCTCGTCCTTAATTTTTGCACACCAGTGTATTAAGTTCGCACCGGGCGCCATATGACCTAAATCCATCTCTGCTACTAGGCAGGTGTCTCTAATTCGACTGCTCATGTGTGTATATCAAATCAAAAAGAAACGTGAATTATGCCTTTTCCCTTTCGCATCGATTATTCACAATGGTTCCGATATTACCTGCACATCCCTTGGCGACTAGAGTAGAAGGAATTAGGGCTTCTTTGACAAGGTCACCGGTCTCACCATTGAGATCAAAGGAAGCTAGACATCCCTGGAACCCGTGGCGGGAGTGAATGAGTTTTGGAAGAGAGGCAAACATAGAACGGCGAACACCGCCAACATATAGCAAACCATGCAGATCTAAATGTGTGTTTGGACCAGGGCTGCTGACCTGAGAAGAGAGGAAAATCACAATTAAAAAATATTTATATTAAACAGTAATTAATATATATATGGGCGAGTAGTATAAGGGTTTCTATAGAGCAGTTTTCTTTAACTTTAAAATGGCGTTAACTCAATCTTCTTGAATTTATGTAATGCTCTATTTGAAAGGGAATAGACAGAATGTCATCATCAATTAAACTACCGAAACACCCTGCCATCAGTGGCTTCAAAAGCACCCTTATACTACTTATCTGTGCAAAGGTTATTTGTAACGTACAGCTATTGGAAGTTTGAATAATCTCTATCATGATATATCAGGGACCAGTAAAATGTCATTATAGAGAAGGTTGAACTCGATATATCCTACATCCGTCGGGACCATGGAAAACATCGTTGCAGTTATATTCCACTGTATATGGAAATATACATTAATTTTTAATATTACTTCTATTAAAAGAAAATACAATTTAATATATATACATGGTGATTCAAAAGTCAGCCCTCCCCCTGTTAATTTTTTGGTGGGTTCAGGCAGAAAAAAATAATGACGTTTACAGTATGGCGTTATGACGCCCATAGCACCAACAACGTGTCTGCAAAGTTCAAAATCGACCTTTATTCTCGTGGCTTTTGCTCACGCTAGTAAGGTCGTAGGCAAATGACGGAAACTGCAGAATGTAAAGCAATGTGTGTTCTATCAGTGAAATTTTTAGATTTCGTGTTAGTCTAATGGGGAAAGTTTCAAGAATCGCTTCAAATATCAATATTCTAACTCTCAAAAACTCAAATAAAAATATTTCCACAGAAACAATAGTTATTTGAAATAAAAATATTTCCATGGCAATAATAGTTGTTTGAAATCACCCACGCGTCCTCACAAAAAGTATTCCTTTTTATACGGACACATTTTGAAGAAATAGCTCGTCAACTCAGTCACCGAACGGATGTCATTCTTTTTCAACATAACAAGTTTCCAAGAAGGTGGATTGGCCGTCGTGGGTTGGTGGGATGTAGTCACCTTATAGCCCAGATATGACATCCTTGGATTTTTTCTTTTGGGATCATTTGAAATCAATAGTTTACGAACCACCACCTGTGTGCTGCGCCAAAGAATATGGGATGAGTGCCATAAAATTACTCCACACACTTTTCAAAAAGTCAGAGAAAGCTTTGAGGCCCGGCTTTATAATTGCCAAGGCCTTCAGTTTGAGCAGCTACTTCATTAAAAGGTAACTTCTTTTCTTTCTTTTTTTTCCTATATTTTTCTTTTTTTTAATATTGTACTGCCAATATTTATACTGCTTTTCTAATATTTTTATTTGAGTTCTTGAGGGTTAGAATATTGATATTTTTAAACGATCCTTGAAACTTCCCGCATTGAGTTGATACGAAATCTAAATTTTTGCTGATAGAACATAAATTGCTTTACATTTTACAGTGCTCGTCATTTGCCTACGACCTTACTAGCGTGAGCAAAAGCCAGGAGAATAAAGATCGATTTTGAAATTTGCGGATACGTCGTTGGTGCTATGGGTGTCATAGCGCCATACTGTAAATGTCATCATTTTTTTCTCAACGAGACCTTCAAAAGAAGGTATTACTCGTTCGTATTTGCCATTTGAAATTTTGGAGTTGGCCCCCGTGGGGCGCCCCCTGGTGCTGAGGGTGAGTCGCGACACAGAACAAAAATTATTTCCTTTTCAACAAGCAACTTTCCCGAAACGACGTTTATCTGCCTGAACCCACTAAAAAATTAACAGTGGGGGGACTGACTTTTGAATCATCATGTATAATAAAAGTCAAATATATTAGAAAATGCATACGTTAGCACATAAAGGCGACTATAAATAATATACTCATATAGTCATGGGCTTGTTAATAATATTATTTTAATCCGAAGTTTATGAAAAGTATCCTCATCGTTCAATTTGCTTGTGACGTGTTCCTGTCGATGCTTCCTAGCTAATATGCCATTATCAAAAGCGAATAGATTAAATAACATAAATATCTATTACTAAAAGTTTTAAATATTTAACATAATTCCAACCTTCAATAAGTCTTTCGTCACAGAAAATCAAATTTAGCTGTCACAGAGGATCTACTAGAGAAACTCAATTATTTTTAAAATGACATAATCGATTTCTTTCAGATTTTTTTTCAGTTTTATAGAAAAATCATCCA
>QLNU02003225.1:19370311-19390066 GCA_006491805.2 Dysdera silvatica | reverse complement strand
TTATTTATAAAAATATCATTATTATATCTTATAATAATGCAATATACATAATATAAGGTAATCATGCAATATATAATATAAGGTAATAATAAATGCCGCCCCTTCCTTATCCTCCGCGATTTTTCGTTGCATTTGGAGAGGGCGGAACAACAGAATTTTGTTTTTGCTGGTAGGGCGGGAGAAGGGAATAGGCGCAACTAGTTCAGAAGTTTAGGGGTGATAATTTTTTCCAGGGGAGCTGACCCATTTCTTAGGGGGTGGGGGATAAACCGTATACCTCAGTGTTCAGCAGAAACTTTTTAGGGGGGTTAGTTCTCCTAGTTACGACAATGGAGGGGCGCCAAAATCGTTGTGCCTAGGGCGCTTCATATCCTAAATCCGCCACTGATCCCATCCGTAAAGAAAGGACGATTAAGCTTCTGGACATTTGCATCTAATCGTTTGTAATATCCATTAAAACAGTTGTCCAATCGATTATTATTTTTTCGAATTGATTACTATAGTTTTCGAATGGATTATAATATCGGTTCATCACGAAGATTTACTCTAATGGGAAATTTGTGTATTAGGTTGGCAAGTTTTATGAATCGATTAATTCAATAATCGCCCAGTGATGCCGTGTGAAAAATTAGAGCTTTATCTCCAGGAAAAAGGGATTTTACCTCACATTGAAAATCCCTCTACAATGAAGCGCATATATGGGCGTAGGCGGGAGAATTTTCCAGGTAGGGGAGTAGCGGTTCTTTGTTAATAGAAAAACATTAATTTCTAATGTACTTAATGCTATTTTAATGTTTAATAAGGAGGGGGAGGGTGTTTCTACTGTCTTCTTTTGCTGATACTCCCAGACGCATGTTATTTAATATTTATAGAGTTATTAATGGTTCTTCCACAAAACCATGCTTCCATAAGATACTTATAATTTTTAGAAATATACCTTAATCTGCTTTTTGAAGATTTTTGTTTAAAAACGTTTCTTTTAGTATATAATTTGGATGGATGTTTAAATATAGTTTATATATACCATTTACATTATACTGAAATAACCGTTCACTATTTTGTCAGTAACACATCTAGTTTCAATTCCGTAGGTCTCTGACTCGTACACTAACTGTAAGAGGATTTGTTTTTAAATTAGAAATTTTTATGGATTATTTGGCTGATACCATGAAGGTAGCATCGTTCACGCTGGCTGACTCAGCAAGTAATTCAATGATTGACATAGTGAATGATTCAAAATTTACTCTTTTTTATTGTTATATAATATGAACGTTCGTTCCGAGAACGATTTCGTTCACTTCTATCATAGGAATCTAAGTCCTTGCAGATGACGAATTTTTATATTATCTCACATTAACCAACCCTCGTCCCTTCCTTTGTGGGTAAAATGAAAGTAGTCGACTAATTGAAGTTGGCTCAACTGAGCAGTCGACTACCATCACTGCCTAAACAACCTACGGAAGAAGCTTCATAAAGATCAATTGAAACATGGTCTGAAAGTATTTAAAAGTATTTAATGTTTTTGTCATGGACTTGAAAATTGTTTATGAACAGTTGTTAGATTTGTGTTCAAATTTACATACTATATATAATATTGTTAGATATACAAATGTAAGCCAGAGGTTCACTACATACTTAAACGTTTTTACAGGAGTATCTATGCAGACTAGAGCGTTTACAGATTATGTTTATAGATCATGTTGCACCTATGTAGGTTGACTATACCATCTAGCAGTGAGTTGTTAAAATTTTAATAGTCTGTTTGCTAAATTGTTAAAAGTTTTAAACAGGTTCTCTAAGAACCTGATCGTTCTATTAAGCACAGGACAAAAACGGTTAAGGTCGGGTTCTCATTACCAAAATCATCTGGATAACCGGTTCTTACGAACCGGTACAAACGGGTTCCAGTTTATAACTGATTTAGTCTCTACACTATGGTAAAACTCCTCTTAACAGGTACCTCTCCCATAAGCTCACCCCGTTTTTACGGTCAGATAATTATTATTCTAGGCAAGAGTATTTTTCATAATAATACCCTTCTTTTACGGCCACTCCTCTTCGATGGACAAATTTTCTGTGCCGGCAGTGTCCGCTATTGAGGGGGTTTCACTATATATGGATTTAGGTACGCAAACAACTAGCGACTAAGCTCACCAATTTATAAAAAAAAAATTCTATAATTAATGGAAGTTCACAAATTTCCAAATCAATAATTAATAAATCATTGATCCAACAAATGATTAACTACAATAATT
This sequence comes from Dysdera silvatica, assembly GCA_006491805.2. Lineage (NCBI taxonomy): Eukaryota > Metazoa > Arthropoda > Arachnida > Araneae > Dysderidae > Dysdera > Dysdera silvatica. Next base: position 19,387,811 of record QLNU02003225.1, on the reverse strand, counting down.
TAGGGGACTTAGCATACAAGGCTCTGAACTGAAGGAAATGGTCGGCAGTAAATGAACGGGGAATAAATCAGTATGGCCTGAATCCGAGACGTTCCGGATTCCACTCCGACATCTCCTCGATTAAATGTCTTTAATCGAAATCCATGTATCACCAAAGAAGGGCAATTAAGTCGGTAGAAACTGCAGATGTAACCGGAAGGTTCGCATGTGATCCAGAAAATGGCCTTTTCCTTTTTTTTTCAGGTCTTGCCAAGCCATTATGACTTCGCCAACTTCGCCAAGTCATCATTTCAAGCTCGCTTGGAGGAAGAGAGCACATTTATTTTCATTGCGCATGCGCACCTATTTAAATCCTGAGCAATTCACTGATTATAATATATGAACTTCTGCACAGCGACTTTTTATTCCTTCAGAGGTTATTTCGAATTGGCGTCTATTTTTTTCTTTTCATACCCTGATGCGCTAGCAGTAATACGTTCGTCTGTTACGTTGTTGGCCCAGTTTGGATTCCAGTAGTGCAGTAGAGTGAATGCGGTTTCTTCTCCGGGTGTGGTTCCCTAGGCAATGGAGGGTCTGACATCTCGAAGTATTGTTAGTCCTCCTGGAGTATGACCTCAGCTGTCATCACGCAGTAGAACACAAACGATGATTAAAAGCTCGTTTTTCTAGATGCGCATATTCTGCGCAGCATCAGTAACGAAAAACGCTGTGATCAAACTCGGAGAATAAAAACCAATGGAAACGCATTGAGCGTTCCATGGAAACAAATCCATTGGTTTTCCATTGTTCTAGTCAGTTCTCGTCATTTTACATTTTTGCGCCGCAAAATATGCGCATCTGGAAAATTCTCCCTTATAGCGTAATATCGCTGCATCCTGGTCGACACAGTATTATGATTATAAAATGAATATTTGCGGACAGTGATTGATATGTCTTGTGGCAACACGGTGGCCTAAATGCAGGGAAAGCAAAGATATCAAGCTGTAAAGAAGCACGTAGATAAGGCTTTTAAATGAAGAGATTCAATCATATATAACTTAGGTAGATTTATATAGCCTACATAGATTCAAATACTGGTTCATTTTATTTTTTTTTCAACTTAGGAACAGAAGTACAAAAAATAAAACTACTGCTCGAAATAGCACACGGTAGTTGTAATTAAAGTTCCTCTATTTAGATCTCATTCTACCTTTTACTGGTTAGCGTAATGGCGCCAATTTTTTGTGTTGCGCAAGGAAGATAGTAGGGAAAAGGGCTCCGCGGAAAAAAATACTTCGAAAATCTGCCTAAAGGGGAAAATATGGCGCTCTACAACAGAAAATACATGAAAAAAGAATCAAAATATAAGTGAAGACAAATTTTATATAAAATTTCAAATTTTTATTTTTGCTTATCGCAAAAGCAGCAAAGAATGTATAAACTACCAAAGGGAACCGTTTCATATTTTCAAATGCATTCATTCACAGTTTATGAAGGAAATCTGATGTTATCATTGACTGTGAAGTTGAGTTTCTATATGGCAGCTGTTGTTTTGGGTATGCATTCGATACATAATTGACATTTTCATTTTAGATTTTTTTATTTATTTTATCCTTTTCATAGGATGTTATCACAAGGTTAACAAAATTCCCAAACTGGTCAACAATAAAACCACTGAGGCACTTTTTTTGAATGTTTTCGTGAGTAATTAATATGACCAGATATTTATGACGCCCACGTTATTAGCTCAAACTGGAGATTTTACATATAGAAGAAAAAATGTCATAGTCCTGACTCACAGCCGAATTGGGAACCCTCTGTTGGTATGGGGGTTCCTTAACTGTTAGGACACCAGAGCAGGAACGATGCTCCTTTTCTTCGCATTTAAGGTTATAGAGGATATCATTAACCTTCGCAGGTTCAACTCTGAATCAGGGCGATGACGTTTTTCCTTCTATGTGTAAAAGCTCCAGACTGAGCTAATAACGTGGGTGTTAAAAATGCTTAGTCTTATTTTTTCCTGCAGTATTTTCTGTTGCATAGCGCCACATTTTCCTTTACCGACAGATTTTATAACTAAATTCTCTCATTAAGGACGTTCAGGGGACGGAGAAAAACGTCATTAAACAGAAAAAGACGATAATCAGAACGTGTGTCTAGATGTGATAAATGTAAGTCATTAATCCATTAATTTATGTCATTAACCATAAATCTACGAATCAATGTCATTAACCATGAATCTACGAATCAATATCATTAATCACGAATCTATGAATGTCATCAATCACGAATCTATGAATTAATGTCACTAACCATGAATCTACGAATCAATGTCATTAATCATGAATCTATGAATCAATGTCATTAATCTATGATTGTCAAAATGAATGTCAAATGTCATTAACCTATGCATGTCAAATGCTAGTAATCTATGAATATCAAATGTTATTAATCTATGAATGTTGAAATGAATGTCAAAAGTCATTAATCTATGAACGTCACAATGAATGTCAAATGCTAGTAATCTATGAATATCAAAAGTCATTAATCTATGAATGTCAAAAGTCATTAATCTATGAACGTCACAATGAATGTCAAACGCCATTAAACTATGAATGTCAAAATGAAAGTCAAATGTCATTAAAATCTATAAATCAAAAAATTGTCGTTAAACAGAAATGGTTGTTAATCAAAAAGACGTTATTGAGAGAAATTACGGTACATTTTTCTTTCCAGAATCCTTTTTCTCCCTTTGAGTGGTGTATGTACAAATTTTTGTGTTTTTCCTGCTTATTAGTCAGAGCTACACAGTTCACTGAATATAGAGAACGTTTTAATTCGAGTAGAATCCTGATAATCCGAAATTCCCGGTAAACCGAAGTGATTCAAATTCTCCTTGAAATCCCCTTAAATTTTTCTTGTGCCTCAATGACTCGAAAAGTTGATGTAAAATCCATTTCTCATGAATTTCGAACTACCGAAGTTCCGCTGTTTAACCACCCTGTACTCATTTGAAAATTTAAAAAGATATTGTACCGTAGGCTTTTGATTCAGAATCAATGTGTATCTCCATTTTGTGTCCGCGCCTGCGCAGATGCACCGTGTGCCATGCATCATCATTCAAGCTCTGTCCAAAGTAAATTGCCTAGAAAAAAAAACGACTTTTCAAAATCAGGACATTTTCAAACAACGATAAGAAAGTTCAGAATGAAAAGCAGAAATATATGACAAGCTTCTATCATTAAATCTATAAATACGTACCTTGTAACGCATGTTATGAATAAAAGTAAAAGCCATTATAAGATTCGAAATTACACATTTAAATATTTCCCGCCCAAGTAATAAAAGGTTGGGCATGTACATATTGAAAATAAAAGTATTCGGATATCCTATTGGTTGAAAAGACAAAATGACATGTAATTGACTTAAATCAGTATATAGAATATAACTATAATAGTAGTTATCCACCGAGTCTAGAGGGGTGGAGGGAGGCTAAGCCACTCCTAGTTACCTCAATGTGCCATTAATAGACGCAAAGACGGTAGCCATTGACGAGAGGAAACATCTCCCTTCTTCTCTAAAAGTTTCTGCTCTAAAGCAAGATTTCGTCTGCCAAGATTGAACGCACCGTTTCAGTTCATCCAAAAGATGTCTCAGTATCTATGTCTATTATTATTTTAATATATGGTATTATAGTATCTTATGGACAATAAATTGGGTGAATTGAAACATTGCATTCCAGATCTGCCTATAAGGTAGTCATTCACAGCAACTTCGGAAGAAACTTTGCAATAGAAATGGATGACTGCTCCAGTAATAAACAATCGGGATTCTCCGGGGTTTGGATCCTTAAGCGGAAGAGATACAGATCTTTTGGAAAACTGTATCTTGTGCATTGTTATTATGACCTGAGCTATTTGTACGCCTTAAAACATAATCATAAAAGAAATTATTTACTGTGGTTAGATGCTGGAAGACTTTTGCTCATATAGTGCGTATTTACATTGGAAGGACATTTTATTATGTACGCAGTATTGGCAATGGGTAGGTTCATCTTTCTCTAAGGTTTGGAGCGGTTGCACATTTATGCCGTATTATGATGATATATAAAAAGGCGGAGGTAGAATTTCTGTCCATTAACCTGTAATTGGTGAAGATCGGTAAAATTTCTTAGAGGTCGGCATTGGATTCGACCTTATGTTTCGATTTCCTGAGGGTGATGCCAGCCCACAGGCTTAAGTAGAAAGTTCATAAGGGGAGGGGTGGGTACAGAACTGCAACTCCATACATTCATATGTATATATACAAATTTTTATCACCAAAGGGTGATGTTGATTGGTTTTATAACCTCAATCAACATGCGTCTGCGTACTATTTGCTTAAGAGGACTACCATTGGACTACAGTGAGAAACTACAATTTAAATGATGCGATTTACGTATTGTAATATGGATAAAGATTGAACCTGGGGCCTAGTGGCCCGAATGGAGTTATAAAGGTCACTACAATGCTAGAGATTTTTTAAAAGTATGTGATAAATGAACTCTTGGATTAAGAAAGGTTGCCACTGATGGTATGCTGCAGAAATATGTATTTTAATTTATGCAGATGACATAAAAACAGAGGATTGAAGTGGCATTTCTTAGGATGGAAAAATTGATTTGAACCGTTGTTAAGTAAGGCTCTTTTTATTAGTTTAAGAATAGCTTTCTTGTCGTTTAAAATCCGAGTTATATATTTCCATGGGGTATCAAAAAAATGCCCTTTTATAACATTGCAGGGAAATATACAGCATTTTTCTTTTAGCCGTTAGGGAGAAATTAGAACTTCCGTCGTGAATTACAGGTATTTTAAAAATTGATTTAAAAACGAAATATTCGTCTTAAAATTATTAAAAAATATGCATCGCGTTTTGAAAAATACGATACACTTGATGAAACTCACGTCCTTTAAAATGCGCGAAGAATGAAAAAAAACAAAAAAAAAAACAACCCCCCCCCCAAAAAAAAACAAGTGGCTTGGGGGAAGCACGTGGATTTGAACTCGGGACCTCTTGGTCTGAATGGGGTTAAAGGTGGCTGCGATGGTAGAGATTTCTAAAAAGATCAATGAAAAATGAACTAATATTTGCTTAAGAGAAATTGCTTTAGGTGTGTGGGCTGCAGAAAAGTGCACTCCAATTTGTGAAATTGGCATAAATGACAAACGTTTGAAGTAGAATTTTTTAGTGGGGAAAACTAGAGATGAAACATTATTGAGAAAGTTTTTTTTTAGTTTTAGAATAGCTGTCCTGTTTAAAATTCAGTTTAAATATCCATGTGGTGTAAAATAATTCCTCATTTTTCAAAGTTGAGAGATGAGATAAATTTTTTCTTTTATTTATTAGGGGAAAATTAGGGCTTCAATCACGAATTTTCGGTATCCTTAAAATTTTATTTAGAGATAAGACATTCATCTTAAAAATGTTTAAAAAAATGCATCGCATGTATAAAAATACGATCTGTCGCCAGAAATGTTTATAAATAGAGCTTCCGATAATGGGCGCTCCGGGGAACATTGTAGCTCCTTTTAGTTAAATAACTAAACTCCGCTAATGGCGGTAATGAAACACTTAGTACGAGGTCTTTTAAACAGGCAGTTTGAATTCACCTTTTTTTTGCATCGTCAATGAACTAATAATAATATTTATAACATAATTAATTTATAATATGCAATAATATAATTTTTTTATTAAAGTGTCTATCAGAAATATTCTGCTTCCCTTAAGAAATTCAAGTTCATAAATAAGAAAAGAAGATATTAATAAAGATATACACTGCTAAGCAGTTGAATTATAACCACTTGCTTGAATGGTTAGAGTGGATAGACAGGCCACAGTGCAGCAAATCACTCGCCAATTCAATGCTGAACCACAACGTCCTGTGAGCAGGGCCGACAAGAGGTGGGGGGCAGCAAAGGCTGCAGCCCGAGGGCCTGGATGAAGTCTAGGTGCCCGCGTTGGAAAGGGCCTATGTTTTGGAGGGCCCAGCCCTGCCAAACTAGTTTTGCTAATCGGAAGGAAAGAAAAATTGTTCTCTAAATCCAGATTAATAAGATTTTGTACATATTTCATGTACAGTTTTTTAATTATTCTTCATTAGCCTGTCTCGATTATTGAAAACAAAATAATAACAACCAGTAGCTTACGTTAGTTTCTTTTTTCAGCAGTGATCTTGTAAAATAATTATGTAATAAGTAAGTACCAAAAAAAGCATTTCAATTTCATACCTTTTGTTCATTTCGGGGTTGAACCCCCTCCTCCCCCAAAAATAAAAAATATCTCTGCCAACTCCCAGGGAAGGAATCATGGGGGCTCGTCGAAGCGAGCCTGGGGTGGGGGGACAGAAGTGGCTCTGGGCGTCTCTGCCTGTGAGCAGCTACACCGTCTAGAACCTTCTTCTCGCGCCATTAGAGCGAAAGTGCGGAACAGGGGAGTGCCACACGCTAGTAGGTAGGTATCCTTAATTCAGTTGTTCATGATTATGTAATAGTTTTTATGGAGGGGGTTCCCTCAAGGGCGGATCCAGGGAAGGGCGGCCCCATGGGAATAACGAATTCATAGTTATCATCACTTATCCACACTCGTCAACAAATTTCAAAGAGTGCGATTTCCAGCTTTGGGCTCCCTCCGAAAATATGTTTTAGATTCGCCTTCGTATTCTCTCGAATGCGAATAATATTCCAAGGTTTCCACAAGGGTTTCATAATGTTTGAAGCGTTGAGAAATGCTAGTCGAAGCTGGCTGACACAGAATGTCTTAATAACTAAAAATGGTGGAAGTTGGATAAAAAATAATACACGAGCTCGAATTCTTCTTCTCTACCCTTGAGCACAAAAGCACATATTTTTTTCAATCCAAATATTGCGAAGCATAACAGTTTTCTTAAATGAGGGGTTTAAACCAACAGAACTGCTGACGATGTCTAACTTAATCCAAATCAATGAGCTTATTTATTTTGAGAAATTGTTAAAATAAAATAACACGGCATTTCTATAAACAAAATGTGCTTCTACGAGAGGGAAGGGACCTACAACCCATCGCTTTTAGTAAAAATATTTTTCTGTCTTTTTATTTCTGTCACTGGCGGAGAGTATTTCCACAAGAGCTATTCCTTCTACTTTCCTCCATTTATTATTGAGATAAAAGAAGTTTTATAATTTATAAAACTTCTTTCATTGAGATAAAAGAAGTTTTATAATTTATTTAATCAAAGAGTTTGATCTGTGCACATCTCAAAAACTGTTCACAAATATGTAGCACAATATAAGATTAAATAAATTATCACAATTAAACTATAAAAATAAAAATCCATTATAAAAAATGTCTATCACACCGCAACTACAATTTAAACGTTCACAGTTCAATACGAATAAAATATTATAATATCCAAGCTTAACTTTTTTTTAAAAGTTCTATTTTCTTAGTTCGATGGCAGGCAATTTGTTTCTAGTTCGAAAATTACTTCGAGTTTTTATACTGAAGGCTCTGTTTTGTCGTTTAGAAAACTGTCATGGCCTGGATTTTTTCTTAGAAACGTACGAAAACTTCAATTTTTTAAAGGAAGTTACCTATTTACGTTTTTGTCGGAACTTCGCCGCGACAGAAAATGGGCGATAATGTTTCCCTTCTTCTCAGGGGAGTTGTGAAAAAAGGGAAAAAAAATGGGGAAAAAATCTTTGGTTTCATTGAAAGTAATTCTTCCTTTTCAGAACAGAAGTTAACGTAAAAAAAGTATCATCCATGAAATAGTTTGTATTTTTTTTGCCATAAAGAGCGTTTTTTTTTTTTAATGCGAATAATAAAAGTAAATTATTATCATTGTACCTTATTTTTGTCCCCGAGGTTAATAATCACTTTTAGTTTCCCAGTTTCGAGCCCGAAGGTAAGGAAAGTAGGATTTTTGTCAGACGATGTAGCTAACAGCAAACCGCTGGGCCTAGGTGACCGAAACCGTAGTTGCACATCTTCAGCTTGTGTTCTGGAACCTTCTGGAATAGGAATCTGTAGGAACTGACTTCCATCAAAGCTAAGAGTGCTGGCATCTAGAACACCACACAAAAAAGCAACACAAATATTATATGATAGAAGTATAATATGCGTTCTGCAAATGTAATTTAATTGAAGTGCTGTTACAATATAGGTATGGGTGATCCCGCTTTTATGAGTGAATCGGTTCCCGAATGAGCATCTTCAAGTAAACTATCTACAAAATGAACTCTTATTAATGACGATCATCAAGAAAGTTGTGGCAAGGTGAACTCATACTAACGACGGTTATTAAGAAAGCTGCTATAAGATGAACTCTTATTAACGACGGTGATCAAGAAAGTTGTTGCAACGTGAACTCATATTAACGACGGTCATTAAGAAAGCTGTTGTAAAACGAACACTTCTTAACGACGGTCATTAAGAAAGCTGCTGTAATATGAACTCTTCTTATTAACGACGGTGAGTCGGAGAGCTTCGGTAAGATGAGCTCTTATTAAGGAAGACCCATTAAGACAGCTGTTGTAAGACGAACTCTTATTAACGATGGTCATTAAGGAAACCGTTGATAAAACGAAACTATATTTTCTCGTAGAAGTGCAATAAAACCTCCTTAAGACGACCACTGTCTGTTTAGTGAAAAAGCGGTTGCTTAGAGTAGTGGTCCCTTAATGGAGGTAAATTTAGCATTGGGTCTATTTGGAAATTCGTTTCCAGAAAAAGTGGCCGATAAGGGAGGTGGTCGTCAAGACTCGAGATCGAAAGATTTTTCTGTATTGTTACAAGATAGAATATTGACTCCCAGAGTACTTACTGCATCGCAAGACGAGTTAAAATGGAGCAATAGGGTATGTGCAAACCCAATAAAATGTCAACAGAAATACTATTAACCAGCGCTCTGATCATCTGGATATCCAATTATTCGGAACTCAGATCATCCGAAGTACACAATTACATGGGACTCTGATTATCCAGGACATCCAATTATATGAAACTCTTACCACACAGAGCATTCGATTGATCGGATCATCATCCTGTATATAAAGGGCTCGATTTTATGGCGCAAGGATAGCTGAAATTATTCTGTGTTAGGAACTATAATTTTACGAGGAATTTGAATATTTTTTGGGCCTGGAGAACCAAACCCGGCATTGCAGATCCGCAGAAAAGCAAGGGCGGACCGGCCCCCCTGGTTGATGTGCCTTCATGGAGTGTAAGCCTTGCGCCCTGTGAAAGGGCCCAGTCCGCCCCCGCAGACAAGTCTGGCGAAAGCTTCTGAAACTTTCTGGAATCCATTCCGATTATTTCCACGATAGCAGAGATCACATCATCGCGGGGTAGATGGGTGGCTATTGGTTCTGTGTTCGGTAATCCGAAAGAATATAGTAAATTGCTGACCAAAATTAAGGTTACAATCAATGTTATTTCAATGGAAGAGGGTAAATATTTTGCTCTGTAACTTCCGACGTGCTTTATTTATAAAAAATCATTTTACAGAAAATTAAAGAGCTATAAACACTTAACATAATTACAAAGGAATAAAAAAAATTTCAGGTACCTATGAAAGAGAATCCATTATCAAAAATGGTATACACATTGGAGGTGGAAAACAAAAATCAGTAAAAAACAGATTTAAGATAAAAAAAATTGCTGACTTAAACGTCAACAATCATTTTCTAATAATTTTGCATGTTTATATGGGAAAAATTGCCATTCTAAATCAGTTTTTTACGAATTTTCGTTTTGGACTTCCAGTGTTTGCATTAATTTCAATGGTGGATTCTCCTTCATAGGATGCCCAAAAAAAATTGATTTTTCTTTTAATTATATTAAGTATTTATAGCTCTTTAATTTTCTATAAAATGATTTTTTATAATTAAAGTATATCAAAAGTTACAGAGCAAATTGCGTACCTCGCCCATTGAAATAACATTGAATGTAACTTTAATTTCGTACACTAGTATAGATAAGCTAGTGATGCAAGTAACTAACTCGTGTCTACTCTACCAATGTGTGAATGTACTTTGCTACAACCCTACAAAAAGCTAGCTTGACTTCTTGAAAATGATTTTTTATAAATAAAGCATATCGAAAGTTACAGAGCAAAATATGTACCCCTCCCATTGAAATAACATTGAATGTAACCTTAATTTCGTACACTAGTATAGATAAGCTAGTGATGCAAGTAACTAACTCGTGTCTACTCTACCAATGTGCATTTTCTTCCAACTCTACATTTCCTGACTTTTCTACATAGAGATTTCACCCTCTAAACATTTTCCTTTCTTTAAAGAAAGCTGAGTTTCTACTATCGGGCACGACAAAGTTTTGTAGGTTGTCTAAATTTGTAAACACTACAATAAAAGAATATTGGAAAACTGTGAATTTTTTTTTATGCCCGAAAGGATCTTGCCTCTGTCACTTCTTTTCCGATAAAATCAAGATTGAACTTTTCTTGCGAAGGGATCGATTTCTTGCCATTTTATCGATTCTGATCGATGCCGGAAGGATAAAATGTCAAGACAATTAAAATTGAGCTTAGAGCTGAAACGCAATTGTTTGTTATACATATATTTTATTATTTTTTTTACAGGCGTAAGTCATGTGATATTGAAGCATATTTTTATAATAAGAACCATTATTTGTCTCTGTTCAATACTCTTATAACCATTTTTCTGTTGTAAACGTTGATACAAGTTGAATTTTAAGAAGAATATCGTATTTTCACGTCATTAGGAAACATTTATCTACAAAAAATTTAAAATAAATTTATATGTTAAGTTCAGAAAACTCAGATACAACATCGATTAAACATATTTTATGATCTATACATATTAATCGATATAACGTAACTCAATTTAGCTATTAGCGATAATAGCCGATATGATAAATTTTTTTAATATTAAAATTAAAAGTAGAGTAATTTTTATTGTTATGTAGAATGTCATTGGCGAGTTTCAGATAGACGACGCTGGCTTTCGTTTGGGGTTTACTGGAACGAATTCCAATTGAGCATAAAGCATTACGTTTCTTATTATTACGGCCAGTCGTGTGGGAGAAGAGCCACCTATTGAAAATATTTGGCAAGATTTTGTATGTGTCTTATACGGTGCCAACATGTGTAAGACGTTCAGTGGTTACAAGATCGTTGAGGCAACATGTTAGACCTATGGTGACGTAGTAACGTATTTAGCGGCCACACCGATATCTGGGGCTGGAATCATGTACCACGCTTTTAACTGTTTTCTTCAGATCCGTAGTTCGGTGTTTGATTTACGAGGTGGAAGAGGTTCGGATTCCTCGGAAGACCAGGGAGTTTAATTAAGTTCTGATACCTTAGAACAGAAACAGAGCTAAAGGTGCCTACGCGTCCTAAAGACGGAAGTGATGTTGAGTTAATCTGATGACGTACACTACGCAGAGTAAATAAAAATAGGAAAAACAACATTTAAAAGCGTAGTAGAAATTTTATTCGACAAATTTCAACGCGTTTCGCACTGACTTTGGCCCTCCCTCGTCAGGAATACACTTCTGTCTGGTACGGAAAAAAAAAGCGGAGAAAAGCGACTTCGTTGTTTGTTTCCGTACCAGACGGACGTGTATTCCTGACGAGGGACGAGCAAAGTCCGTCCGAAACGCATTAAAATTCGTCGAATAAAATTTCAACTACGCTTTTAAACGTTGATTTTTCTATTTTTATTGTGATGTTGGGTGTTTCGTAGCAGGATGGTTCAATTGAAACTGGTACCGATGGATAGAAAATAACGTAGTTGCACCAAAGGTATTGTGCACCACTGAGTGGTGGTTTTTCTCCTATTACTACTTTTATATGGCAGGTTTCTAAGTGGGATGCTCTAGAAAAAATGGGTAGATGTGGAGGAACACCACTAAAAAGTGGGAGTAGGAGAAGAATAGTGAAAAGAAGTCGGCGACTATCACAGCCTAGGGTTTTCCGGGACTATATTGCTAGACAGTCTCCTAGGACCTTCCAGGACCATAGTCAAGGCCAGATTATCCACAGGGCACATAGGACCAGGGCCCTGCGGCCTACAAAAACAGGAGCTCTACCACGACAACCAGCACGCTAAAAAATGATTACTTGTGTTTTTAGACCATTTCCTTTCCGAATTAGATTTTTACTTCCGAAGTCGGAAAGCATTAAAAACCAATTATAGGCTATTCGTATTACAAAAAATTATATATAAAGAGAGAGAGAGAGCAATAATGCATGAAGTCAAAATTTTTATCTCCAGCCTTTTGTGCAAAGTTTGTGCTTACGTTCCATTGAATCGGATCTTATTGCAAAAATAAAAGCTAATTCAGCAGACATTATTAAAAAATTTACTGCAACCAAAGCGCGCAAAGTACAAGTTTACGAGTATACTTTTTATTTATTTACTGTATAAAATATTGAAATTAATAAAATTTTAAAACGTTCCGTACGTTGTTGAGTCTGGTAGAGCGAATTGCCCATGCAATACGAGGTGGGAAGGGGTAAGGACCCATCTTTTCCCATGTGCCCTAGGGCCCACTGTGGTCTTAATCCGGCCCTGACTATATAGTGTCAGAAGGATGAGGAGAAGAGTATTTTTTATTATCCTAGTCTGAGGCGTCTTGGTATCCTCAATATCATTGTTTGAAGCAAAGAAATTGTTCTACATCTAATATTTACTTTTTTAAAATATTTTCAAGTTAGGGTTGTATATAAAAGGTATGGTTAAAATTGGTAAAACTGTTGTTCCTAAATTTAATTCGAAAAAATGTGACACGTCATTTAATTTTCTAGGAAACACGTGTGGGACTCCACAACGGAAACACTACATGCTCACTTTGCAGGCGTCCTTCGTTGTTGCCACTAAGGATTTCAAGAACGCAAACTTAATATGTTCAATTTCTAAAATTTCTTTAAATAGATATTGAAACCATGTCATTTAAAGTTACCTTTTGCGCAAACAGGACCTGTAAAACTGGTTCTGGTGCAATCGCAGACGAACCGATTCCAACCTTCTGAACAAAGGCCCCCGTTCAGACATGGCTGGGAATCGCAAGATGGCGAAGTCGGCGGATGGCAAGAAGGTCTTAGGCTGCCAGTGTCCTGTTCTCGGGCATGCGCAGCTAAATCGATGGCCCTGCTATTGACAACTAAAGTCTTTAAGCATCCTACAAAGCCATATCGTAACTTGGCGCTCCACAGCTCTGATGGCACGGTGTTGCTTTGTTCTGGTGTTGCTAAACCGCCAACATATAGGGGCCCTTCCAGATCCAGTTGACTCGCTGTGCCTAAATAACAAGTAGATTCAACACTATGTTAAAAATGAGTAAATAGCAAGTTATTCTAGAACCATGGGCAATCATCGGGCTACCCATGGCTCTCCAATAATTTCTAAAACATTCAGTTCCATATAGAACTGAACGTTTTAGAAATTATTTAAAGGTAATATTTTTAAAATAATGCTTGCCATGAAATTTATTTTGGCTATCGTCATGTAAAGACAATTTTCGTCGTTTTTTTTAGAAACACTAACTGTACTAACTACACACTAACTGGACATTAATTGCACACTAAAAAACTAAACACTAACTGCACTAGTAGTTAAATGAAGTTACAACTGTTTAGAGTTGGCTAAGGTCTTACTGTTTTAATATAATTTTACTATATTGCACAGGTATTTTATTATTTTAGATTTAGTTGTAAGAATTGGCAGGTATAAATTTTCAACATTCGTGGAAGTTCCACCAAAATGGCAACACTTCTCTATCTGTAAGTTATCATTACTCTTTTTAGGGTTAACACAATTGCCAAATCGTCAGCACAAAAAGTCATCGGGGCAGGGTTTTTTGCATTCTTTTCTAGGAAATTTTATAGATGATAATTTCTGACGCCCAATTTTTAGGTTCAAACTAGAGATTTCTATGTATAAGAGAAAAAAAAGGATACCGCCCTGGTTCGATTCGTCTACGGGCGGTGACTGTTTTTCTCCTATATATAGAAAGCTTTAATTTGAGCTTAAGCATGGACGTCAGAAATTATTATCTACTTGTTAATCTATGAAAAGTTAATGGCCGTGGAAATAAAATACTGGAATTGTATTGGATATTCCTAGAAATCCAAAGGGAATATTATAATTATAATACAGAGTTACGTCGTCAAAAGGTGGATGTTCAATTTAGAGAGTTGATTGTGAAAGCCTTTTTGTGATTGAATGTTGATTAAAAAAGCTAGCCGTTCCTTCTGATTGCATTGCCGAACGGAGAAAGTATTGAACAACTGTGCAGCATAAATATTATAGTGAATTAATAAAATGGACTCATAAACGATCTTGCGCTTTGAAAGTATTTGTTTTGCTATGTTTAAAGAAGTAGAAAAAAATTTGACTGTCGCAAAGATTATTAAACTATTTCGACTTCTGGAACATTTTAAATTCTTTAACCGCGTCTTTGAAGTCTAAATTCCTACGCTCGACGCATTCCCAAATACAAATATGTATTCATTATTATGCATGTATTGCACTACTGTATAGAATTCAACATATTGTATGTCATGTATAAGCTTGTAAATGGTGTCTGGAATTTTTCTACTTTTTTATCCGCTACAAATACATCCTAACTAATTTCAAAGTTCAAGCGTTGAGTGTTGACTTCAGATATTTCTTATTAATCGACAATTTCACCCAAGAATTAACCAAAGGGTAGTCAGAAACAAGATCTCTGTGACAAATAAGGATACTTGCAATTTATTGTTCCAAAACTTACCGGGTGGTGAAATCATAGGCTGCTTCGTCAACTGCCACCCTTCGGTTTTCCGTTCTTTTAGCGTTACAGAATGCAGGCACCATCATCACACTTTTGGAGGAAGCTTTAACCTTAGCCATTACCAGAACCTAAGCCCAATATAAGATATACGTATCCATCCAAAATTTCAAGGGCAAGGAACGTCACCCTTGCTGAAGATGCTCCGTAGATCCAGATAACGGAAATCGGCGGATGAAGATGATGCTGAAGATGAAGTTGTAGAAGGGTCCGCGGTGGCCCATCAGCAACCCTGTTACCTTCATTGGTTCGGAATTTGAAGGAAATTGTTCCTTGTTTGCTTCCTTGCCATGTAGGTAGAGCCTAAGAAAGCAATAATAACAATTAGGTAACGACAATTATAAATTTTTTGCTAAAAACGTGTAAGAACGGGGATAGAGAAACAATGACGTCGGATTTTAATTATGCGGTCCAGAATTTAGTAGATACCATGTTTAGCTTTCAACTGTATTTAATATACACTGAAGTGCCAGAAAAACTGGTACACCTATTGTGCGTTCGCGCAGACCTGACGCCTGATACCGTTAGCAGACGGGTTAGTCCATTGCAGTTTAGGGAAGGGCATCTTGCCGAAACTGGTTTTTCGTGTGGGAAAAACCAGTTCCTCCAAGACGGCCTTGACGGCCAAGACGGCAATTTACTAACCTGTTTACTACCTGTATCACGCGCCAACCGATCGCGAATGACCAGTACCTAATATCTTGTAGCCTCCCCCACCCCGTGCACGCAGAAGTGCCGCAACACGACGTGGCATGGACTCGACTAATGTCTGAAGGTATCCTGGAGACAATTCACACCAGGAATCCTGCAGGGCAGTCCACAAATCCATAGGAGTGCAAGGAGGTAGAGATCTCTTCTGAACAGCACGTTGCAAGGCATCCCAGATATGCTCGATAATGTTCATGTCTGGCGATTTAGGTGGCCAATGGAAGTGTCTAAAGTCAGAAGAGTGTTCCTGGAGCCACTCGGTAGCAACTCTCGATGTGTGGGGTGTCGCATTATCATGCTGAAATTGTCCAAGTCCGTCGGAATGCACAATGGACATGAATGGGTGTAGGTGATCGGACATGATGCTTACGTACCTGTCACCTGTCAGAGTTGTCTCTAGACGTATCAGGGGTCCCATATCACGCCAACTGCACACGCCCCATACCATCACAGATGTTCCACCAGCTTGAACAGTCCCCTGTTGACATGTAGGGTCCATGGATTCATGAGGTTGTCTCCATACCCGTACACGTCCATCCGCCTGATGCAATTGGAAACGAGACTCGTCAGACCAGGCAACGTGTTTCCAGTCATCAACAGTCCAATGGCGGTGTTGGCGGACCCAGACGAGGCGTAAAGCTTTGTGCCGTGCAGTCAACAATGGTACACGAGTGGACCTTCGGCTCCGAAAGCCCATATCAATGATGGTTCGTTGAACAGTTCGCACGCTGACACTTGTTGATGCCCCAGCATTGAAATCCGCGGCAATTTGAGGAAGTGTTGCACGTCTATCTCGTTTAACGATTCTCGTCAGTCGTCGAAGGTCCCGTTCTTTCAAGGTCTTTTTCCGGCCGCACCGCTGTCGGAGATTTGATGTTTTACCGGATTCCTGATATTCACGGTATACCCGTGAAATGGTCGTACGCGAAAATCCAAATTTTGTCGCTATCTCGGAGATGCTATGTCCCATCTCTCTTGTGCCGACTATAACGCCACGTTCAAAATCACTTAAATCTTGATAACCTGCCATTGTAGCGGCAAGAACCGATCTAACAGCTTTGCCAGACATCTCTTGTCTTATATAGGCGCTGCCGACCGCATCGCGTTACGCTGATTGGTTGCAAAGCTCCGTTATTTGCATACGCACGCCTGTACCAGTTTTTCTGGCACTTCAGGGTACTACCACTTGGCAAATATTTTTCTAAAGTTGTTTCATGGAGACCGTTTTCATGCCAGTTATGCGAATGTTTAATTCGGAAATCTCAAATTTTATGCAAAAAGAGTGAAGCAAGTGCATACATAAACTAACTTTCATAATCTATTTTACATGCACAGAGATTTCTCGCGCATGCGCAGAAACATATCTTATAGAATTTTATTATGCCATAATTTAAGGCAGAAATAAACACAATCCCGCCAAGTTTTTTGTTTATTTCTTTGCATAAGGTTACAAACTTCACGCAGTAAATTGTTTCTAAGTTAGAGCCAATTTTCTGCGTGAAGTTTGTAACCTTATGCAAAGGGTTCTGTATCATAGGGTACCACCAACTTCACGCAACAAATTGTCTGTAAGTTAAAGCCAATTTGCTGTGTGAAGTTGGTGCCCTTTGATACTATCTGATTTTGTTAACCAATGATCGCAGTTTGTGCTAATTAATGATTGTAGCTTGTGCTAATTAATGCTTGTAGTTTGTGCTAATTAATTAATAACAGTGATGTTTCTCAACCTTTATGCGACCGCGGCCCCGTAAATTATTTTTTCATGCGACGAGGGCCCGCTCCCAACAAGTATACTCGTGAATACTGTTCCATTTTCTTAAAGTTCATACATTAAACCATCATAAACATGGCTAATAAATTATGGTATAACCATAAAGAATACAACTACATTCCTATTAACACAGTGATCCCTCACTTGCACGCGTTTTTCACTTATGCGCGTTTTTTCCTCGGTTCCGGCCAGAGATATAGGAAAACA
>QLNU02003225.1:19348764-19368730 GCA_006491805.2 Dysdera silvatica | reverse complement strand
TTGGCTACGTTTAATGGACGATCCCTTGCTTCTGAAGCAAAACTTCAGGAATTGGAAGAGGAACTAGACAAGATCAAATGGGACATTGTAGGACTCAGTGAAATTAGAAGAAAAGGTGAAGAGTTGGTGGAACTGAAAAGCGGACATTTGTTTTATTATAGAGGAACGGAAACTGGAAGAACAAGTGGTGTTGGCTTCTTAATCAACAAAAGAATTAAAGACTGTCTTCTGGAAGTTGAAAGTACATCAGATCGAGCAGCGAGGCTTGTTGTTCAACTAACCCAGCGATACCAACTTCAAATAGTACAGGTATATGCACCAACATCAAGCCATACCGACGAAGAGGTTGAAGAATTTTATGAAGAAATCAAAGAGTTACACACCAAAGGGAAACAACATATCAAGCTCATCATGGGGGATTTCAATGCAAGAATTGGACAACAGGAACAAGGAGAGACATCGGTTGGTAAATACGGATATGGGGAAAGGAATGAACGTGGCGATCAACTCATCGAATTTGCAGAAGCTGAAAACCTTAGCATCATGAATTCATTTTTTAAGAAGAAACCGCAAAGAAAATGGACATGGAAACACCCAAATGGGGGAACTAGTGAAATTGACTATATCCTGGCAAACAAGAAATCAATTATTGAAGATTGCAGTGTACTGAACAGATTTAATACTGGAAGTGATCATCGAATGGTGAGATGTAAAGTGCACTTAAATACTAAACTAGAAAGGCAGAAGCTCATTAGGAAACAAGTATGTAAGAGGGTGGATTTAAAGAAATTAAAAGAAAATACCGAGGCATTCAAGTTGGAATTAAAAAATCGCTTTTCTGCACTGGAAGGACTTATTGATGAAAGTGATATCTCAGAAGCAAATGAAAACATTGTTAAGACAATAGTTGAAACTGCTGGGGAAATTGGTGGTGTAACCTGTAAAAAGCACAATAGCAAATTATCTGAGAAGACGAAACAGCTCATGAAAAGGCGAAGAGATATGAAGGTGGACAATCGAAATACCAGTTCCAGGATTGAGTACATAGAACTTTGTAAAACTCTGCGCAAAAGCATGAAAGAAGACATAAGAAAATTCAACTGTGAGTTAGTAAGGAAGGCCATTGAAAATAACAAGAGCCTTAGGGTTGTTAAAGGAAGTTTATCTGTTGGGAAGAAACACATCATTGCATTAAAAGGAGAGGATGGCACCGTAACAAGAAATAGGGAAGAAATACTTAGAAGAGTTGAAGAATTCTACAAAAAACTATATGAAAGTAACAGTGGATTAAACGAAGACTCTGAGATAGTCGAAGGAACAGCTCCTAAAATCTTAAAAGAAGAAGTTTCATTTGCAATAAAAAGTATGAAGAAAGGAAGAGCCCCTGGTGATGATGGTATTACAAAATTCTTTACCAAATGTCTTAACAGCGGTAACATACCAAACCAATGGGATTCTGCAACAGTAATTCTTTTGCATAAAAAAGGTGATAAAGAGGATTTGAAAAATTACCGACCAATTAGCTTGTTACCTGCTATTTATAAAATCTTCACAAAAGTGCTAACACATCGCCTGCAGAAAAAATTAGATGCAGCTCAACCAAGAGAACAAGCTGGATTTCGAAGTGGATTCAGTACAGTGGACCATATTCAAGTATTAAGAGAATTAATTGAAAGAACACATGAATATGAACTTCCATTGTGTGTGGCATTTATTGACTATGAGAAGGCCTTTGACTCTATTAAAACATCAGCAGTCATCAACTCTTTAAGATCAACAGACATTGAGGATGTGTACATTGACATGGTGAAACGTGTGTATAAAAATGCAAGTGCAAAATTTCGGTTACATAAAGATACCAAAACTATCAAAATTGGTAAAGGTGTGAGGCAGGGAGATACCATTTCTCCAAAACTTTTTACTTCAGCTTTACAGATGATTTTTCAGCAGATAAATTGGAATAACAAGGGAATAAAAATAAATGGTGAATATTTAAATCATTTGCGGTTTGCTGATGACATTGTTATTTTTTCAACGAACCCATCAGAACTCCAAGACATGGTACAGGAGCTCTCAACTAGAAGTAAAGAAGTTGGACTCAAGATGAACCTACAAAAAACTAAGATCATGTTCAATAATTTCGTAGAGGAAACAAAAATACAAGTTGACAACATTGAGCTAGAAATTGCTGATTCATATATTTACCTTGGCCAGCTGATTTCAATGGATGGCAACATTATGAAAGAACTCAACAGACGTATTAAACTTGGCTGGAGTGCATTTGGAAGAAACAGTTTTATCCTGAAGGGGAAATTGCCTTTGTGTCTAAAAAGAAAGGTCTTCAACCAGTGTGTATTGCCAGTCCTCTCTTATGGATCAGAGACATGGAGTCTAACAGTTGGAGCAATACGAAAGTTACAGACAACGCAAAGGAGCATGGAGAGGTGCATGCTTGGAATAACTAGGAGAGATCGAAAAAGAAACACTTGGGTGAGAGAGCAAACTAGAGTAGAGGACATCATTGTTAAAGTAAAAGGGCTGAAATGGCGATGGGCTGGGCATATTGCAAGAAGAACTGATCAACGATGGACAACAGAAATTCTGAACTGGATTCCAAGAGACCACCGAAGACCTAGAAAACGTCCTCAAACTAGATGGGTGGATGAAATAAGAAAACAGGTTGGGGTGACGTGGAAGCGAATTGCTCAGGATAGACTTGTGTGGAAAGCATTTGGAGAGACCTTCATCCAGCAGTGGATAGATAATGGTTGAATATGATGATGATGATGATATATATATACGTACATTTCTATATGTCAGTCTTTCAAAGTTAGTTTCTCTCTTTGGGATAGGGGTATACTAGCAAATAAATATAAAGTGTTCTTACCGAAAACATTTAATGAGTATTTAAAAAAATCAATTAAAAAAATGTTAATAATAAATAAGTACGTTTGGTTTCTTCAATTAAGCGAAGTTTAAATAATCGAGGTTTTACTACCCGAGTAAAATACTACAAATAAAATAGAACGTTAAACTTAAAAGGGGAAAAGGAATAGAACACCAAAATTAAAGTAGAAACACTACAAACGAAATGAAACCCTGAATTAAATACTACAAGTGAAATGAAGCCCTGGATGAACTACTATAATTGAAATAGAACTCTGAAATAGAAATTTGAAGGAAATGCAACAAATGAAATAAAACACTATAAACGCAGAATGGGAAATTGAACACTGAAAGTGAAATAGAAACGTAAGATGGAGCACTAAGAAGACGACGAAAAATAACAAAAGACGAAACTCTAAATGTGAAGTGGAGGCGAACCCAACGCCCACATGCAAAAGCTAGTAATACATACAAATTACATTACTTTCGTCATCCGAAGAAATTTCAAAGCGACGCCGGAAGTTTGAAGTCTTTGTGCCACCACATTTTACAAACAAAATGAATCCATTTATAACAACCGCATTTTCGTTTCGTTCAAAATTACTCAACAGAATTTGCTTCCCTCTAAGAATGTGAACGACAGACTCAGAGGCGCCACTACATTATGATCCAAAGATTTTCCACTGCTGGTACATTAGGGGGCATCTTTATTAGATTTATCGAAGAGGGATTATGCAAAGTCAGGCCGGGAGTACAAAAATAAAGGATTGAGTGACGTATGCTTAAAAATGGATTAAAAATGTTTACATGTACAGAGTGTTTAAGTCATTTATTAATTGGTAATTAGCTTAATGGATTTCCAGGGCTGACAATCCATTAGTTGTTTACAAGGATGAACAGGAGTGTTTACTCAATTATGTCATTTTTTTTCTTCCTGAAACTACTGGGTACGCTCACGTTGGACACTACCCAAATAAAAGGAGATGTGAATGAAACCAAGTTTATCAAATGTGACCTGCTATTCTAGTCGATTTATGTCTTAAAGTTATCGTAACTTTTTCGTCATATCATCGTAATTTGATAATTCTGCTTAGGTGCTACCATAATTTCTCTTTCTACCGCATTCTTATCCCTTCCGTCACGTAATATTCGGAAGAAGTAAAAAAATTGTAGGAAAAATCAATTGCGTAAGCAATAAATCGTACAATACCGTTAAAAGTGTTCCACCTGTTCTTTGTTATGTTGATGTAGTCGTACGTTTTTAAGGTTTTTGCTTAGTTCAGTTTTGTGAACAAAGAACGACATACGATATATGTAATTAAATTTTTAAAGTTATTAATAAAAATTACACAAGTATTGCACACAAAAAATTACACAACGAACGTAGTTACAAAATTTTATGTTCGCGTAAAGTTGTTGGCAACTAATATGCTCTACCTTACGAACAGAATAAAGCAAAATAGCCTTATTTATAAAATTGTTTTGTCTTTCTCACTTATCCCTGTTATTTGGTGTGTAGGTTGCGCCATCTAACGAGTAAAATGCAGTTTAATAATTAAGAAATTTGTTCCATTCCATATAAAACTGTGGGATGGCAGAAACATTATTAACAAGTTATTTTTCCCCTTGAAGGAAAAAAAATGTTTTAAAAATTAGGGGTAAAATGAAAATATACTATTTAATAATAAATTCGAAACTTTACGAATAAATACATATGATTAAATATTGAATAACATTGCAGGATTGAGAATTGCTAAAGTTCCTGTTTTGTAACATGACCATAATCCTTCTTAACCCTTAAGCGTACTGATCACTGTGGTTGACGAATATACAATTTTCCACATGGCGAGGGGATGATATAGATGCCCCATAAATCGAGATCGTAAACACTACCTTTTAATGTCTTTATGCTCATTTCATTCATTAAATTAAATTAATTGTAATGTTTTTTAGCTATTGATGATATTTTAAAGCTGAATTTGGAAAAGAGTGACTTTATTATTTTCTAACCTATCCTCTAAGCTACCCTTAACAGATATTATATCAAACCGTATCTCACTAGAAAGTTTGTAAAGGCTTACAGGACTGAAACTCTTGTGTGTTGCGTTATGTGTACACAAAGTTCTAGTATGCATATATATATGCATATATATATATGCATATATATATAATACATTCATACTCAATGGGGTTATGACCTACATCAATCCACCCCTGAGTGT
Organism: Dysdera silvatica; assembly: GCA_006491805.2. Classification (NCBI taxonomy): domain Eukaryota; kingdom Metazoa; phylum Arthropoda; class Arachnida; order Araneae; family Dysderidae; genus Dysdera; species Dysdera silvatica. The sequence continues at coordinate 19,363,622 of QLNU02003225.1, read as the reverse complement.
GCTCATGCCTTAAACTTTTATATTAATTTCATATTATTATGTTAGTAGCTGTATAAATTTTATAATGATTTCACTGTGTTGTATTCCTGTCTAGAACGACCACCTTCTGAGGCCACATTCACTGGAAGTGAATATTTGCACTTTGATCTAAGAGGTCGAGGGAAAGAACCATTGGTTTCATGGAGTGACCGCGTTTCACTTCACTTCAGAACACGACATTCTGCGGGACTGTTATTATTGCTGGCAACACCAACATTTGCCTCGGGGTCAGGAGGATCACAAGAAGGAGGAGATTACCTTCAAATATCCCTCAAAGTGGGCACCATCGTCGTAACAACCAAGTTAGGAGCATCAGGATCAAAAATTGAGAAAAGCGTAAAGCCTTCCAGAATAAGATTTGACGACAATCAGTGGCACAGGATTGTTGTACATAGAAAAGTGAGAGAGGTAAGGAATATAATTTGACGTTTCGCGACAAAACACTTCATTTTTCAAAGATCACTTTTTATTTTGACTTCAAAATGTCATCTCCCAATGGCATTTCAACCACCTTAAACATAAAAAAAATGGTATGTTTAATTAAAATTAACATGGGAAACGTTATTTTAAAATTGGCGACAATTGGCGAGGTTTATCGAGAAAATTTTGGCATGGAAACATAACGAAAAAATGATACGAAAAGTCTTGATGATTTTTATGTACTCAAGTTCGGCAAATAAATTTTCACCAGTAAAAACTGGATTGCCAAATATTTTGCCTCTTCTTTATTTGTGTCACCATTATTTATGAGTCCCTTGACGCAGACAATTTATTTTAATTTTTTTAGCCATGGAACAAAAGCAATTTATTTCAAATTTAAAAAGACTTATTTTTTTAAACAATCGATTTTCTCTGTTGTTTTTACATTGCCCTATCTTTCTCTGAAGCTATTTTTCTGAATATTATCCACAAATAAAAGTTTTCAGCTAACTTTAAACAGTCGATTTTAAAAACAATAGTAAAAAAACCCAACAGAAATGCATCTTAAAAATATCACCTAGCTTTCGAACAAACAACACGCAGAGATAGGCCTGAAGCGATAGTGGTCTGTTAAAGAAAATTAACAATTTAATATTTTATGGCCTTCGGAATTGCTCCACGAATTCTGACTGCATCTTGACAGCTCTTCTGATTAAATCCATGTTGCAAAAAGGGTATCATTTCTGTTTTAAGTTTTAAAGTCATATCATAATAACATTTCGCAAATTTTTTAAAAAGATATCACTTTTCAGATATTTCTTTTATGATTGAGGATTCAAACAACATTGATGTGTTGAAAAGCATTGACATAACTAGAGAGAAAGCCAAAAGAAAATGTAACCCTTCCTAACAAACCAAAATTACAATTGAATGATATGTGCAGAATACTGCAGTGGAGGTTGTAGCCCTCCCTAGGCCTCCAGACACGCCCACATCCAGAGGGGGGGATCTTAGGGACCGGTCCCCCTCTCAAAACTAAGTTTTTAATGGGACTTGGCTACGGACTTGCATGCTGTAATTGTATCGATACATGCGGTAAAAATTTTTGAACCCCCCCTTGAAATTAAATCTTGGCTACGGTCTTGCCTCGAGGCTATGTGAAGCTCCAATGTGAAAAAAAAAATGTCTTCTTCAGCCTTCTATCCTCCTTTAAACTCCATCCGCAGCTAACTTAAAGCTTTTAAGATATCACTCTCATAGAACATGCTATTGCTTATGTAACTGACATAGCTTTAAAACATTCCACATATAAGTCCGTTAATTTTGCTACGGCGAAAAAAAGTAAATTTGATCTCAAAATTATTTAGATTATTTGCTGCATCTTTTCTTAATTATCATTTAAGGTGGGTAGACGAAATGCAGAAAAAAACTAACCATTTCTTGGGAATGTATATATAACCATAGTCCTGGCACTATATTATTAAAAAAAGCATATCTTGGTTAATTGTCAATAAAAATAAAACCGTAATTTTTTATTGTTAAGGACTTTTTTTGCTTAAATAACAATAACTACTCACTGAAAAGTAACTTCTCAAACACTGAACAATAGCTACTTGTACTTTTCTATATGTTCTGGGAAATGGTGCATAACAAGTCAACTACCAGGCATTATTTGGAGACGATTTAAAAAATATTTGGGAGTGATTAAGAATGATTATTTGAAACGTTCTTATAATAAAATGCATGTAATAAAAAATTATTGAGATGTCTATATAAGTGAGTTTCCCTCTAAAAATTTTGTTCGATCGTTTTACAATAACAAATTTTTAAATTATTTTTGCTTATAATATTCGTCGAAAATCATATTTTTTAACATTACAGTAAAGCTGCCCCACCGAGAATTTTGAAATTCATATTGTACATGACCTGCACGTTTACTATCACTAAGACTAAGATGACTTTGAAAAGTGTGAATAATTTTTTTTTTCCATCTTCATATTTTTTTATTTCTGGCCCTAGTCCGGGAACTTTTTGGACACAACTTGTATTTTATAAAAATTTGCGCTATTGTGACGCAACTTTGGTAAGCTACCGTTTAAGGCTTAATAAGGCTTATTAATGGAGCGTTACCAGTTAATACCACCTGACCTTTAACTTCTAGAAACGCTCCTGTAAGAAAACGGTGTGCTTTGCGTGATAAAGAAGTTTTGTTCAAATTTGGAAATACTCAAAATCACTTCATATCAAATTGATTTTTAAAGATAATGCTATTTCTTTATAGTTTTTAATTGTAAGTAAACAATTCTCAGACCACTGTGTTTAAAACAAAATAAAAATATGTTTACTCTTATCTTATATCTGTGGACACATCTCCAACTACCTAGCTATTCTAACATCATTACATTGTCATTAAAATACTGTTAAAACCGTCGTAGAGTATGCGAAAACACGCTATATTGATAAAGGCAATAAAGCTCATTATTTTTATAGCCCTTATCGTACTGTTGAAAACGGAACCAATAAAAAAGGAACTGGACAGTTATCGAAAATTTGAAGAGAACTACTTCCATTTTAACTCGCGAGAGGGCGCTGCGAATTTTTTGGCGAGACGCCCGGGCCGGAAGTACCGTCACGAAACCGGAAGCCGATCGATTGCCAACCAGGAAAGAAGAAAAATGAGCAGAAAATCCGACATTCTTTTATGTTTTTCCCTTTCCGAAGAAATATTGGGGTATTTTCTATTAACGGAGAGGGGAAAAAAAAAAAAAGATTGTAAAGCGATCGAATGGATTCGTTTTTAAGCTTCAAGCCCAATAGTTCGAATAGCGTAATATTTTGTACAAATCCGTTTTCACTAAAATGAACGTTCCTGACGCTGACTTATTCGGTTCCAACCAGTTTCTCCTCGGCTAATCCAATTCCAAACAAACATAAAATAATGTCATTAACTGTTTCTGACGTGTTTTTAAAGTATCGTTTGGAAAGTTACATGAATCAACGTATTTAAATTACACCCGATGGCAATGGGAAATTCGATTTTTTCATCCCGTTTACATTTTCACGACTCATTTGATATATTTATTTTGTGCTTTGATGCGATTACCATTAAATGTAATAGTCATCACACAAATTTATTATCTTATGATCATATTATATATATATTTAACGTCATATGATCATATTCAATATTGATATTAACATCATATTTAATACAAATCTTATCGTTATATTTGAGACAAACACCATCATAAACATGTTCGATACAAATATTATGTTCAATGTAGATATCATCTTCGTCGTATTTAATGTGGATAATGCATCCGATATCGATATCACATTTTATATCAATATAATCGGATTTTAAATCAATGTAATCAGATTTTACATCAATATAGTCAGATTTTATATCAATATAATCAGATTTTATATTAATATAATCAGATTTTATACCTATAGCCTATTACTTCATTCAAAATATCCATATCACACATTCGTTATTAATATCATTGTATGCGGTATTTATATATAGCATCATATTAATACAGGTATCTCATCATGTTTGAGGCAGATTTCAGATATCATTATTTGAGCATAGTCATCACACTTGATGCATGTTTATATGTATGTTGTCATCGAATTTAATGCAAATACCACAATAATGTTTAATTGATGTCGTTGTATTTGATGTAGATGTCATCATATTTAATTTAGATATCATCATCATGCTTAATATAGATATCATGACCATGGTCAATCATTAGTTATTGTCTCTTGAGTAAAAATTTTTTTAAATATTCGAAAAGATCTTTGAAACACTGGTCCAATACCCAAGTTCGAGCTCTCATATACTTTGATGTAGATGTCATCATATTTAATCTAGATATCATCATGCTTAATATAGGTATCATCATCATAGTCAGTCATTAATTGTTGTCTCCTGAGTAAAAATTTCTTTAAATATTCGAAAAGATCTTGGAAACACTGGTCCGATACCAAAGTTCGAACTCTCGTATACTTCGATTACACCCTTAAGGTACCAGACTCTTCCAAAAATACTAGCCCAAGTCGGTAGCACTATAATTACAGAAACCAAGGTGCTCTCTGTACCCAAAAGCACCTACCTCCTTATCAAAAGATATATTTTAAGTGAATTTATTCGATTTGATAATTCAAGTTCTATGTTTTATGGGAAAAAAAATACGGAAAACTGATAATTTGTTCAGCTAATTTGCACTTTATATAAGAAAGTGAAAACAGATGTGCAAATATATCTTTTGTTGCCTTTTTTCATAAGCAAGTTCGTTTCATTTTTTATCAATCAACACTTTTTCAAACTATTTTTAAAAAGGCACATGGGCTTCTGAAGAGAAAAAACACGTGTATTACAAAAAAGGCAATTCTCCAATGAATAATTAAATGTTCATTCGACACTCAAAGTAAGCTGAAATGGCAATCACACTGCACGAAAACGATGTTTACAAAAAAAAAAAAAAAGAGAGAGATAAGACAGAATTAAGCGTCTTTTCTTTTCCTTCATTTTTTTTTCCCTGTGAATAAGAAGTAAATTACTTTACGAATCGTAAAGGGCGCAATTTACAAGCTTTGCGCTTTTACTGGTTTTTGCGAGTATTTTCACTCCCGAGATCCCTTTAGAAATTAATTAACCCTAATTACATCACAAGAATTAACACAATTTCTTTCTCTTCCTAAATTAAAGAATAAAATTATGTGAAATGGAAGAAGTTTAACATAAATAAACTTTCAATGGAAGTTTAACTTATTTTTAATTTAGTTGCCTCAGGCATATGGAAAAAACCTCAAGAACATTTTTAATTTAGTTGCCTCAGGCATATAGAACCTCAAGAACACGAACTAAAAAACATCAGGATTAATACACATAAAACTGTGAAACCCCTAAACTCATGCTATATTCTTATCTAACTTTTTCTATGTTCTTATCTAACATTCACTATGTTCTTATCTAACATTCACTATGTTCTTATCTAACATTCACTATGTTCTTGTCTAATTTTTATTGTGTTCTTATCTAACTCTTACTATGTTCTTATCTAACCTTTATCACGTTCTTATCTAACTTTTATTGTGTTCTTATCTAACTTTTACTATGTTCTTATCTAACTTTTATCGCGTTCTTATCTAACTTTTATCGCTTTCTTATCTAACTTTTATTGTGTTCTTATCTAACTTTTACTATATCCTTAGATAGATTTTACTGTATTATCTAACTTCTACTATATTCTTATCTAACTTTTACTATACTATTAACTAAATTTTATTGTATATTCTTAATTAACTTTTTCTTCATATTATTGATTAACCTTTACTCTATATTTTAATGAACTTTTACTGTATATTCTTAATTAGCTTTTACTAAATATTCTTAATTAGCTTTTGCTAAATATTCTTAATTAGCTTTTGCTAAATATTCTTAATTAGTTTTTGCTGTATATTCCTCCCTAACTTTTACTGTATCTCTTTAAATTTCCTTCTCTTTACCTTTAACTGTGTTTTCTTGAAATATCTTTTACTTTAACTTTTACATTAACTGTAGTTTTGACTACTTTTAATAGTCCGGTATGAATGGTGTTTACCTTTTCCGCAATATCAAGAAATGGATATTGTTAGATTAATATTAAATAAATTTAATATCGTCGTTAATTTTGAAATTAAAACTATGATGACAATTATATTTATTATAGTGATTTGAATTAAAAATAATCTGCCAAATAAGCTCATCTTATTTTCCCACTTAAAATTCTAATTAATCAATTTCAATTTTACTTAAATGAAGTTCTCGCAATTTTTCTTAGGCATGTTGCCACCAACAAATTTTTTATAAAGAAAATTGTTGATGGTTGATTTGTAGAAATTTTAGGTTTAATTTTTTAGGCTGCAGAAGTTCGATTCCTACAGAAACTATAGGTCTTGACCATCGACGTAGGAAACGGGGGGGGGTTCAGGGTGCTCAATGCCCCCATTGGATAACAAAGTACATTGATCTCTTTAGCGCTGAATCGCTTGGCTTTTTTAAGCTGCTTATGCCCCCCTATATTTTTAGAATTTCTATGCCCCTGGTGCAATATAGTCACATTTGCTCTCGAGGCATAAAATAAACAGCTTTTAATTGTCAAGTGCTACTCTAATAATCATAGATGTACGCAGAAAGTTAATAAGGGGGGGGTTACAATTTTATAATGGGAGTTACAAAACTCATCTTCATACTGTGTGTTCAGTTGAAAAGGTAACACCCTGCATATCTCTCTTGATAAGAGTTGAGTAGAAATTTGAAAACAAAAAAAACAAGAAAACATCAATTTTTATTTTTGGGAGAGGGGAGAAGCCTAAAATTAATATCAAAGAGTTTTTTCATTCAACCCTCGACCCCTAACGCCCTACTTCGAATTTTCAAATGACACCTTCTCTCTTGTGATATATTATTTCAAACAGTGTAGAAAATAAAATATTTCTGCGAAAAAAATTTACATTGGTTCATGTATTCGAGAGAAAGAGCTAAAAAATCGTTCTTTTGACCCTTTAAAAAACAACACGAGAGAGAACGAGAGCGCGCTTTGACCTGCCTTTGGTTTGAATGAACTGATGAGTATGAATTTTCATGCTATCTATGCAGAAAATCAGCTTTCTTTTGCGTGTTGGTCATGCACAGTGATTCTCATTCGTTATTTATATTGCGATATTAGTGCGAATAACACAAAAGGACGGTTTTATTTTTAGCTGTTTCTCCCGAATGCACAAACCAATTCAATTTTTTTTTTCAGAAATATTTTATTTTTTACGCTATTTGAAACCATATATCACAAGATAGGGGGCGCTGTTTGAAAATTAAAAGTTGGGGGCTGTTAGAGGTCGGGGGTTTAACGAAAAAATTCTTTGATAATAATTTTGGGCTTCCCCCAGCAAATAAAAATTGACTCTTTTTTATAAATTTCTACTCAACTCCCATCGAGAGATATACAGAGTGTTAACTTTTCAACTGAACACACGGTATGTATGTATACAAAATTGCATCACGATATTGCCAACAACCCCATTAACCCCCCCCATGAGTACACCAGTGCTAATAAATTATGTAAGAACAGGTTAGTGGGTTTCCGTTTAATATCAGAATGTTCAGTCATATGCTCACAACTCTAAAAGATTTATTTAGCTCCTACGTCCTTTTATAATTCCAATGTGGCCTTTGTTCCACCTCAAATAAAAGACTATATTGAATATCTAATTATTATCTCAACTAATTCAACATATGTTCATTAATTTTTTGCAAGCATCTCTCTCACTCCTTTCGAATTTTTCCCCACCCCTTCAAAGACCATATATGCATGTGTTTATGCTTTTCAATAAGGTCGGGTGGGCAGCAATTCAAAAATTATGGGGGTTTAAACAGCTTTAAACAAACTAACTGATTCAGTGTTTAGGAATACAATTCATTTTTTCTCGACTGGGGCTTGAGCCCTCCTGAGTTCCTCCCTTTCCTGCGCCATTGGATGGGGCAGTGGTAACGCTGATGGGTCCAATACGAATGAACAATGCGGCTTTGGTTCGAACAAGTGCTTATAACTTGCTGGTTTAGATTGGTAGTCTATGTTGGGTTCTCTGATCGAAAGTTAAGATTGCTCGTATGACCGATGTAATCATAGGCATACGCAGTACTTTGGTGAGGGGGGGGCTACAGATCTGCAACGCACATATTCCTATGTTAAATATACAAAATTTCATTGCAATGGGGGGTTACAACCCCCATCAACACCCCCTGCGTACGCCAGTCGGTGTAGTATAATCCCAGCTTGCACCAGAAAACATAGACAAAAACCGTGTATTTACATACATGTCTGTACATGAAAAAGTGTGTATATGTATACTTTTGATCATTTGTTCTTATATTTTCTGTTTCAGATAACAAGAGCTACAGGATTTTGCCACGTGAGTGTACATTCTTTATACGTCTATTTTGTCTAGAATATACACATTATTTTTTGTTCTAGAAGAGCAAAGGTGGAAGGACTATTCTTTCTATATGGCTATAAATAAAAGTTTGTGCAATATATAAATATTTTTATTCATAGCTATCCGTCACCGTGGACGGCGTGTATAATGAAAGAGGCTCTACGGCTGGGACATTTTCCTCGCTTTCCAGCAGCGTTTTGTACGTAGGAGGCATCGATCCGACGGCCAACTTACCTATTTTACACTCTCCGAGGCCAAGAACTATTAGTTTTGTAGGATGTGTCCGAAAAGTAAGGAAACATGGTTTATTTACAGCAAATATCTATCAGTTTTAAGTTATAATATGCCATTATGGTTTGGATAAATAATAAAAAAAAAGCTTAATGTTGGTGTTCGCGAATTTATACGTAAATTTTATTATTATAGTTGATTGATTTGGCAACATTAAACTAATTTTCTTGGTAATTTAAGTTAACTTTGGAATGATACGATATTTTTGTCGGTTATTTTAATTTTGTGTAATAAAGAATTTTCTGAGAAATTTTCTGACTATACAGTGAAAAAACTGTCTAGGGTGAAATCTGCATAAGGCGGAAACTTGCTCGAAACGGTTTTTGTTTTTGTTTTTTGCAATCCCTTCAAAAGTCAATGGTAGTTAACATTAGCTAACACAGAAACTGTCTAACGCGGAAGCGGAAAGCACTATTTAATCCCGTCAAAGAGAAAAACCTGCATAAAGCGGAAAATCGTTAGTAGGAAGAAAATTTTCTCAGCAGAAAAAGGAAAGAGGGTTGTAATACAATGCAAATAGCAAAGTGGGGGATAACGAACAAAAGACATTTTACAGATATAGAATGCCCTTGTCCGCATAGGCGTAGCCAGGGGGCGGTTTTGGGGGTTGTAACCCCCCATTGCAATGAAATTTTGTATATTTAACATAGGAATATATGAGTTGTAGCTCTGTAACCCCTCCCATTAAGCCTATAACCCCCCCTTATGAACTTTCTGCCTACGCCTATGCTTGTCCGACCACCATTTTGCACACCACCCACCCACCATAGGCATACCCAGAAAGTTCATAAGGGGAGGGTTACAGGCTTACAATGGGGGGTTACAGAGCTACAACTCCATTGTATTTACATGTATACTATAAACAATTTCATCGCAGTGGAGTTACGACCATAATCGACATGGGCGAAGGATTTCACGCCCTCCTGTACTCTAAGGTATGCACCCTTTGAGAAGACCCAGTCCGCCCCTGAATCAGAATATGTATTAACTGAGAAAGGGTAAAATTAAAGAAAAATAAGCCGTAGAGTAGCTGGCAATTTGATTATTATTATTATTATTATTATTATTTACAATGAAATTCATTTTTTAGTAGTTTTCAAACTTTTTTGACCCACCACATCTCCCTTCACCTTTCGTGACTTGTCGATGACTTCCAAATTTACAAAAATGTTCAAAACATATGTTATAAATATTTTCATATAATATATCATGCAAAGTGTTAATCAACGTCGCGATGCACTGCTTGTAAACCCACGGTATATATACAGAGTGACCATAAATAACTTACCCTCTTCTAGATGCTCTAGAGCGATGATAAAAAGAGATACCACAAAGGGATTTAGAGAGTAGATTAATTGAATCATAAGGAAGCGATTTTAATTTAGTTTCAAATTTAAACACCAGGGTAAAATGGCGCTTTAGGTTTTGAAAATATCGTTTACTTGCATAAAACTACGTTCCTTATGCAAAATAAAGCCTTTTTGTAAAATTTAAAATGTTTACACTGGCTGAAAACAGCAGTTACGGCATCAGAAACGCCACTTTTCCCCCCTGGTGGTGAAATTTGAATCTAAATTAAAATCTCTTCCCCATGGTCTAATTAAGCTACCTTCCAAATCCCTTGGCGATACCGTTCTTCCTCATCGCTCTAGCGCATCAAGAATAGGTTAAATTATTTTATGGCCACCCTGTACATTAAAATTTTGTTGTTGCCATTTCAACTATTGTTTTACTCTAAAATTTAATCGGGTATTTGCAAACCAGTCTTCTTCTTCTTCTTGACTTTGTATTAGGTCGAGTTTGTGGCGGATAGTCTGTCTTTGGATTTGATCCAGTTGGCCAAGTCGCAGAGCACTTTGCTGAAGCATCAAGGGGACGTCCAATTCTTTTGCCAAGAAGCCGAAGTGTCCGATCCCATTACTTTTACAACCCGTGAAGCTTTCCTAGTAAGTGGTCATTCTCAAAAACTCTCCAGTGGCAAAACACCCATTCTGGCTTTACGTCCTTTCCGTGGTTTGAATAGCGATGTAAACAGAATGCATAAGCAAACGTTTTGCACTGGGTACTATCGAGCGATCGTGTCAAACTCATTTAAGATTCCGTTAGATCAGCGTTACTGGTGATATATCATTAAACTAACTTATCTATCAAGCCAGTCTCAAATGGGTTTGACAGGTTTATGCTTGAATTCCGTCGACGGATCTATCGAACCAGTTTAATCTTGGAAAATATTAATAGCTTTTCTGAGCTCCTAGGATGGATCTGAACGCGATAGCTCTAGAAAGGAAGACGCATCACCCACGACAGTGTTTCCTAAATTCAAAATATTCGCCTGCATCCTCTTCCTAATGATAAGTTCCTTTATGCTAACAATTCTGACCATTTTTCCGAGGAAAATGCTATTTCGATATGCTTTAAATATAGGCAGTGCTTTGAAGAAGAAAAAAAGCAGATGGTTTATTTAGAAAAGATCAGTAACTTTAAACACATGTTTAAAAGTAATTGATACCTTAAAATGCATTAACAAAAATAAACAGTAACTTAAGGTGCGTGTGTTTTTTAATCACATTTCAGTTATGCGTTTAAAAATCAATGATTTTATCATAGATGTGAAAATCGATTATTTTATGTCTAAGTTTGAAAATTTGCAATTTTAGACATTTAAAAATCATCGATGATTTATTAATTATATTTAGTTGTTTGAAAATGTTCTTTTTATTTGGAGATAATGTCAGAATAAAATTATAATGGAGGACGTCATCAACCGAAAACATGACATCGCTCGTTCATTTTTCAATAACATTACAATGTCATTCAATAACATTAATTCATAATCAATAAATAAAATTCAATAACATTCTCTTACTTTAATATTTTCTGTCTTTAAAAACTAAAAATTCTTTAATGTTTTCGTTTCGAATGCAGAAACTTCCGTAGAAAAGCGTTTGTAAGGGAAAACAAATGGCACAGATAAAATTAAAAAATTAAAATTGTTTATCTAAGTTATGTCCGTAATTGCTCGCGATAGATTAATGGAGCTCAATCCGTGGGTCGTGACCCCTTTGGGGTCGCAGGAGAATTTTTGTGGGTCGCCAAATTTAAAGAAATTTATTTGACAATAAAAAATATAAGGCTTTTCTTCAACAAGTATCAGGTACCAGTAATATAGTGAAATGAGATACGTGCTACACACATTGCAATATTCTACTAATCGTTGTTAACTTTATATCTATAATTTTTATTTAATGTTTTCTTTATTAAAAATGCTTCTATTGTGCAAATGTGGCGGCGGCGAACCGAGAGGGGTCGCAGATATTTTGGTTACTATAAAAGGGGGTCGCGGATTACTTGGTTACTATAAAAATGGGTCGCGGCTTGAAAAAGGTTGGGAACCACTACTATAGGTGGATGTTTGTGTTTAACATAAATAAACTGCTGTAGGAAGCCATTTTTTTTCAATCGTTAAAAATTAAATATTCTCTTTCCTTAAGAAAAAAAATTAAATAATGCAAAATTTTACATAATCGTACACTTCCAGGCAAATTGAATTTATAAAAGTTAAATGTTTAGTTAAATTAAAAACTAACGTTGAAAATGTTACCTTACTTTGTTAATCCCCAAATATTACCAAATTAGGGAAATTTGGGGGAGAATGATGTCACCATACGATATGTTGACGGCATCATGTGTTTGATGATGGCATTATATACGTTGATGACGTCATTAACAAAATCTTGCAAAATTCAGTGACGATTTTAATGGGTTTAATCTCAGTAAAAACATTTACAACATTAAAAAACGATCACCTTGTTAAAAAAAACTATTGTTAGACATCTAAATTTTTTAATTTAAAACCTGCAAAGTTTCAAAATCATTTTAAACCGCTAAAATGGTTTTAAAGCCATTTTATGGGAGCTAAGAGATGGCAACACTTCTTCATCATAATCGCAATCCTCTAAGTGAACCAGTTTAATTAAAATATCCTTTTTCATTGCGAAAAGCTTCTCTGCACTCTACGGCGTAGAGATATTTGAGGGAATTTTACCGCCCTGCTGTTATCTAAATAAAAGGGGGGAAGAACTTAATAATAGATTGTAATGGGGGCACGTAATTTGACGAGAGTCTTTCAGAGCTCTCCAAATTATGATTAGTGTAGCACAAAAGAATGGATTAATAAACAAAAAGCTTTCTCTGTAAGGATAATTAGTGAATGGGTGTTGTGTTGTTTAACAGTAGCGCCCACGTTTACCACACGCACATTAAAACGCTACTGTCATAATTTGCCGTTTTGTGCAAAAGTATTCTGGCAATCCTCCCTTCTTCTTCATTGTGCACGTTGATGTTAGGAAAAGTTGGCCGAATTTGGGCCGTTTTCTGTTTCCAATTGGATTTGGGACCACAGGAAATTTAATTAAATAAAGTCGTGAATTAGAAGAACAAGAGGCTAATGACTTGCCTAGATCCTGAAGAAACTGGAACGATGCTCAGAAGTTTCGAATTTGAGAAAATAAGCTCTCACACATATTTTTTCAATCGATGAGTGTTGATTAGAATAGACATTACGAAGACTGACTAAACTGAAGAAATTAAGCAAATGCCGGGAGTTCCCTTTATATGCAACCCTTCGTTATTACGCCGCCATACGTCATTAATAGCCTCGTCGAAGTTAGAGTGAGGGGTGTCTCTACTATTTTGGCCACTGAGTGTATATATATATATATATATACACATTATACATATATTATTATACATTATATATGGCCTGCAAAAGGGTTGCTGGTATCTAACTGGAAGGAGACCCACACGCTGAACGTATGTGACGATGTGTGGAACCGGCCAGGCCAGTAACCTAGTGTCCTACCCCGCCTTCAAGTGGTGCAGGCTGAGCTTTCTATTTATGTGGCAAATTAATATTTGCTGCACGGATAGAAAGGCGGAAGGGGAGGGCTAATTCACCAACCCGTCTAGCCAGCGTGGTGAAATTATGGCTAATTCCTCCATTATGTTGACACACCAGAAACCATGGCCCCTAGTCTCCAGGTGCTGGAGTGCTCCTGATCAAGGCAGCGGTCAGTGTGGCATGAAAGCAGGGGGTGCTAAGAATCACTGGAATGGCCCAGGCTGCCGTTTGTTATTGACCTTGGCTACGTTTAATGGACGATCCCTTGCTTCTGAAGCAAAACTTCAGGAATTGGAAGAAGAACTTGACAAGATCAAATGGGACATTGTAGGACTCAGTGAAGTTAGAAGAAAAGGTGAAGAGTTGGTGGAACTTAAAAGTGGACATTTGTTTTATTATAGAGGAACGGAAACTGGAAGAACAAGTGGTGTTGGCTTCTTAATCAACAAAAGAATTAAAGACTACCTTCTTGAAGTCGAAAGCACGTCAGATCGAGCAGCGAGGCTCGTTGTTCAACTAACCCAGCGATACCAACTTCAGATAGTACAGGTATATGCACCAACATCAAGCCATACCGACGAAGAGGTTGAAGAATTTTATGAAGAAATCAAACAGCTACATACCAAGGGGAAACAACATATCAAGCTCATCATGGGGGATTTCAATGCAAGAATTGGACAACAGGAACAAGGAGAGACATCGGTTGGTAAATACGGATACGGGGAAAGGAATGAACGTGGCGATCAACTCATCGAATTTGCAGAAGCTGAAAATCTTAGCATCATGAATTCATTTTTTAAGAAGAAACCGCAAAGAAAATGGACATGGAAACACCCCAATGGAGGAACCAGCGAAATTGACTATATACTGGCAAACAAGAAATCAATTATTGAAGATTGCAGCGTACTGAACAGATTTAATACTGGAAGTGATCATCGAATGGTGAGATGTAAAGTGCACTTAAATACTAAATTAGAACGACAGAAGCTCATTAGGAAACAAGTAAGTAAGAGGGTGGATCTAATGAAACTGAAAGTAAATACCGAGGCATTCAAGTTGGAATTAAAAAATCGCTTTTCTGCACTGGAAGGACTTATTGAAGAAGTTGACATCTCAGAAGCAAATGAAAACATTGTTAAGACAATAATTGAAACTGCTGGGGAAATTGGTGGTGTAATATGTAAAAAGCAGAATAGCAAATTATCTGAGAAGACGAAACAGCTCA
>QLNU02003225.1:19321674-19345709 GCA_006491805.2 Dysdera silvatica | reverse complement strand
AGTTATATTGATGATAATTATAACATAGTTATATTGATGCTAATTATAACACAGTTATATTGATGATAATTATAACACAGTTATATTGATGATAATTATAACATAGTTATATTGATGATAATTATAACACAGTTATATTGATGATAATTAGAACAAATATGTTAATGATAAACATAATAAGCTTGCTAATGATAATTGTAACACATAGGAAAAAGATAATTGTGTATTAGCTGGGTGCTAAAGGCAATTATAGAAAAATTATATGCGGAAGTTAGTTAGAAGTTGTATGCATCAGATAAATTAAATTTGCTTTAAAAATAATTTATATCCTTTGAGGAAGTTCCTTGAAATTTTTTTTTCCACTTTAATTCTGGAATATAACAACGAGCCCACATATAGTAAAAACATAAAAATGTCACACAGAGTTAAGAAATGAAAAATAACACTATTTTTGGAAAAAAATGGCAAAAAAAATGTTTACAGTGTATGTTATTGTATCCTGATAAACCTAAGTGCGCTTTTTCTTGCAACGAAATCAATAAAATTATTTATACGACACTCCGTAATATCTAACTTTCAGCTGAGATAGATCTCCCTCTCTGAAAATTTTTTTGTTTATTTTTATTTTACAGCGAATTTGTAACTGTGACATTTTGTCTGTTTTTTCTGTGATTTCTCATTTGCTGTTTTTTGTGAATTCGTGATAGTTTTTTCTCTTAAATTCTTGTCCGTTTTTTGTGATTATTTTCGTTTTGAAACAAAAATATCCCATCTGCGACATCAACGTACACTGAAAATTCATAAGGGGGAGGGGGGTTACAGAGCTACAACTCCATGTATGTATATATATAAAATATTGTATCACAATGGGGGTTATGACCCCCATAAATCCCCCCCTGCGTATGCCATTAATATGAGAATACAATGAAGTTTGAATAAAGGTTCCTGTTTATATTGCCACTAAGTACTCATCCCTAGCGCAATATAAGATCAGCTGATGGATTTGTGCCCCCCAAATGCACTATTGTGTTCCCCAAAATGCGTTATTTTAGTGCATTTGGAGGGGGCTTAGCTCGATTTTTCTTTGGGGCTCATTTTACAATAACTTCAAAATTTTCAAATGTTTGCAATAGGAAAAATATAACATATAATAAACAAACTCTTTGTTAGTTTGGGGCCCCTGTTCGGTTCGCGACTTTGGGCCCTAGGTCAGACGGCACTGGATATACATTTCTGAATATAAATTAATGCGTTTTAGGCTTTCATGAATATGTGAGATAATTTTTTCGGTCTATTTCACCTGATACATAGGGTGGTTAGTAAAGTCCTTATACAAAATATATCGAACTATATCGAAAATATAAAATAAATAATATTATCAAAAATATGTGTCGAAAATATAAAATATATAAGATTATCAAAATATATCGAATGGAGAGAGCTGTATGTATGAACGTGATGTATTAGTAAAATGACTATGGCTACAAGATCAGACTGCGTACAGCGTCCCTAGCGGAAAAATTCAGAATTTAAAGCTGCTATCTCCAAACTATTCAAGATAAGGGCAAAAAGTCAATTACAAAGTTGTTAAGCACCAGCTAGTTAGTACGAAACGATTTTTTTTTCACCACCTTAATAGGTCAAAAATTGTGAATTAGAAAGTTTAAAGGGTACAGGATGCCCACTGCATGACAGCTTTCCCTTCGTACAGCTCTGCGTGGAGGAGAAGCTTCGGGTAGGGGCGATACTTTCATTGCACACATAATCTCGTCACAAAGCGCATGATATGCAAATGTGTACGGTACGTCATACGTTATCGGTAAGCATAAAATAGTGACCAGGCAAGGAGTGTAAGACAGTGTGAGAAGTGAAACCGTGCGTTAAACGTCTGTAGTTACATAGTACATTGTGAAATATTCCAACAACGAGTATTGCGAGATGGTGCTGTTATATGGGGAATGTGGTCGTAATGCAAGAAAAAGTGCACAACAATATGCCGTACGTTTTACTTCGGGACTCCATCCGACTGCAATGACCATCACTAATGTGGTTCGACGGCTGAAAGAGACGGGTAGCGTTACACCTCGACCCCGTTCAGGTCGCCCCGAAGGTGTAAGGGTGTTAAACCAGAGGACGTTTTAGCTTATGTTCTGGCCCACCCACGGTGCAGTTCAAGAGAAGTTGGTATGATGTGTGGCCTAACAGGCCGTCGTGTGCGGCAAATCTTGCAGCAAGTGGGAGCTCACCCCTACTATGGAATACTGCTGCAGTCACTAGTTCCAGGGGATGCTGAGCGACGTTTTAATTGGTGAAACTTCGTTACGAACACCTTAGATATGCAGCCGAATTTTTTAGCGAATGTCCTTTGGACGGAAGAGTCAAAATTCACCCCCACAGGGGTGTTAAATAGACACAACGGACATTATTGGGCTCTCGAAAATCCTTTATGGAGACGACCAGTCCGACATCAGGTGTGGTGGTGGTCTGTTAATGTGTGGTGCGGTATTTTGAACAACAGACTCATTGGACCTATGTACTACGAGGGCACATTAACGGGACGTCGATATTTGCAGCTGCTACATGGCGTACTCTCGGATATTTTGCATGATGTTCCATTGAGTGAGCGGAGAACCATGTGGTTCCAACATGACGGCGCTCCTCCTCACCATCCAACAGAAGTACAATTATTATTATCCCAAACCTTCCGCCAACAGGTCATTGGCTAGGGTGGTAGTGTGAGCTG
This sequence comes from Dysdera silvatica, assembly GCA_006491805.2. NCBI lineage: Eukaryota > Metazoa > Arthropoda > Arachnida > Araneae > Dysderidae > Dysdera > Dysdera silvatica. Next base: position 19,342,966 of record QLNU02003225.1, on the reverse strand, counting down.
GCTGTACGGTCACCGGACCTTACCCCATTGGATTTCTTCCTTTGAGGCTATCTCAAAAAACATGTCCATCACACCCAACTGACGACTGTGGACTATGTCCGCAGTCGCATTACCGATTTCTGTACAAGCGTCATACCTGCAATGCTGCTGAATGTGCAAGAAGAAACGCTCCACCGTATACAAACGTGTATTGCGGTCGACGGTGGCCACACCAAGCACACATAATGACATACAGTAATACGCTGTTCACATTTGCCGAACCAAATAGGGGAAAGTAGTGCAAAGCGGATCACTTAATTTCATCTTAATTATAAAGCGGCCCTGCGGTGGCGCAGTGTGGTAACGCGTTCTCCTATTGCGCGGCTAATCCGGGTTCGACTCCCAGCAGTGCAAAAAGAACGCTTACTCAGAGATCTCATAAAGATCGCACTGCTCACTGTAGTCCGGGGTTTGGTTCCCTAGGCCTTAAGAGGTTCGGATTCCTCGGAAAACAGTAGGTCCCGGCGCAGCATGACCACTGTAGTCTTTGAGCCGTAAAACCAAAAAGAAAGAAAGAAAAGTAATAATATAGTGTGATAAATAAATATATGAAGGTTGAAACTTCATTGTTTACTGCTGTGGACATCAAAGAAACATAGTACGTATCATTAACGACATTATTTATTACTGAATTTAAAACAAAAATGTTTGAAGGAGAAAGGTCAAATTATCCACTTTGCCCCAACCCTGGGGAAAAGCGGATGGGTTGTTTTTGAAATAGAAAACTCTGTCGTAAAAAAATTGTAACGTGCACATAAAATGCATTCGGCAGAAAAAAAAATTACCAGAAACGTTTTCACATAGTGCATTTAAGAAAAGTGTATTCTTCTATGCCTTCATAAAGTATACAGTTCTCGTGAGCTCATCCGTTAGAGAAGGAACACTTTATCCAGTTCCCTATTGGTGGATCAGCATATGGTTTATTACATATTAAGTAAATTAAGACTGCGACGTAGATTCTGTCTCTGTGCCAAGATGCTCGATGGTATTCTTAGGCTTGCCTGTACTTTGTGCACACCGGGTTTTCTTTTCGCATTGTGCTCGAGCAATGTCCCTATCAGGGCTGTTTGTTAAATTTCTGCACATTTTGACTCTAATCAACCAGCACAACAAACAAATGTAATTAAACTCACTATCTCAATTGAGTAAAGTACTTTGCAATCAGAGTTGCCAGATCATCAGCTATAAAAGAAACTCGTTCTGTAGTGAAAACTTTGTGGCCCATGTGGCTAGAGGTGCATGTCATCGATTTCATGCCAGCTTAAAATCAAATCAGAGTGAATTTAAATTTTATTCAAAATTGCTCTGAAACATTACAAATAAAATCAATAAAAAATATTTAAAAGCAACTTTCATGATTTTATCATCAACTAAATAATTTTGATGTCCCTAACTTGTGGGGTCCGGGGCCCCATAAGATTACCTATCCACTTTGCCCCATCAAAAATGATATGCTTTGCCCTCAGCGCTGTTTATACAAACAAAGTACTGCTTGTGCTGAATCCTTAACAATAATGACACAAAAATATTATCAAAAGTAACAGATTCAATACCTGTTTCAGGCATATAGTTTGCAAAATTTAGTGCGAAATTATTTTTATTATATTGACACCTAACTAACTTGCAAAAATTTTAGCGAACGATCGAAAAAAAGGTTTTCTTACTTTATTCGCTGCGCATGTATTTCATTAGCGCTGAAATAAGTGCAATTTATTCCTACGCACACCTTCAACACTTTTGCACTGACCACTGTTGCCTCCTATGTTTGGATTATTAAACATTAAGCTGGTGCGCTTTGCCCTATCTTCCCATACCTACATATTAGAATTTGGCGTGTTGTATTTCCACAATTCATGTGTCATTTCATACTGCATCAGTGATACGAGACAACTTTGTAATTAACTTTTTTTTTTCCGTTTCTTGAATAGTTTTCGAGATAGCAGCTCTACGTTCTGAATTTTTCCGCTAGGTATGTAATGTCAACTGATGATGTTAGAATGGCAAATGTAAATGTAAAAATGGCATGAAAATAAAATTTGTATTTGTACGCTGCACGCAGTCTTATCTTGTAGCGCATAGTCACTTCACTACGCATACAGCACGTACATACATATCATGTTCATGCATCTATCTTCCTCCGTTTGACAGTTATCAACGTGTATAATGACTTTACTAAACCACATTAAAAACCGTGTGTGTGCAATGAAAGTATCGCCCCTACCCAAAGCTTCCCCTCTATGTATAACTGTACGAAGGGAAAGCTGTCACGCAGGGGCGTCCTGTAGCACTTAAACTTCCTAAATCACGATTTTTGCCCTATTAAGGTGGTGGAAAAAAATCGTTTCGTACTAACTAGCTGGTGCTTAACAACTTTGTAATTGACTTTTCCCCGTATCTTGAATAGTTTTCGAGATAGCAACTCTGAGTTCTGGATTTTTCCGCTAGGGGCGCTGCACGCAGTCTCATCTTGTAGCGCATAGTCACTTTACTTTACCTATGCATTACGTTCGTACATATAACTCTCTCCGTTCGACAGTTATCTGCGTATATACGGACTTTACTAACCACCCTGTATAGTAAAACATCCATAGCAGACACCTCTATTTAAAGGACACTTTTCACATTTCCCAGCCATAATGCTTGTTATCTTCCTACCTTCCCAAATAGCGGGAAGATATTCATACACAGATGTCCGTAATTCAGAGGTTTATATTTCGTTCGTTGATCAAGTTCAATAGATATTTAGCTCATTTACAGGCCGTTTATCATAGAACAGTGGATAAAGATAAGGCGCCAATAATAGAACACTGACCGATAAGAGAAGGGTTATTTTTCTTCTAATAACGTGTGCTTCAAAAATAAAAATTTCTCTATTTTAACTAATTAAAATACGCTTTGTTCGGGAAAACACAATTCGCAAACGATGAAAATACGCAACTGCCAAAATGTGTGAAAGTTCTGCAGATTTCTTCAACCCAGGATAAAAGAATTCTCTCTATTCTCAGTGAGAATCTGTAGTTCAATGAAAGACACACTTGAAAAATTAATATACTGGAGATGCACTTGAAAGAGACGAAGAAGATTGCATATGACAACGCAAAACAATAAGTGATGATGTTGAATCATTCTCCAGAGGACGCTGAAGAGCTATGTTGGAGATAAGAGAAAGAGAGAGACACATGAAGAGAGAAAATTGCTACTCATACAAAGCTATCCGTCAAGACATATTTCTTCACGATTTGCTTTCTTGTAAAAGTATATATACTCAAATGCCAAAGCTGAATAATGCAGTTCGGGAATATGGATTTTGCTTTGAGACATGAGAAGTGATGTGAGCAATGAATACATGTAAAACTGGTTCGCCATGAGAATTAAGGCTACCAAATGTAGCCAAAGATTACGAAGCTACTACTTAAAAATTCTGAATTTTGTTACCTACGCACAACGTAATAGAATACCGATTTCCTGAAGCGAAATAGAGGGAACACTGTTTAAGAGAACCTGGAAATTTGTTTTCAATGTAAAGATAAAAAATGAACTAGAAAATTTATCCAGAACGTTAATTATATATTTTGAAACTACTATATTGATAGTGGAAAATGTCACAGTATGTGTCAATTAAGACACTAATTGCTTTGGAAACAGTCCGACATCTTTGTGTGTGTATATACAGGGTTCCCAGGAAAGTCTCAACGCGGCCAATAACTTTTGAACCAAGACAGATATTGCAAAGAAAGTTAGATATTAGTTAATAAAATGACTATGTACTATCAGACGAGATGAACAGCAGCGCCCCTGGTGGCGAATTGAGGAAGTTAAAAATTTTATTTCGAAAAATAACGAAGACAGAAAAATATTTTCAATTAGAAAGTTGTAGAGCGTCTTTCAGTTAGTAAGGAAAGATGTACGGGTCACATGCAACACATATACATACTGCCACAAAGTGAGGTGTTCCAGAAGTTTCAATACATCACTGCTTTCTGGTGTTTTAAAAGTTCAACTGAAGTTCTTGTCGGAGAGAGAGAGACAATGGTTTATTTCCTAGAAGAACTTCAACTTAACTTCTAAAGCTCTAGAAAGCATTAACTGAAAGCTATGCATTGAAACATCCGGAACACCTCACTTCGTGGCCATACTTGAATATGTTGAATGCAATCCGTATATCTCTTCTCACCAATTAAATGATGCTCTACAACTTTCTAATTGAAAATATTTCGCTATCTTTATTATTTTTCGAAATAAAATTTTTAACTTCCTCAATTCGCCACCAGGGGCGCTAATGTTCATCTCATCTGTTAGTGCATAGTCATTTTACTATTAAATATCTGACATTAGTTGCCAGATCTGTTTTGGTTCAAAAGTTATTGAACGCATTGTGACTTCCCGAGGAACCCTGTATATCGAACACGCACAAAAATATATATCCGATATATACACATCTTTATATATATAATCTATATCGTATATCTTAGTTTCTCCCTTAAGACCGAAGTACGCTGAAAGATAAATATGAGCGTTTTATCGAACACATCGAACGAGTGTATACTAAATTCCCGCCTCGAAATCGATAAGAGAATCAAGCTATTTCGGTTAAACAAAGTTCGTATAATCGAGATTCTTATCTAATTCTTTGCGGAAAAGAGTTTTAGATGCGCGAAAATGAATCGAATGCACGATTGTTTTGAAAAGTTAGCGCGCTTAATTTTTGTTTACCTTCTATTTTACTTCACCTCTAAATCAGAGGTTCTCAACCTGTGGTGGATCCCACCCCCACCCCGCGAGGGGTGCGTTCCCAAAATGTAGTGGACGCACCCTACCACGCGGATGCAAGATGGAAGTTTAGAGAGTGCGATAAAGAGTAGCTTGTGTACTTGTATCGACGAGTCACGAGCCATCACTCAATTTACTGTTCGCAATTTTTTTCTGAATAAATTAGTATTTGATTGTTCAATTTATATTTGCATTTTTAGGCGTTGAATTAAAAGCTTATTTTTAAAGTTCTATTTGTTTACCTACAGTATGATATGAAGTAGGCTTTTAACAAAGCCGGGGACAGCAGGGGTGCGGCCCCACAGTTGCACCATCGAGCAACCTGTGGGGCCGCAATCATTGTTGCACCCATCGAGCAACTGTGGTACATAAGTTGCACCATCGAGAGCAACAGGGGCCGCACACACATAATAGCCAGACCCATCGAGCAACTGTGGGGCAACTGTAGGGCCGCACACACAAGGCTTGTTGCATTTCATCGAGCAACTGTGGGGCCGCACACACACACACAGTTGCAACATCGAGCAATTGTGGTGCTACATACACAGTTGCACCATCGAACTATTTATATAAATAACAATAATAACACAACGTTAAAATACTGAAAATTATTAAAAACTAATACTGTATAAAACTGGTTTTTATATATATTTATATACACTGCTTTTATATAATTAGTCATCTCCCACAAAATTTCTCCTTCATAAAATTTAAATACAAACTTTGATCTATGCTAATATTACAGTGTTTGTAGCTGTAATAATAAAAAAAAAGCCGTCAGAGGAGTGTCATATTTATCTGGGTTTATTGTGACATAATGTCTAAATTGTGTGTTGTTTCTGACAATTATTTTATACTTGTAAGTTCCCAGGGGCCCTGTGCCCCCCACATGCTCTTTGCCACCCCCCACATGCCCTTTGCCTTGCCCTAGTTGCCCCTCTATCATGACTATAGGCATAGTATGGGGTTTAAAAATGAGAATTCTTCATCTTCAAATGTGATATTATTTTCGTAGGGGTGCGAAAACTAATTAAACGTATCTTAGGGGGTGCGGATCCCTTAAAGGGTTTGGAACTCTTGTTACACATTGACAGACGTTAGACTCATTTAGATTATTTTAACGTTTTTCAAATTTTGGGCGCTTATGGAGTATTTTAAACTTTTTTTGCTTTTCATGTACTAGGGGGGCGGGGATGAGAATGAGGGTCTGGAAACCTTCCCCTGGAAAATTTAAAAATATTTTGTCTGAAACTGAAGGTTCTAAATCCAGTTATCAATATTAGGCTCTCCATTGACCATTATTAGTTTTAAACTAAACGAGTTGGCTCTGTGTACGATCATTAAAAATACCCGGTGTCAAATCTTTACACACACTCTAATGTAGATTTCTAAAATGACTTATGCCTTAATGACATCACCAGGATGTTACTTCGAGAGATTTTGGTGTTTGCGTCATATATATTTATTCGTTATGGATGGTGATTTTTTCGCATTACTTTCACCAGTAAGTGCATTACTTCAAAATTTTCGCTTCCTTGTTTGTGTGCATAAAGAAATTGTTGGAAAAGTTGGCCGCACACACGGCACTGTATTTCCAGAAGTGAAAGTTAAAGTTTCCTGCAGTTCCTGTGGACCATTTTATAAAACAGCGCGGTCCACATCTTGAAGAACTCTGGATTGGAGGATATATGCATCTAAAATGACATTTCTATCGATCGAGTTTTCAGGGAGATTTGGCTGTAATAAAGTAATCAAGAGCTAAACTTTTAAAGTTAAGATTAAGGATAATATGGGCTAAGACATTTGCATAGGGCCATTAAAAATAAAAGGTTATGGCATCACCAATCTAAAGCCAGTAATTCCCGATAACGGTTGGCTGATAACGTAATAATGGTTAAGAGTTAAAACGGATAGCTCTGGAAGTTAAATTCCGTAGGGTTAAAGGCAATTGGTGGGTCCGTATTTGTCTTGTTGCGAATCTCGTTTGCAGCGGTCGGGTTAGTTGCTATAACGACGTCGACGTTATTCGCCGGCAGAGGGCGCCCTCAATGTCACCTTCGGGCCCTCGTTGCCAAACAGTAGGAACTAAATTCCCGAGCTGCGAACTGGAGAGGAAGCTTTAAAGTGGAGGAATTTCGTCTCCTCCTCGCCGTTGAAACGTTAGGCGTTGTTAATTTAATTGGAGTGAACTTGTTCAGTGAAGTAAACGTTCCCGATAAAACAGTTTCGTAATTGGGGCATAAATCAGCGATGGCCTATCGGGTGGCCATATTTTCATTTTAACTCCAAACACATACAATATAATTCCGTACACCAGTCACCTATGAAAACGACCAAAGTTCCGCATAATAACCAAACCCCGAGACATTCGACTTCATGATATTTAGTAGTTACTATTTAATAGTGCTACCTCTTCAATATAACCCCTTTTTATTCTAAACTAAGGGACCGTTCAAGTATTAAATGAGATCATTTTTGGCCGTTTAAAGTTCCATTTGTTGCCTTATAAAAAAACAAGTGCCTGCACCCCCCCAACTTCATGCTTATGTAAGATTTCGGTTTTCTAATTGTTTGGTACAAGTTTTTGAAATAAGAATGCAATGTGTGATGCAAATTATAATACTTATTTACATTTTTATTGTAATATTACTAGTGTTTGTTATATTAAACGTTTATTTATAAATAGTGAGTAATCGCAACAAATTATCTCATTTAAAAAAGTTTTAATAAGCTGTTAATAGATATTTTGGTGGTATAATAAAGTATTTTGTTGCATTTTTATTATTAATATTTCTTATATTGCAAGCAAATAATGTGTTACATATAGAATGTAATGTGCATAATGTATAAGAAGTGGATTTGATAAAATATATTTATTAAAAATAATACATTTATGATAATTTAAAAATAGTAAAGCCTAGATGGGGCTCCCGAGCTTAGGAAGGTTGAAAGCCACTGGTTTAAATAATTAAATATTTAACTGCGATTACGTGTTTCTCATATTTTATACCTTCTATTCGCAGTCTGTTCACACAGAGGCGAACTGAGCCGTCGGCCCTCGCGCCGGTGCTCTCTCATGGGCGATGGGACTAACGCCTTCCGAAATTACAAGGTGTGCACTCCTCTCAAAGACGCATACAAGATATGCGCCCTTTGAGAGTATCCAGTCCGCCCCTGGTCGTACATCCAAGTATTGCAGTTCTGTTGGGGCAGTTGTCACTGTATGACTATGTGTTTCATTACTTTTTCTGTGTCTTACGTAAGTATGGCTCAGCCTCTTCCCTCCCCGTTGTCAGCAAAAATAAGCAAATCTCTCCCCTTACCCCAAAGATGCTTACGTAATACTTGAGCAGCCCTCAATACAAGTATTCTTCATGGAATTTAGAGGTTAAATCCTCAGCACGACGGTCTGACAATTTCACATGTGAGTAGGGATGTAAAAAACCCGGGAATTTTGGACACATTGGAAACTTTGATGGGAAGAAACCAAGATAGCTAGAATAAAGGAGATAGTCCCGTCCGCACTTTTATTTCTATTGGTTGATTTTAACAAATTTTCACCACTGTGTCAAAATTGACCAATAGGAAGAAAGGTGCGGACGGGACTACCTCCTTTATTCTAGCTATCTTGGTTTCTATCCATCAAAGTTTCCAATGTGTCCAAAATTCTCGTTTTTTTTATATTTCTATGTGTGAGTGATGGTCACTTTTAATAGTTGACATTGAAATAGAGTTCTTTTTAAAGAGAAAATAGAGATCTGGAAACAGCCTCTAACTCCCCAACGTTACCTCGTTTTGTTACCTCCTGGCGGTCAAAGAGGCGCTCATTTTTTAATACAGATTTCTCCCAATAGCGTCCTTTTAATTAACGAAACGTTCCGTTTAACGGCCGTGTTTTGTGATACCAGCAGATACTTCATAGAGTTAATATATTCCTAATGAATAATCCTATTTTTTACCGATATTTAGTCTTGCTCTTCGTTTCTAGCAAAGATGTTTTAGTACCGGAATTGAGGAATTTGGATGAAATTTACAATGAGATGGTAAAAGGAAAACCTGTTGATTCAGATGAAGAGACATTGGATTATGAAACGAGGACGACATACCAAAAAATACATTTTTCAATGAGCTGATAAAAAACAGATAAATAACAACAAATAAATAAAATAGGTATAATTTTGATTGATCTACAAAATAATAATATGTAGCAGTATTTTTGAGCAGTATATATATAATAAGCAGATTTTGGTCTTCTAGTATGTACCAGAAGACAATCTATAGGGCTGGTGGCTCAGTTGGTTTGTTAATTTATTGTATTCTTCAGAATAGTTGATCGCCGTTCCATTATACGCTATGGTTGTGTTTGCTGTTGCCACTTTTTTTACTTGAAAATCTCAGGGGAACGAGGCTAGTGCTTGTGACTAAATAGTCGGGTATTGCATGTTTTAAAAGTTCTCGCGACACACCTGTGGACCTCTTGCGACACATCTGTGTACCATTTGCGACACAGCTATGAATGTCTTGCGACACATCAGTTTAAAATAGCTGCCTCAGATCGTTGGCACTATCTCAGTTACCTCAGAGTATTGGCATTATTTCAATTATCTCTAGAAAACAGCTTTGGGACAAAAATTATGGGTTGCGTGACCAAAAAATTTTGCGAGAAATGAAAACATAATGGCATGGAAAGTATTTTGCAACGAAAGTATCATAATCTGAATCGTGGTTTGAAACGATATTATATTTATTTTCGAAATAAAATTTCAAAGAGTTGATAATCACAGGAATTGAAAATACATCACGATGACCAAATCGTTGGAATTCTTGAGTCTTTATGACAAGATGAATGACGCTGGATCACATATAATGAAGGAAATTTGTAGATTTATGATTGAAATCGTTTATTCATTTATTTATTTGAGCACTTTTATTACTTCTTTAAATGAACTTCTCGTATTTGGAGAAAGAGTCCCATTTTATAAGTTTTGTAATGTCTTTTCCCCACTTTAAAAGAGTTTGAGCTTCTACACACCCAAAATACAGCTCACCGGATCCCGTTGGTCGTTAAAAGAAATTTATGAGGTCCGTAAAGGCAACCATTTATCCGAAACTAATAGCAGTTAAAAAACAAAAAACAATTTCAAAAACTTTTTTATTTCTTGCTGATTTTGGGTCATAGAGTGAGTCATTAAAATATACAAAAATTAATTACGAAAATATGCCTTTATATGTAACATTAATGGCGCTATTCCTTGGTCTCTATTCTACCATCTCTATAACATATGACAGAGACCTTTTTAAAAGGGATGATCAATACTAATATTGTTAACAAAAGAATACAATGAATTGATTAGGGCAGCGGTTCTTCAACTGTGGTTCTCAGACCCCTGGGGGTCTTTCTTCGAAACCCTCCCAAATTACGAGGGAACGAAAAATTTCTTCCTTAAATGGTGAAAATGAGTGATGAAACACTAGAAATAAATATGTATGATGCAAAGTCCAGGCTTTAAACTTTGAGTTAATTTTTGGGGGTCCACGGTCCAGTAAAGTTAAAGAACTGCTGGATTAGGGAGTACAATAACTAGTAAAACCTTATCGCTGGTGCAACCAAGGCTTTTAAAAAGGGGATCTGGTTCAGCAGCCATTTTGATACCTAAGATATGGTTGCAAATTGTATTTATTGGCGACATTTTAAAATTTGCGCCAATCTTTACGTTCCTTGGATAACCGTTGTTTTGTATGCAAGAAATAATCTGGAAATGTTGGCCGAGCAAGCGGCACTGTGTTTCCAGGGGAAGGAGGGCATGGAGTCCAAGAGACGAGGAAAGAAAGAAGGGGTAGAATCTCCATTTGGGGATCAGAGCTCTTAACGAGATGTGGTGGAAGAACCCAAGTTTGGTTCTGGTCAGTAAGGTCCGGTGTAGAGCGCCACCTACAGGGTTTGGCCAAGGACAAAGCGATGTCCCCTTAAAGGCCCCTTACCTTCCCCGGTGTTGTCTTTATTGGGATGAAAAGTTATAGTATAAACATCATTGGCGTACGCAGGGGATGTTGATGGGGATGAAATTTTGTATATTTAACATAGGAATATGTGAGTTGTAGCTCTGTAAACGCTCATAACCCCCCTTACGAACTTTCTGCGTACGCCTATGAGTATGAAGTAGGCGACAAATTAAAAGCACAGTGATAGTTCAACTAAGAGAACGAAGGTGATAACAGAAGTCCGGGGCTCCTCGGATATTCCCAGATCGTTGATAATTTTTATGCCAAAACAGCGATCATTGGGCCAAAGCAAAAAACATTTATCGCCAAGGTAAATGATACCGGAAGTATGCAACAAAATGGCGGCTGATACGTAGGCCTATAATTCTTGGGGCTCTCGGTCTACCGTATAAGAAAAGATTCCACAATAATTAGTATTGTTGTTCCCCTCCTCCCCTAGTCTATCTAACGATACGATCGATCAATGATATCATCAACTATACTCCAGGAAAAGCTAACCTGGTACACTGTTAAGGCTACGGCGACATATTCACGCCTGTGCAAGTATTCATTCGCAAATTGGCGAAAAATGAGATAGCCCTCAACATTATTAGACTATTTGTCGCCTAATTTGGAATGCAGAAAAACGCGGTTGCCAAACTTCCACGCGACAAATATCCCGCCAAGCGAACAAAGTCCTCTGAGTGGTCAGTTACTTTAATGACGTCAGCGCTTGCTATAATGAGTCTTTTTCCTAAATTTAATAAATACCAGATTTTAATTACACAAACATGCCTATGTTTTATGTATTTGAGCATTATTTTAATGTTTTATGTCCGAAATGTAGCTTTTATTAACTCTGTTAACGTAAGAAAGGGCGAACTATATCGCAATAGTGGAACAATACTGCTATGCGCCTTGTCAATGTACTAGATTCACTTTACCGTGAGTATAGTGCTAAAGTGACACAATAATTTAGAAACGGTCATATTCTATATCAAATACTTTTTATGTAGATTGTACAAAGCCTACCTGAGAAATTTTGAACAAGCTATTGTTATGATCACCGCGAACTACGGTTCCATAACATTATCATTTCTAGATTTTTCGATGGAAATATGTAGACAAAGACGAAGTACCATTTTGACTTCCCACGAAGAGATTTGACCTCGGTGACAAGCTGACGGCGGTATCGGCCATACGTAACCCGTGGGGAATACACATCCAAGATTTTGCCGCGGAACGGAACGATCATGACACAAAGGATGCTGAAAATCTGCGTCCGGCCATAAGAAAGGAGAGAGGATTTCGCAGCTGAATACATAACGAGCGACCACCCAGAAAGGGCTATTAGACGGTTCTGGAAATGGTCGGGAAGACAAAGATTTCTCCAGAATGTCCTTGAGCACAAAGAGAGAGTCGGTACTTTGCAAGAGCCGGGAGAGATGAGCACTCTGGTTGAGAAAGAGTGGTTAGTTGAGACTTCGCCGTGAGCGAGAGCGGTCGCCCTCTGAGTGTCTTGTGAAAAAGAAGCTATCAGTGTTTTTCGCGGATGAGGATGATCCGATCACAGATTTGGATCCGTGGCATCCGCTGTCTTCTCATAATCCGTCGACATAAGTTTTAATGCTATAATTATCATTCTAATTATAACTATTATTTGTTGTAAGAGTGTCTGCATCTGACTACGAACGTCAGCCTTCTTCTACAATCATCCTCCCTACGCCGACAGTCTGGTGGTATGTTTCGGACTAGCCTGGACGACACACATTTCCGCAAGCCGTAAGTCCCTTTGATTGTCTTCCGTCATTTGTCATGCAAAACTAGATACTAATATATAATCAGCACGTAATGCCATGTTAAGGTGGGGTAACTTTTCGGAAGGAAGTAAGCTGGGGAGAAGGTTTAGCAGCGAGAGTCAAGGTTAAATTAGGAAATACTAGTAACCATGTGCTAGATCTAGAATAAATGTGTTTTAATTGTAAATCCGTTGTCACCTTATCTTATTGTTTTATATCTGTTTTTGTATTACTTTAACATGCAATGACATTCGTTCTACAGAGGATCATTACATTATTTAGACTTTGCTTTGGGAACAGTTATTTTAGATAATTAAAGAATAATAATAAATTATAATTATATAATTTTAAAAATCATAATTATATAATTTAAAAAAATTATAATTATATAAATTTTAAAAATTCCAATTATATAATTACATAAATTATAATTATATAATTATATATATAATTTTATAAATTAAAATAATAATTATATAATTTTATAAAATATTTTATAATTATATAATTAAAATTTTTATAATTATATATAATTTTTAAATTATAATTATATAATTTTATAAATTATAATTATATAATTTTATAAATTATAATTATATAATTTATAAATACTCCAATATATAATTTAATAAATAATAATAAATAAAAAATATATTGTAACTTACTATTTCTAACTAGTCTATCTCAAAAATCATCTAAACGCGAGGGCATTCACGGTATGAGATAAAATTCAGGTTGTATGATATTTTATCTGGCTTAAAATTTCTGAAAGCATTAAAAAATTAAAAACATGGGAAATTTATGTCTAGAAGATGACATGGGGATGCAGAAGTTCATTATCAAAGAAAAAAGAAAATGACGCAATATTTTTCATTCTAGGAACCTTAAGTTATGTTGACAGAAATCTTTTTTTTTTTCTTCGTCTATTTCCTTACTTGGGGTCAGCGATTTTGTTATCGGATACTGACGCGGATATCGATCGGAAGGTATGGGGCCATGGAGACATGGACAAGAATTTCAACAAGTACACCGGATATATGAAGAATTAAAGGAAAAGAAGAAGAATTTTTAACCCGTTCTTTTTTATGTATTTTGAAATAATCATAGTCCGTTTGCTGGGGTCAGAGCACCTTTCAAACTTTCAAAAAACTGATTTTTTTAATCACTTCAAAAAAAAAAAACCGTTTAAACTATTGGAAGTATTTTGAAATAAACAGGAGAAAAATCCGTCCATTATTAGATTCGAAGTGATGAAAACAGCAGTACTACATTTCATGCAATTTCAAGTACTGGTAAAACTTTAAAGTATATTTTCTCAGAACGTGTTTTTTTAAGTTTGCACGCAAGACAACTTGCGAACCGGATAATATAATTGCATAAAATATGCTAGAAACCTTTATTATATGGTACTTTACAATTTGTACCTGTTATTTGTAATTTTTATTTATGTTATTGAATATGGGCAACTTAGGTTCTTAAAAATATGCGTAAAAATCATTTAAGGAAAAAAATAATATTCATAATTAATTTTTATATTTACTTTTTTAAGGCAGAGTATGAGTGCACAATATCTGTGAACAATTTGAGCCCATGAGCAACACTGTAGCAGCAAAATTTAAGTTAAAATTCTACGCGTAGTCTGTTGCCACGCAATATTCAATTCGTAAATCATATTTAATATTTTGTAAAATTAAGAAAAATATTTGACATTTAAAATTATTTTTGGCCATGTTATATATACGTAATAGATGGTTTATTATTGTTGATTAAAATTTTTTAATTAGATTTATATTTACTGAGAAAACTAAAGTTAAAAAACCATTATAAATTTCTCCATTTTGGGGAATTTAAAGGTCCTATGACCCCTTAAGATACTTAGATTTCAACATTTCAGCTGCTTTTATAGGCCGATAGATATTAAAAACGCAAAAAAAAAAGAGATTATTTGAGGAGATGTGTGCAAAATTGATCAGTGATCGAACCACTGAATGGTTTCGTTCTGTGGACATTTTTTCATTACCGATACTTGCCGAACCAACACTCTCAATAGGCAGTAATATACGAGTATTACTGCCTATTACTCTTATATTACTGCCTATTGAGAGTTGTAAGTAATATACGAGTAGTAATATGTTTTATCTGTTGTAGCATATTTTATCTAATGAAGCACACACAACCTAAACTGCACTTATGCCAAACAGAAACAAGTCACTTATACAGTATACCTGTGACACAACGATCCTCTTTTTAGTGGCCACTCTTATAAAACGGGCGGCGACTATGGTCCCGGAAGCATTGCCATAAATTACAATATTATTTTGTTTTTGATCATTATAGGGAGATTAGGGTACAACGATAATTATTTGGAGTCAAGGCCGTAGCCAGGGTTCAATTTCGGGGGGGTGATTTAAAAATTTTTACAGTATGTATCGACGCAATCACAGCATGCAAGGCTATAGCCAAATCCCATAAAAAGTTTCGGGGGTACCGGTCCCTAAAATTTCCCCCTCTGGATACGGGCATGTTTGGAGTCCCCGTTGAGGTCGTTAATTTAAGAGGATACTGTATTTACGAGGGAACTACCCCGAGTGGGAGTCCTAACTGAGAATTAAGACATATTGCAATTTATAGATTTTAGACCCCCAATTACGAATCCGAAGTCCTTTTTCTGTGAAATCCATATATAAATTTTTAACTAACGACTAAAGTTTTAAAAATTGGCACAAATTTAAGCTATTTGGCGAAGTCCTTGTAAAAATTGGCGCAATTATGACAATAATCGAGAAATTGCATAGTGTGATATTTTAGCAATCTAGCTGGAAAAAATTATTAAACCACACAAAAAGCATTTTAATTATTTTTTGGAGGATGTTACGAGTAAAACGTATACTCTTCATATATTAAGGCATTTGGAAAATAATAATAATAACAATTTCAAATCATTCTCCAGCTCTGTGTTACAGAAAAATGAAATTATTGGACTAATATGATATTAATACTTTACACGCAATTTTATAATAAAAAACGTTGATAATTATTACATGAACATCAAATATGCTCTATTTTTCTACAAACACATAAATTTTTATGCTGCAAAAACAATTATATAACACAAAAATACTGGGAATTACTATTGTCAGTATAATTTTTTAATTTATTTTGCGATATGACTGATGCATAATCACCCTCTACTTGCTGAATTCAAATCTCCTAAGGGTTCCAATAATACCAGAACTTCTGAATTAATTTTTCCGCGTTTCGTATAAGGAGATGAAGCACCTAAATTTGCAATTAATGGGTCTGAGGTGACAAGCAATCTATTAAACAAATTTGTGTTTGTGTCAATTCTTGATGTTTTCCTCGTAAAAAGTTCTCTGTATTTCCTATTGTGTTTATTTCTCGCCTCTTGGGCTTCTCCGGAAAACTGATTTTTGGGAAGGATGCAAGAGGCAATAATACCTCTTTCATGAAATATAGTATTTTATGTATGTTTAAGGGCATTGAATACCTGTTCACTAATGACCAGGTCCCGCTTGTGCTTTTCGCACTTACCAAATTTATCCGAATTTACCTTGAAGTCACAATTTAAGCATTCTAAAGTGATGTGAAATCGTTTGATCAGCTCCACATTGACTCCAGTTGCTTCGGAAGACTTATCCGCATTTTTAAAAATTGGCGAGTCGTATTACCGTCATTAGTGTTTGTTGTTTAGGCATGTTTATCAACAACCTCAACTTACTTTCAAACTTTTCTTGAATATATTTCTTTTTTTTTTGAGTATCTTAGTTTTTATTTTCTCTGCCCTGAATTTGCCATACTTTTATTTCTAAGAGATACGAAATGTAGAGTAGACATTCAAATAAATGTATCTACGAATGTAGAGGCGATATTCCAAATATAGAAAAGTCTTAGTTTACCTCCTTTTTTTTAAAAGTGCATTTATTAGTACCTGGTTGAAGATGGTGCAAGGCTTTGCCAAATTATGGTTTTAGATCCTTCAGTACCAGCGCCAAGTTGTATAGGCATCATAAAGATACTAAACAAACATTCATCTGTAGCACACTCTTCAGAAAATTCTTAGCGGTATCTATTTTTCTCCGACCCAACACGACCCCATTTTATAATTATATCAAGAACATTCCAGCCGCCACTGACAGTGCAAGTTAGCTGGCTGGTTGGTTTAGGGTTTTAATTTTTTTTTTTGGACATAAAACAACATGCACTAAAACGCTCTATAGGCTACTAGTTTCCTACTTGGGCTATTGTGCGTTGAGGTACCTCGTGTAGATTGATTGACTCGCAATGTTGGGAAATGTAAGATTTCCTTTCAGCCAGGAGGAACTATCATTCAGATATCGCTCTTGATGCCTTGCCGCTTTATCCCACCTTTGCTCAATTTTTTGATTGAAGCTTCTAATTGTTACTTTTATACTGGTTAAAACGGTATTTGAAACGGATAGGTTGCCTAATTCATGCAAAATATAAACCATTAAGGCATCAAATCTTGGCTGTTTCGAATATGCTACCCATATGTTAAAAGGGACTGACGAGTAATTGGTGGAGTCATTCTGGAAAACAAACAAAAAAATTCAGTGCGCAAACTTTCGCAGCTTTTTATTTCGGTTTTGAATAGTTAATGAGTCTAGCTTTAATTATTATATATTAACTTAACTGTATAAAACGTCATAATATAGTAAAAGTCAAGTTATAAATTAAAATTACCTTTACTTTACATGAAAATCACTCACACAATTAAAAATAAGTTTCCGGGTAAACAAAATGATATTTTTGAAAATTAAAGCACTTAATATTATGTTTATAAACTAAAATTAATAATCTGAGGACACAAATATCCCTGGAGACCATCGAGATAACACATTCCGTAAGAGGACGTGGACAAATGATTTCAGTGGGTGTACTTCCAGTGCAAGTAGGGACATTTCTCGGCTTATTTTGGGAAAACCCCGCCCATTTTTTTTCAGAAAAATAATCACGGGGTATTAAAAAAGGGGATATTTTGCTATTCAGATAAGAAATATTTTTAATCATTGAGCTAGTTGCCAAATTAAATTTTTTCTACCTCTATTGATAAAATATCCCATTGTGCATAGGTGATAATTTGAGTTGTCAGTTGGTATGCTTTTAACTTGGTTTAATCAGAAGTTTATTTAATGCCAGACTGAAATTATTAGTTGTTCGTTTTCTAGCGAAGTATCACATTATAAAAACCGCCCACATTTCATTTTTGATTTTGTGTTTGAAAAAATAAATTTCGTGGACATCATTCAATCTATCTTGAATTTATCAATAAAAAAATACGACAAACAAACTTCAATAATTACAGTTGCAGAATTAGACGAAAGTAAACGTTTGTAGCAAAACTGAAGAGTTGTTTTTTATTAATAATGTGACTGAAGATGTTACTTTGGATTTTCATGACTTTAATGAAAATCGAACAAATTATGGTAATTTCGAGTATGAATCTGATTACGGTAATGATGACGCTTTGGTTAAAAAATTTACTTTGAAAAATTCGAATTTTTTTTTGATTATTATGATTCTTGTAAAAAACAAAATTTTTTTCAAACCAAAGCTCATTATCGTAAAATTAAACGTCCTAGTTTTATATTTAAATTAAAAAATCTTATTAGGGATAAATAATCAAAAATATGAAATAATTAGGGCTTCGATATTTCAAAAATTTAAGAATGCCAGAAATCGTCATATGCCATGGATTTAAAACGCTGGGCTTTCAATAAAGCTAAAGAATTAAATTTAATAAATTTGAAAAGCAGTTATCGTTTCATCCAAAATTTTACAAAGACAGCTGGAATTGTTCCTTGAAAAATCACAAAATACTTGACCACAGCACATATCCATAATATTGAGGAAATTAAAAATACTGATGTAGAATTTATATCAAAAATTGAGAGATTTGATATTAACTCTTGATCCTGCTCAAATACTGAAATCCCATCAGAGTGGATTTCATTATTTCATAGCAAATGAAAGATTGTCTTTAAAGGGGGAAAAGCAAACTATTTCGACAATTCCATCAGAATTTTCATTAACACATTCATGTACAATTATGCCAACGCTATCAATGAGTGTGAAGTCAAAAGGCAAGTTACTAATATGCTTAAAAGAAAATAATGAAAATTTTGGTCCAACCGCTAACAAAAAGTTATTTCGGCCTTCAGATTTATATATTACTTATTCAAAATCAGGAAAAATGGACAAACTAAAAATAAAAGAATGGCTGAATAATTACATTCTTCTTATTTTGCACCCACCTTCTTGTATCATGTTAAATTCTTGGAAAGAGTACACAGGTTTAACATATACAAAGATCTTGGCTACTGCATCTTACAAATAATCCCTAAAACATTCCTTATTCAGCCATTCGATGTATATTTTCTCAGGCAGTTTAAAAAGTTCGTTAAAAAAGTTACAAACTAAATCGCCCTTGCTGATATATGAAAATTGATATAAAAAATAGAAATGAAATACTAAAAATGCACTCTTTAATAATATATAACCAACTTCAATCTGAACAATATTCCCCAACGTTACAATATTCCTGGTATAAGTGCAATTATTCACATAACGAACTTAAACTTTTAATAATGTAGAAACCCTTTCCTTCCCAGTTGATAAAATTCATTGTAATATTTCTAATATAATAAATATAAAATATAAGTACTAACAATAATATAAGTAAAATATAATAAATATAAAATATAAGTTAATAATATTTGTAATATTTTTATATAAGAGGCACTTGCTTTTAAAATGCACTCACTGTAACCAAATGTTATATTTTAAATATTTTTTCGTTCAATACCATTTTCATGTTAGTCTTTTTTATTTATTTTTTAATAATTTTGTGAGAGACAAACCCATATTTAAATTTTTACTTTCCATTTTCACATCGTATGCACATTATACAAATTTTTAAATTTTGTGGTATTATTTTTTATAAATAGAGAAAGTGCACTTGAAGTTTAATTTATGTGAAATTCTGCTTGCTTTCACAAAAAGCATGTATCTTGTTTCAAAACTTTATGTATCAAAAAGCAAACAATTTTTGAAATGATAATAAAAGCATCGCCAATTCTTACACATATTTCGCCAAACACCTGAATCTGTGAGAATTTTGAAAATTTTATTCTTTAATTAAAAATTAATATATGGATTTCACTGACAAAGGACTTTGGATTCGTAATTAAGGGTCTAAAATCTATAAATTGCAATATGTCTCAATTCTCAGTTAGGACTCCCACTCGGGGTAGTTCCATTGCTAGTTTCAAATACATTTAACCCTAGCTTAAATTCATTAACGTACACAGAAAGTTCGTAAGGGAGTTATAGGGTTGCAACCTCATATATGTATACTGTATCGCTATGGATGATTGCGACCCCATAACCCCCTTCCTTGTGTGCGCCACTACTTTGACAGTGAACATGTCCCTCGGAACTGGTATATAAAGTGCTTTCACTGGCTGATGGTGTTTAACGTAATATCTTCCGTTTTAAAAATTTCAAGTGTTGTGTAAAGTAAATTTTCGTTATTTTTTTTTTCAGTTTTAATTAGAAGTTGAATATATATTTAAAATAAGAATTGAAGGATTATCGCTAAACAGGAATTGAATGTAATACAAACTTGAATAGCAAGTACAGTCTTTATGGAATGTATTAATCGTTAAAGAATTAATGAATAATTACAACAATGTACAGAGAGAGATAGAGAGAGAAACTACTGTATAAAATTTATTAAATAAAATAGGACCAGAAATATCATGATTTTTAATTAGTATCAAAATATAAGTAAAGCTTCAATTGAATTGATTATTTTTTTAATAAATATTTAGATTATACACGCACACAGTACTCATGATTAAAGCACATAATTAAAATAGTTATGTTGTGTTTCACAAATTTGTTTTGTATTAGCCAATAAATTGGAAATCTTTACATACAGGTATACAGGAAGTAATTACACTAAATTATCTCAGTTAAACAGTTGAATACATAGACAGTCATTTCGGCGGTAGCCACGTACTACCATCTTCAGAACCGCCACGTTGTCTCATGAATCAGTATGAAGATGGTAGCACGTAGCTATCGAAACATGTCTCAACGTATTAAACATTTTAGTTGCGATAATTTGTGATTTTTCTCTATATAATTTCCGCGCGGCATGTTGTATAAACTCAAGTATTTATATATACATTGCTGGACGTTAAATTGCCTCATCATACATTAAAATTTGTCCATAATACATTGCTCCATTCTATATTGAAATTGCTCGACGTTAATTGCCTCATCATACAGGGCCATTATAATTAAAGTTCCACTTTGAAATGGCCATAAAATGAAAACTACTGGACCAAATGTTATCAAACTTGGTAATAGCTTACAGGAGGTCATGGGATTTTATTTTCCGCAAAAAAAAAAGAGTAAAAAATAAAAATAGAAGTTCAAAAATCACCACCAGCGAAAATGGCGCTGTATGCAATATTGTTAAACGAAATAAGACATGAAGACATTGGTTTAAAACGTTTTTAATCGTTTCTAAAACGATTAAAACTTCTGACTATGGGGTTACCTCAAAGCTACTGTTTATGGTGATAACATAAACAATTTGGCGGAATTGAAAGATGCGATACACCGACATGTCCGCAACATTCCTCCTGATATGC
>QLNU02003225.1:19313520-19321574 GCA_006491805.2 Dysdera silvatica | reverse complement strand
TTGTCTTTATTTTTTTCCCATTTAATCCTGACGGGGGGCGCGATCGCCCCTCCGCCTCTCGTTGGATCCGCCACTGTTTGGACGGTGGTTTTACTCACCAGTCCTTCTTCCTAGAAATGTACTTTTAATTGCGAGATTAAATTCACCGCTTTTCCTTCGTTACGCTTACAGGATTTGTGTGGTGGTCCAGTAAGCAATAATAATCAGTTTGAATTGTAATAGTTTTGTGTTGATAATTGTTTATTACTTTCGCGCAATGTACCATTATATGCTTTATTTATTATTAAAGTCTTTGCTAAACATTAGTCATATGGATTGGCGAATCTAAGTCAATTGCCACTTTTTGTTAATGGGATGGAAAATTCTTCTTAACTTTTATCCTCAAAAGTTTGTGAGAAACGCCATGAAGGTCGAAGTTCAAACGGATATTTTCCGTACAGGGGTTCTAGTCTAAGGAAATGAATTATGAAAACAGTATCTGCGTCCATATCTGAGGGTGACCGCTAAGCAAGGGTTTGAAATACATTATTGTAAATCAGTTTCTGCCGGGGCATATTTAGCTGACCATAAAAGCGGATTGACCGTATATAAGGGGTGTACGCCAAGAGGGGTTTCACTGTATTTACTCCTTTTAGAAACAACCTTTTCGTTTTCAACTTGTTACGTGACTCACCGCCTTTCACTTACGAAAGGTTCATGTAATAAACGAACAGGTACGTCCTGTTCGTTCACGAAAAGAAATCCGACGAAACAGTTAGAAATAACGGGAGGTGACGTCACAAACGACCTATCCCATTACAGCAGAGGAGGACTCCAATTTCAGAACTTGATTTTGGCGCCGACAAACGCTCACTAGAAACCAAGTTGTGAAACTGGCGTCCTCCTCTGCCGTAATGAACTATCATGTTTGTGATGTCATCTTCCGTTATTTCTGACTGTTTCATTGGACTTCTTTTCGTGAACGAACAGTAGATTCTCTCTTCAACATAAAAGATTTATTCGCTCGTTCGAACAACTTTTTCACACCCACTCAATCTCCCTAAGAAAGAAATCTCCATTTCATCTTACCAAGCTAAAACGAGCGAAAACGATGGTAAAATAAACATAGTCGCAAAAAGCCAGCTGCACAAGTCGCGCACCGCGGGCACTCCTCCTTACAAAAAAAAGGGGACTGATTATTTATAAGAATCCGGAATGCACATAAAAAATAGTACTGCCAAACATTGAAAGTTAAATAATGCACAAGAAAGGGAAATTTGTACAGTAGTCAATTGATAAAACTAAAATTACAAAAATTATGCTATCAGGCGGTCCCAGTAGCAACGGCCTGAAATGCAAAAAGCTCACGATACCGCCTTTATTAGCGAGTTTCAATAGATATTGAACCCGCTATTGCTTTTTGTCTGTCTGTCTGCCTGCCTGCCTGCCTGCCTATCTGTGTCTACCTGCCTATCTGTCTGTCTGTCTGCAATGAAAAGGACAATGTAAAGGTCTTCCGTAAATGCAATAATGATGGCTATTGTTAACGTTGAAAACCTACCGAGTTACTTGAGAATTAGAGAGTCGCGAATTAGAGAGTTGTGGATTAGATAGTTGTGGATTAGAGAGTTGTGGATTAGAGAGTTGTGGATTAGATAGTTGTGGATTAGAGAGTTGCGTATTAGAGAGTTGTGGATTAGAGTGTCGCGGATTAGGGAGTTGCGAATTAAAGTAGCGGATTAGAGAGTTGAGGGTTAGAGAATTATGGATTAGAGAGTTGCGAAATAATGTTAATTGCAACCAGCTAAATTTTAATATATACCTACGGCGATTTTCACTCACTTGCTTACTTTAGTAAATAATTAAAAATTAAGGAAAGGCGTTATTATCACTAGAATATTAATTATATTTTCGTAACATTAAGCAAGCTTCTGATGCTTTGCAAGCATATTTTTTATATGTTGTAAAAATTACGAACGTTATTATTTTGGGACTATGAAATATTTTAGATATAATTGTATATATAGATAATAGAATACTTGCAAAGAAAATAATGATTTTTTGGCGCTTGGTAGGAACTGAACCCACCACCTTTTGATAACCGGTCCAGTGCTTCCCCCCCCCCCATTGAGCTATAGGCTTCGACCAAATTTCTCCTTTCGAGGGAATATAATTGTTTGTTTGTGGTTTTACGGCTCAAGGACTACAGTGGTCATGCTGCGCTGGAACCTACTGTTTTCCGAGGAATCCGAACGCTTGGACCTACAATTTTCCGAGGAATCTGAACCTCTTGGACCTACAGTTTTCCGAGGAATCCAAACCTCTTAGGGCCTAGGGAACCAAACCCCGGACCAAAGTGAGCAGTGCAATCTTTATGAGATCTCTGAGTAAGCGTTCTTTGCACTGTTGGGAGTCAAACCCGGTTAACAACGCACTAGGCGAACGTGTTACCACACTACGCCACCGCAGGGCTTCGAGAGAAGTTATGATATGAAGTTTCATTGTGGAAAATTATATATACTATTATAAGATATTACTACCCTTTTCAGGGCTAACATAATTGCCAATAAAAAAGGATCTTCCGTCCTTTCCTCGATGGCCTAGTGGTTAACGCACTCGGAGCTCAATGGAGAGACCTAAGTTCGACTCTAGCTCTTGGAATATGCCTATTTTTTCTCCTAAAATAAAAAAAAAAGCCGAAGTTTGAGCTAAAAACATGGGTGTCGGAATTATTATGCATAATAAATCCCCCACGATAAAAATTACAAAAAACTCGCCCCGGTGGCTTTGTGTGTTGACCATTATTTGGCAATTGTGTTATCCCTGAGAAGGGTAATAATATCTTACATCCTTATATACGGAGAAAAGGAGCTTCGTCTCTATCCTCGATGGCCTAGCAATTAAGGGCCTCAGGGCCCAACGGAGAGACACTAATTCGACTCTAGGTCGGGGAAGATGACTCTTTTTCATTTAAATAAAAAAGTTCTAGTTTGAGTTAAAAACGTGGGTGTCAGAATAATTACGTGTTACATATGTTATGTTTTCAAATTGGAATAATTAATGTGACTATAATATATGTATGTATGGCATACAAAATAGAAAATTATACAAAGAAAAGGATGAGGAAACATATGCGTTAAAAAATAATAATCATGGAAATGAAAATAAAGTAAACGAACAAGAATACAGGCGAAGAGATAAGAAAATAAAAAAACAAGGATGTACTCTATTTAGTTGGCAACAAACCAACAAGGATATGAACAAGAAGTAAAAACATATATAAAATGCATAAATTACTAAACAAGCAGGAAAAGAAAACGAGGAAGTAAACAATTAAAATATCGAACAAATGGAATGGAAGTTGTAAACAACTAAACAACTGAAAATATCATGTAAACAAGCAGCAAATAATTATAAAAGCGAGCAAATAAATAACGAGTACACAAAAAATAAACAAGCAATAAACGAAGTAATTAATTAAAAAATAGCGATCAACCTTTTTAATTTATTTTCCTCGCACTTTGCGTCGTTTCATGTCGCAATTTTGGTAATTATCTGAGCGACGGAAAAAAAGACTGAAAAATTACGTCGTTCATTTCCCGCGTTTCAAATTTAAAAACGAAGTGTTCTTTTCCTGAGTTTCCATTACGAGCGTTCGGAATTTTTGGCGGGAATATTCCGACAAGAAAGAACCTTTAATTGATGTTTTACGAAAAGAGAAACAAGAAAATTATTCATCCATCTGACATCAACGGGGGATTCAACACGTAATTTCGCATCAAGCAAAAATTAAATTTTCATGTTTTTACGAAATTACTTATTTTAAAATCCAATTAATCTTGATAACATGGATACCGAGGAAATTCGCTGTCAAAACTACATCGGAAGTATATCTCTCCGTTGCAAACGATTTTTGATAAAAGTTTAAAACATCACATCCATTTGGGCAGACGACATGTCTTATGATTAAAAATCGTCTGCGAAATTTTGTGCCGAAATTTTTGAAAACCTTTTAACGGTTTCTAACGGCTCGTGAGGCAGAGGTGAGTCCATGAGGTTTCCTCAAAAGAAAGGAAGCGCCTTTAATTTTTAATTTAATCATCAGATCTTCTGTGTTTGGCGAAGAAACAAAGGCGCTCTGGCTCTTTCGAAGATAATGGGTAAAGGCGCTAACGAGATTGATCGGAAGCAAACAACTTAACTCGTGTTTTCGTTTCATTTTGGATTAAAAAGTTTACACAATCTTCGAAGTTGTAATTATTTTGTCGGGAAAGTTGAATGTTCAACGAAGAAGAAGAAGAAGAATGATTACTTTGGCGCGCTTCTAGCGAAGGCGTATGGCGGCTATGGCCCAATAAACTTAAAAAATTATATAATATAAAAACAATCTATTCTTTCTTTTTCAAACTAAAAGATAATTAGAAAATTCCGGAGATATAATCAACTTTGAAAAGTGGCGAATGAACTTATTATTTTTGGCCATTTCCGAACTTTCAAAGTGATTCAATTTGAGCCCATGGCGAAGGATTAACGATTTTTGTAAAGGACATACAATTAATGTCTGCGCAGACGTTTTCAATCAAATAATTTTTTTCCTTAATCCGAGAAGATCGGAACACAAAGACTGCACTGCCTGCCATTATACGTAATCTGTACGATATTTTTTGTATTTTTTTAATTTACCTTAAATTGGACCCGTGGATAAACTTTCAGATGAAAGCATTACAGACGCACAAAAATGACGTCATTTATTTATTTAGTAACAAAAAATAATATACCTTATGTAATAAATAAATTATACCACAAGTATAAACGTATAATGTTTATTTTGAGCCCTTTATCTACAAAAACAGACAAGTTGTGTTGTTTACACAATACCGTGTTTGGCGCAGTATAGCCCAGATGCTCTTGCGCCATAAAAAAGCCAAACAATCAATCATGTTTACACAAAAACTTGTTTTTAATTTCGTTTAATACGCCTTTGCCTAACTTGACTTGCCTTGCATATAGCTGCATGCAAGAAAGTTATGTGCTTTTATCCATATAAAAAAGAGCTTAAGTGCCTAATTTGAATCACAGAGCAAAAAATAGCTCATTAAATATAACGGAGGTACCTTTCTTTTACAGAATGTTAAGATTCAATTAATTTACACAAAAGAAAGTATTCTTTTCAACCTTATAACTTACGAGATCATTATATATTATAGTAGTGCCACCGTTGGATTCGTTTCTGTTTGTATATTGTTAAATAAAATTTGTTGTGATTTGTCTCTGAATTGAGATGTTTGTAACGGCGTTTAAATCGATTTGGGGAATCAATATATTACGGAAATCGTTTATATCTGTTAACTCAGGAAGAAACTTCTTGCTAAACATCTGAAATACCAATGATAAATTACTCACTTATAGAGAAAAGGAAAATGCAGCTACAGAAATATCATAATGAAAAATTTAGATTAAATTTAGATTTAAAACTGGCAACGGGGCTCTTTTTTCGCTGGAATCATTAGAGCAAGGGTCAAAAACCTTTTAGTGGTGCGATGCTCAAGTAATGTCGCAGTCCCATTTTGCGTACCAATTCACACAGAGTTGCGTATTGCGAACCAAAAATTGCGAACGTTAATTTTATTTTTTAATTAGTAATGCGCAAATTAAGTAGATTCTTTGTTAGCTTTCCGATACATCAAAATATTTCCTTTTCTTCAAAACGTCTTTTCATACTTGACGTATGATATGCAGTTTAATGACACAAAGCTCCAATGACGTGATACTTTTACTGGACGCATCCATATCAGACTCCGGGTAATCATAATCAAGTGATTATAATAGATTACATTTTCGCGTAATCACATCTGTAATTGTAATTGAATGTTTTGAAGTAGCTGTAATCTGCAATATAATCATAATCACACTTTTAAATTTCATTTAATCATAATCATTTTTTGAAATTCTTAGGTAGTCGTAATCATAATCGCTATGATTATAATTGTAATCGAGATGATTATTTCTAATTGCGTGAAAGCAATCGTGATTATAATCTGTAATCGTAATTGTAATCATGCTTTTTTGTGTATATTCATAATCGTAATCGAAAAATGAAAATTGCCTGTAATCGTAGTCAAAATAATGATCCAAATTTTGATACTTAGGTAATTGTAATCGTAATCATATAAATCGATTGTAATCCTAATCATATAAATCGATTGTAATTCTAATCATATAAATCTATTGTAATCGTAATAACATAAATCGATCGTAATCGTTTCCAATTCTGATCCACATTCGCCACTCCAAATGGTTTTGGAAAGAATAAATATAAAATTCTTAGCCTTTTTTACTACAAACATTTTGGTAGTATAAATTATTCACTCACAATGCAAACTATGAATACTACCATACTGCCTTACGTGGTGATGCGGTGAGCGAATACAAATGTTAATGGAGAGGCTTGAGACGTTAACTTTGGTGATCAAATACACTCTATAACAAAAAAAAATCGACGCACCAAGGAGGAGTTGTCCGATTGCGATAAAAATTGGTGGATGTGAAGAACATACATAGAAAAAGAAATCATTAAAATTTCAGAACAATTGAATGATTTATTGCAGAGTTTGACCGTTACAAAGGGAGGAAGTCAATAAGGCGTTGGTCCACCTCTGGCCTGGATGCAAGCTGTCACCCGGCGTGGCATAGACTGATAAAGATCCCGGATGGTGTCCTGCGGAATTTCTTGCCAAATTGTCTCCAACTGTCGGGCTAAATCGTCAACATTCCGGGATGGTTGCAATCGCCTTCCCATAGCGTCCCAAATGTGCTCTATGGGAGAGAGATCAGGAAACCTAGCTTGCCAAGGAAGTGTTGGGCAAGCTTGAAGACAATTCATAGCAACACGTGCCGTGTGCGGCCGGGCATTGTCTTGTTGAAACGTAAGTCCAGGGTGTCGCAAAAGGAACGGTAACACAACCGGTCGTAGAATGTCGTCTACGTACCGCTGTGCTGTAAGTGTGCCAGAAATGACCACCAAAGGGGTCCGGTTGGCGCAGTATAGCCTAGATGCTCTTGCGCCATAAAAAATCCAAACAAACAAAGCGGCCCGGATATCAAATGAGATGGCACCCCGGACCATAACGCCCTGTTGTGGGCATGTGTGGCGTGCAATAGTAAGGGCAGGATCCCCACGCTGCCCTGGACGTCTCCAGACACGTCTGCGGTTGTCGTCAGGACACAGTTGGAAACGGGACTCGTCACTAAAGACTATACGTCCCCAGTCAGCGCAGTTCCAAGTTGATCGAGCCCGGCACCACTGTAATCGGACTTGACGGTGTAAAGGCGTGAGAGGTAAGCGGCGTAACGGTCGGCGCGAGCGTAAATTCCGCTCTCTCAGTCGTCTGCAGAGGGTCATGTTGGACACATGTGTGCGGACCACACAGTGGATAGTTGATAACGACGAATCCGGTGCTGTGACAGCTGCTCTGACAATCGCTCTGTCTTCCCGTTCTGTTGTGGCCCTAGGTCGACCGCTGCCGTCCCGACGCTGACATCTGCCGTTGTTGACCCACTCTTGCCAGCACCGTCCAATCGCCGCATCGCTTCGACCCACATGTCCAGCGATTCTTCGATTCGTCCAACCAGCCTCTTTCAATCCGATAGCATGACCTCTTTCAAACTCTGACATATGCTCGTAATGAGCACGAATCTTTCGGCGAGGCATTGTTACAGTCGACGTAAGATATCCGCAGTCAAAATGCAACAGAAATTTTGACCACATATTGAGAATCGCTCCTTATATACACCTGCTGAATGCGCAGTTCCGATGCGCTGGAGTTCCCGCTATTCATTCATTGGACACCAAATTTTAATCATTTGCATGTTCGGTCAAAATGTCTTTGAATACGAAATTTCATTACAATCGGACAACTCTTTCTTGGTGAGTGGATTTTTTTTGTTATAGAGTGTACATAAGCTACATAGCTATATATATACACACACGGGCGCCCACACGAATACTTCTAGGGGGGGAGGTGAGAAAAATTTATTACCTCCTTCTCAAAGCTGTCGAGAATTTTAGTGAATGT
>QLNU02003225.1:19261020-19308520 GCA_006491805.2 Dysdera silvatica | reverse complement strand
ATAGGATCATAGTCGTTGAAATAAGTGAATTTATATTTGACATTCATAAAACAGCAACTTTAAGCTGATTACATTAACGTAGCCGAATCGGACGTCACTCTCTATGTGAAAATCAACCTTTTTATACATATTTATTATATGTTTACATATATGTGGGGCTCGTACAAGTTGTCCCCACAGAAGTGACCCAAATTCGGTCCCACAGTGGCTTAAGCCAGCCCTGTGTTCACACTCACTTAATTTAAGTTAGTTATTACACAAAGAAGTACCGAATTACGCCTTCTTCTGTTCAGATTTGATGGTAAACGATTTCATGTCCAATAAGCGCTTACAGGAGCAGAAATCACGTCTAGCCGTTGATTTACAGTTTATAATTAAAATGTTTATTAAAATAAGCATTAACATATTTAATAAAACTTTAATAATTAAAATTTATCAAGTAAACATGCATACTCATTCCCGAATTAAGCGATCTATGATTTTCTCGTAAATAAAGCCACTTTAAAATTACGAGAATGGATTAGCGTTTTTAATAAAAAAAAAGGAACTCGAATAAATCGTATTATTTTATTCATGAAATAATTTTGTAAGCCAGAAAGAAGCGTGTAATAATAGATAATAACAACTATTTATTCCCAGTGCATAGTCTACTGACAATTCATTAATTAGTTAATTAATTAGTTATATAATTAATTAAGCTGATTAAGTAATTAGCTGTACATCGGTGGAGTGTTGTCGGCGTAGAGGGAAGAGGTAGAAATTACATCTTAGAAGAGGTACCACCAGGCTGTGATACTTTTTCTGACTTTTTTCCATGCCAGTGTGAAGCAACAAGCTTCCGCATTTCACCATTTCAAAGTACTGCAATGTATGGGGGAGCGTATATAATTTTATGGAATTTATTTATTATTATAAATTTCATTTAATTTTTTATTATTTATTTATCTTGTGGCATAATTATTTGCTACGGTGCAATATTTGAGTTACAGTGAATAGCTCTAGCTAGATGCTTGTTACAGGGGGCTCTGAAAGTTACAGGGGACTCATAAAGCTACAGATGCGGTTTTAAAATCGTAAAACGTTTTGATGTATTTTATTAATATATTTAACGTTAATAAATAAATTTCTTAATGTAACTTTTGCATTGAAAACTTATAAATTTTAGTATACCTCTCTATAATTTCCCCAATTCTTATTATAAAGTATATGAAGACTCAAACTTCTGTAATAAAAAAAACAAAAAACATTATGAACACAAGATCTACTGTAGAAAGCTATTTTGAATACATTTTTAACGTCAATGTCCATTGTCACGTACAATTTCGTATAAAGCAAAAAAATGAAAAATAAAATTCTACAATATTTGATTTTTGAGAAAAAACATTTTTCAAGGAGGCTCAATCCCCTATAGCCCCAGCCTGGCTACGATATGGCTTCAATTCATGAAATGTTTAGTTTAGGAAGATTTGTTATTTTTTAATTTAAATTGAAATTGAATTTTTGAGTTTAAATTAGGTTTATAACAAAGCAATGGTCTATATGTTAGCATTACACGTGGAAGGTGCGTATCAGAAAGTGCAAGTCAGATGCTTATCCAGACATACTAAATCCATTTGCTTATTTCACTTATAAACTAACTTACTAAATCACAGTGGTTTTAGGCTAAGGATTTATCTTTGAATATACGAATGATCTACCTCCAATTTATATTTAAACTTAAATAGAATCATTGTAATTACTTTAGCGAATGAGAGTCCAGAAAGGGGGGAAGTTAAAAGATACGAATAAGCTCTTTCGAACTCTCTTAATTTGTCAAGTTTGGACAATCTTCGGGCTCTTCGTTAATCTTCAGACAACTTTGTCAATTTCCTGACAACTTTGCCAATTTGTAGACAACCCTACGTTAACTTTTAAACACCAACTACTAAAGTGTTCATTAGAAAACCGTAATTTCTGTCTTTATGCTAGTAATGTCGATCTAAATTACCATTACTGGTGTAACCAGTAGTCGCTAGGTATAGATAAAGGTAAGGTATAGCTATTGAAACAGCCATTGAGTACATTTTTCTTGGTATAACTGTATCAAACGTTTTTTATTCTATTAAATTTCTTAATTAACTTCAGTTATATAACTTAGATTAGTTCGTATATATTTTTTTTAAATAATAAGCTATTTAATTCAATTTCTTAAGATAAGAAATCTTTCTCGGTCAAAATTAAAGGACATGAATCTGAATTTATTTTCTTCCATACCGCGGTCTGCATCTTGACAATATGTATTTATTTAATTGGAATTATAACGTTTTAATGGATTCTAATGTTTAAGAGGAAGTACAAAGATTTCTCAGCGAAGAGTCGAACTAAAGATTTAGTTCTGACCATCAGTTTTGTTGTATTCTTAGTAAAATTTTCGAGTTTGCTTTAGGCTTTAAATTGCAGGAGATGATGGTATCCGACTTGCCATTCTTGAGAAAATAGTCTGGAACTACTGGCAACATTTAACGCTTTCCTTATATGCCTACGCCATCTTATCAACAAGGATATATCGTATAAGAGAGACAGAGAGAGATAAGCAGGTGCAATTTAGGAGAGAATGTTGGTCATTAGAGACTGAGTACTGAGGATAGTGTTTCCAAAACTTAAATGGTCGCGTGGCCATTTCGACCATTAGGTCGTGCCAGCACACCTATTTCGCGAAGGAAGAATATTTAAATATGGTATATTATAGAATGTATGCAGTACATCGTAGACTACTATATTCGACATGTAACAAATTCTGTTCCTCGAACGTCGCAGAAAAATTTATCTAGTGTAGGTTGGTGATATCATTCGATAATTATTTAATACTATATAATATAAAAATCACGCATAGCATGCACACAGAATTAACGATTTAAATAACGAAACGAATGTTAATTTTAAGCTCATGATTTTTCACGTGAGGAAATTAATGAAATCAAGTTACCATAAGCGCGTTTCTCTGTTTCACTTAGAACTTTTCCACTCATATGCATAGACGTAGAGTTTTATAGGCCCGTGGGGCCAGAGCCCCCTAATAATCTGAAATAAATTGTCATTTTATATATACTATGATATATAAACATAAAATGTACTTGGGGTCCCCAATAATTTTAAGAACCCTACCGTCATGCTCATATGGCGCAAAGACGAATATTCTTGTCCTTTCCATTGTTAACATAAATACCATATGAAGTGGCCTGGCTTACATAAAACGAGACTTTTTTTTTCTTTTTTCAGTTTCTTGCCACACGATGTTTTTTGAGGACTGGTGTGTGAAATTATTTGAAGCCTTTATATATTTATATAAATGGCAAGTGGAAGGTCGTGGGTTCAGGTCCCACCGAAGGCAGAAATATTTATTTTCTTTCGAACGTTTCACCATCTAATCACGCCATACCATCGGCGTTGGTATCACTACGCCAATAAACGTTGATTGATTGACATTGTTGTTTGATTTATCTGTAGCCATCTGCCATGGTAATTGATAATTGTGTTGACCCTGGGTAAAAATTTCTGAATTTGTAACACATGGGTTAAGGAATCCTAACTTGAATCAAAAAACGTAGCTATTGGAAATCGAGGCCCTTATTAAACTTAGTTCAAGCGAGAAAATACTGTAGCATGCCCTTTTAAAAGCACTTTGTAACTACATAAACTACTTTGCTTCTTCAAGCATTTGGCATAAGAAATAACGATCACATAGGTTTCAGTGTTAAGAAATAAGGATCACTAGTGTGCAGTACCGTTCATGAATAGACGATTTTTGTGGTTGGTTTTTCCAGGATACAGTGGCCCAAATATAACTGCCAGATTTTCGTTAAAATGAATTCCAGACACAAAAAAATATGCATTTGAATATTTCGGCATCGAGTAACGATCTACTGTAATAGCCAATCCCAATGAAATCATTTCTATACAGTGAGCTATATAACGATATCATTATCTAGAATGTCGTTATATATTCTATAACGACACTCTAGTGATAGAGAAAAGATATTGCTATAGGCAGTTTATAATTATAGACGAAAATTTGGTACACAGTCTCTTGTACAATCTATATATATATATATATACTTCTCTTGGGACGCCGAAAATATTTCGTTATAGGTCAACGTTATATATATATTTCTCGCTATATATATATATATAGTCATCGTTATATATAGATTTCACTGCATTTTACTGTGTGTTTTAGACAATCGTTAATTATTATTATTTTAAAACTCATGTTCACATTTGCACCCTACCAGAATGAAGGCAAATATAACAAATTCAGAAACCTGTTAGTCGTTTAGCTTTGTGGTTAATTTTTTTTTTTTGTATAGTCCCAATAAGAGTTTATCTCATACGAGGCATATAACTTATTAGTTATATGCCTCGTCTAATAAACATAATTTGAAATATTTGATAAAATAATTAAATACGGAAAGATAATAATTGTTATACGATAACGACAAATATATTTTCAAGTAAAGTAACACGTAAACGATTTCTTTTGGAATCGCTTTGATGTTTTATATTTATTACGCACAGATATACTAAATAACAAAATAAAATTTTGATCGATTGATTGACTAAGCCTATAGCGGATCTGGATATTGTGGGATAGACGGAAATGAAAATTCGATTGCTCAGGGCGAAAAGAGGCAGCACTTTATCAAAACCCAATGTCTTGATTCTATGAAACACAACTAGACCAATAGTGAAAAGAAACTAATGACCAACTCTTTGAAGAATTTTTATGGGAGGCTCATATAAGTTTTAGAAGGTAAATTTGAAATTTGTAGGCTTAATTTTTCTTTCTTAAGATAACGCCAAACTTTATTAAAGTCGATAAATTACTGCTTAAGGTAACGCTGAATCTTTTATTTGTTTATAGTAAACCTTTGGTTCTTTTTATTTAATATGCAGTTTGAAAGTTTTTAGAAAGCTTGGCAGCATCTATACGCGGCAAAGTTAACAGGGTACACTGTCAAGCTTCAGCGAACTATTCACGCAACAAGTATTCATTCGCAAACTGGCGAAAAATGGATAATTCTCAACATTATTAGGCTATTATATAAGATAGATTGAATTCTAGGAATAAAACTAACCACGAAATTAAATGGAAGAAATGATCACATATATAAAAAGGTAAAAGCATAGGAATTTTCTTGAGAGGATTAGGTAAAATTTAGAAAAGATAAAATTTTAAAAAAGATAATAGTAGAACTATACTATTCATTCATAAACAGCCATTTGATTTAATGTGATAGTGTTTGGGGTAATTTGGCAATGGTTAATAAAAATACACATTAAAAACTTAGGACACAAGGCAATCAAATTCATTAAAGCAGAATAATAGATCGGAAACAAAAAATGTTTTACTGCAATATAACATTCTGCCTATCGAACAAATTTATAAATATAACATCTTGGTCAAATATGTGAGGAGATAAAGTAGCCGTTACATATTGATACCTGAGAATAAACTTTAATGAAAGAGCTGGGGAAAGATATCGAAACTACACGAAATTGGAAACTACACGGAATTGTCAATGCGAAAAATAAGGACGGAAATAGAAAGAGGCAGTATTAGTTATATGGGACCTAACTTTTTTAATGAGCTGCCGGATGCATTAAAGACCTTGAACAATATAGGAAAATTTTAAAAGGACATGAAGAAATACTTAATAATGCAGATGGTAACTGAAAAAATTAGAAATGATGCGGAGAATATTATTGAGATGAATAATAGAGTAGGAAATATCCAAGCAGATTCTTGAATTTTTTTTATATAATAGTGTCAATTACAGGTAGTCATAATATTTAAATAAGTTAAAGGTCCAAAGTCTGTTAAATCTAACGATATTTTCTTGGGGCTTTTCCTGGTGTAATCATGTTTTTTATTCTTTGTTTTGCTGTACTGACTGTTTATATGACTGTACCACAGAAGAATAAATAAAGGTGTATTATTATTACTTATCGCCTAATTTGGAATGCAGAAAAACGTGGTTCCCAAAATTCCAGGCGCCAAATTTCGTGCCAACCAAACGAAGTCCTCTGAGTGGTCAGTTACTTAAATGACGTCATCTCTGGCTATAATGAGTCTTTTTCTTAATAAATACCAGATTTTATTTGCACACACATGCCTATGTTTTATGTATTTGAGCATAATTTTAATGTTTTATGTACGAAATGTATCTTCTATTAACTCTCTTAACGTAAGAAAGGGCGAACTATATTGCACTGGCGAAATCATACTGCTCTGCACTTTGTCAGGTTAGTTTTGCCGCGGGTATGGTCAGTTCTATATTTTCAATTGGCTGCCAAAATGACGAGACAGCGAGAACGAACTGTAATCGCAAGGTAAGAAGATGCGGTATAGGCTGTGGAATAACTGGGGGGAGCTAGGTCCGGCCTAATCCTCCTCTAAGATTTAGCTTCCCCTAGAAAAATGAAAACTACGAATGAATGCTATGTGTGAAGCATTGGCGTAGGGGCCAAAGCTTCTTTTAGATCTCAAAGCCAGTTAAATCAATGGGTGTAGGAATGATAAGAGGCAGACGAAGGTTTACCTAGACCAGAGCAATGCCCAAAATATTTATATATGATGAAGTGAGTTTGTTGTTGTTTTGTATGCAAGAAAAAAATAATTAAATCTGGAAATGTTGGCCGAGCAAGCGGCACTGTGTTTCCAGCAGAGGGAGAAACATGGTCTAAGAGATGAAGTGAGCTGTAACGCATTTTTAAATGGATGAGTTTAAGTGGAGATTGGATGCATATTGTGAAGACTGTTAAAGCAAATGAGCTAAATGGGTGAATTCAGCAGAACAGAAAAGAATTCCCGTGCGTATATGACATATGATGAAGTCGAGAAAGAATGGATCTGTCAGAGTTATTCCATATCAGCTGATAAAATAAGCAAACATTTAAACTAAAACACCATTGTCACCGTAGCTTCTAAACAAGCATTTTTCCATCAAAGGGAAAAATGCTTGTTTGAAAAATTCTGAAGGCAGGGATAAAAAAGATAAAGAGCGAAGATTGAAGATTGGTAAAAGGGAAAGATCGGGCGGGAAAAGAGAAAAGTGGAAGAGTAAAGGGAAATCATATCTTCAAAACCAAGAACCCAAAACTTGAACTCTTAACAAATTACATTTTTTAAATAAAGTTCTGAATAAATGATAAAAAATATAAAGAATGAAAATTCACTGCAAAGTTGAGAAACTGTAGCATTTTCTTATGTATTTCATGCTCACTTACGGAACAAACGAAAAAAAAAAAATATATATAAAAAATATAATAGCATAGAAATAACTTTAGCACAAAAATGAAATAGCCACGAAAAAAAGGTATAAAACTACGTGTCATGTAAAACAGTAAAAAAATTGCAGAAATAAGAATATAATTCATCACCAACCGTTGGCAAAAGTGTCACGTTGCCTTTAGTTTCCCGCCAAATTACCCTCAAAAAAGCGCAAAATACAGGAAACCTGGCAATAGCAAGCGAAAAATGAGTTAACAATAAGTGCACTTCTTTCGCCAGAATGGCGCTGATGTTGAGTGTCCTGTTGCCATCAAGGACTTCAAAAGAAGTGACGAAACAGGAAGAAAAAACTAATGGCGGCACTCGTTGCCATATTCCAACACCCAAGTTTTTCGCGTGAGAGCTTTCTTTTTCTCTTTTAACTTCCCACCACTTTCTTTTTAATTAGTCGCCGAGGGAATTTCTGAACGTCAATCAAAGCAAAGAACAGCAAGGAGCCAAACTAAAATTCCTTGTTGAAGGGAAAAACTAAATATTTCAAGATATAGGATAGGACAACGAGGAAAAAGTTCCATTTGCTGCCCATACATCTTACAAGAGAGTTTAAAAAAAAACACAATCGATATAAAAATGAATAATATAATAACCATCGATATAAGAATGAAGGATATAATAACCATCGATATAAGAATGAAGGATATAATAACAATCGATATAAGAATGAACAACATAAAAACCATCGATATAAGAACGAACAATACAATAACCATCGATATAAGAAACGATCTATAAGAACGATGATATAAAAATGAACGATATACGAGGATGAGTCAATAAGTTCTAGGAAAGAGTTAATAAAAAAAGAGCATGAGTATAAACTTCTTTTATTTTTATTTTTTTTTATAATCATCATACTTCTTAATGTGCTTATCCCATCTGTGTACAAGGTTGTCAGATTCCTGAGAAAAGAAGATCTGTGGTTGTTTTCAACACCAATTTTGCGCAAAATTTTCCATTTACAAATTAGTAGAGAATCTATATCCACGTAGAGCAACTTTAAGGTGCGTAAGCAGATAAAGTTACATGGAGCTAGGTTATGACTATAGGCAGCTGTGCTGACAGTTCTCAACCTTTCCAACCAAATTTTCTTAATGCTTCACATCGTTTTGGTGTGTGAGAACGAGAATTTTCATGGAGAAAATGAGACCCATTTCAGATTTGTTGGTCCTTTTCGACAAGTAGCTTCACGTACTGGACGTTTAAGCAGGTTAGAATTGTATTCTGAATTTATTGTAGTTTTGCTTCCAAAAATTAATGTACTTTATTACTTTTTGATCCCCCTCCCCCCCCCCCTAAAAAAAAGTTGATAAAATTTTTCCGCATAAAAATTGAAGGTCGCCTTCAGCGCTCGGAGTCATAAACATTTACATTCCCCGATTTAAACTTATGATGCTATAAATGAAATGTAGATTTACTCATGCATTCATTACAATACTCTACTTGTAATCTTGACCAAATTTTTTTTAGATTTTTACGCCTTCTTTGGCTAGAAATTTTTACAACAGAACGTTGCTCAACGTTTGCCAGGTTTCCTGTTGTCACTGCCATCTGTTTTTATTTATTGCGCATGCACGGTAACTGCCAGGAAGGGTCCAACTTGTCATGGTGTTACCAAATGTTTACTTTAAAGCTGTGGTTCTTCATCGCGGGCCACTTGGGTTCATTTTATTCGGTCGCGGCAGAAGGCATGAAATCAAAATATTTACACGTTATATAACATTGAATAAGGGGGGTCTAGGGGATTATCCCCTCTGGCTATCTTCTGATTCAATGAAATAGCGTTGAGGTAATAGCTTTAACTCTCTCTAGAAAAAAATCGCGCACCCTAGAAAAAATGTGTCAATTTCTTATTTCTTATCTTTTGTAGTCTAGCCAGTTTTTAATGTTCGCGGGCTGCCTATTGAGAATCACGGCTCTCTCTCTTTATTTTTATTTTTTTGAATAAACCTATAAGTTTGTTCAATTATTTGAATTTATTTTTTACATAGCGATCTTTATAAGTTTTTTCTTTGAAATTTTTGGCTCACCTACGTAAAAGTGACGTAGCTAGATATTTTGCCGCCCTCCGAATTGTGGCGCTCGGCCGACGGCCCCCTTGCTACGCTACTGGTAAGAATGATCAAAATAAAAATGTTGATATAAGAATACTGATATATAAAAATCAACACACACATATCGATATAAGAACATTGATGTAAGAATTATCGATATAATGAGGATGTAAGAACCATCGATATAGGAATATTGATATGAGAACGGATCGATATAATGATGCAAGAATCATCGATGCAAGAATGATATAAGAATGCTATAATAATAATAATAATAATAATAATATCATCAATGTCGGGCAATTGTACTAAGAAATTTCATTCCCCAAACCACACTACAAACGCTGTAGGAAGAAGTAGCAAAAAGTTTGGGCAGAGGGTCAACTTAAAAGGACTACCAAAATGGGACAAGGGAAACAACACTTGCGATAAATAATGTAGTAGTAAATGCACAAGATATGACAAGGGAAACAGGGACTGCAGAACACAGTATAGCTGAACACGACATTGAATTGAAAAAAGTAGTCGAAGAATTCTACAGAGCCATTGTAGAATTTGCAGGTATGGACCCAACTGTAAGACCTGCTATACCAAAGCAGCAACCAACACGAAAACTTTGGAAAGCGTTGGCGAATTTAAATGCTCATGTCCTACCAGAATACTTGAAAGAATCTAACGTATTTCTAGACATTCACACAGCTATTTACTATGCACCTGCAGCAGCAACAAGAACCAGTGGACTGGAAATTAGAGCCACCACGTCAAACTTTGCGGCAAGCAAAGTCCCACCATGGGAAAGCAGATTAGAGAAAAAAATAACTGAATTACGAGGACATATTGGAAGAATAACGCAATATATACAGGGAAACCGTAAAAAGTTAGTTAAGAGAGTAAAACTTGTGTTTAGAAAGGCTAAAATACACACAACATACGAAGAGCATAACAAACATGCCAACGAATACCATGACACACTGAAGCAGAAACTAAGTGCCGACAGCAAAAGGCTATGGAGATATAAGGAAAGCGCTGTTAGAAAGGCACAGAACAAATGGTTCACAACAAATCAGAAAACCTTCTTTAGAACACTTACAAGCTACCAAACGGAGCAACAAAATGAAACCCCACTCACAACAGAAATTGAGGTGTTTTGGAAATCGCTTTGGTCCAACAAGTGAAACATAACAAAGCTGCATGGATAGAAGAAGAAAGAACAGCAGGAAAGTACATAACAGGAATGGAATATGAAGGAATCACCACCGAAGAACTTCAAAAGTTATCAGAAAAACACACAAAACTGGAAAGTATCAGGTGTGGATAAAATCCAAAACTATTGGTATACGAAGTTTAAAAGTGCCCATTCACAGCTGGCAACAGAATTGACATCAATAATGGAAGACCCTATCAAGATGCCGAATTTTCTACCTAAAGGCATTACCCACTTACTGGAGGAAGACCGAAACACGAAGAACCCAGCAAAATGCAGGCCAATAACATTCCTTAACACCCTTTACAAAATCCTTACTGGATGCATCTCCGAACAAATAGGACAGCAATGCTACATAAATACATACTGACTGAGGAATACAGTGGATGCCAGAGAAACACACTGCGATGCAAGGAACAACTAATGATTGACTCTGTGATCCTAGAACAAGCCAAGAAAAAAAATCAAACCTTAACATGGCCTACATTGATTACAAGAAAGCCTTCGACTCGGTGCCCTACTCATGGTTAATCGAGATCCTGAAAATATATAAAATACACTTCACCATAGTAAGATTTCTGGAGCATAGCATTAAGAGATGGAGAACTACAATCTCAGAGACACATCTCAGATACACATCTCAGAGGGCAAAATAAAGTGCTATGCACCAACGAAATACCTATTAGAAGAGGCATATTCCAAGGGGATACCCTTAGCCCCCAATTGTTCTGCCTAGCAATAAACCCTCTATCAAGAATGCTAAGTAAGAGCAACTATGGCCACATGATCAAAAAAGCCAAGAAAAACCTCCAGAAGGTATCACACCTCATGTACACGGACGATATAAAGTTATATGCACCGTCTATCCCTCATACCGCCACCTGATCCAAACTACAGAGGCATTTTTAAACAACATAAAGATGGAGTTTGGTCTGGATAAATGTAAAATACCTGGAGGCGCCAAACAAATGAAACTAGATGGGATTATACTGGATAACGGAGGAATGATGGAAACCATTCAAGAACATGAAACATATAAATATCTAGGAATAATGCAGGCCCAAAGACAAGAACATAAACTAGTCAGGACAAAGCTCACACAAATGTACAAGGACAGGCTAAAAACAATATTGAAGATCAAGCTGAATAGCAAGAACATCACACAAGCAATTAACTTCTTTGCATTCCCAGTACTAACATACTCCTTTTGGAATCATCAAATGGTCAAACATAGAACTAGAGGATCTACAACGGGTAATGAGAACTACACAAACAAAATACAGACAACTACATCCGTCAACGGCAACCGAAAGATTTATTATCCCCCCCAGAGGAAGGGGGGGGGCGAGGACAAGTCGAGCTGAAAGATCTCCATGAGAAGCAAATCCATAATATGAGGCAGTACTTCTTTGAAAAAAGCAGCCAGTCTCCTCTCATCCAAGCAGCAGCAGACGCAGATATTTTCCACAAATGGGAAATTTTTAATGAGTTTAAAGCTCAAGTTGAAAGTTTATTTGAATACTGTACCATGTAAAAGTTATACGTTAAATTTTAATACGCAGAAATGTTTAATATGTGTGTCTATTTTTAAGAAATTTTTTACCCTGTGAATCACTATTATTACGCCTCCCAGACATGGCGTCCGCCATGTTAGCAAATCTGAAAAGCCACCCTGGGTTGCGAACTATAAAGTAGCACCCAATTATTTTTTATCTTTCCACTTACATGCTTTTCACTTAAAGGCATATACAGTGAAAACTGTCTTAGGCGGAACCTACATAAAGCGGAAACTTGCTCAACACGGAATTTTTTTACGGTCCCTTCAAAAGTCAATGGTAGTTAACATTATCTAACACAGAAACTGTCTAACGCGGAAGCGGAAAGCACTATTTAGTCCCGTTAAAGAGAAAAGCCTTCATAAAGCGGAAAATCGCTGGCAGGAAGAAAATTTTCTCAGCAGAAAAAGGAAAGAGGGTTGTAATACAATGCAAATAGCAAAGTGGGGGATGACAAACAAAAGACATTTTACAGATATAGAATGCCCTTGTCCGCATAGGCGGAGCCAGGGGGCGGTTTTGGGGGTTGTAACCCCCCATTGCAATGAAATTTTGTATATTTAACATAGGAATATATATATATAGTTATAACATAGTTTAGCATAGGGTATAGAATATAGTTATAGCTCTGTAACCCCTCCCATTAAGCCTACAACCCCCCCTTATGAACTTTCTGCCTACGCCTATGATTGTCCGACCACCATTTTGCACACCACCCACCCACCATAGGCATACCCAGAAAGTTCATAAGGGGAGGGTTACAGGCTTACAATGGGGGGTTACAGAGCTACAACTCCATTGTATTTGTATGTATACTATATACAATTTCATCGCAATGGGGTTACAATCATAATCGACCCCTCTTACGTATGCCAGTGCCACCCACTTCTTAAATAAAAACGTTCATTATTAACCAGAACGAAAAGTCACTCATATCGACTTTATCAATTCATGGATAAACTCACCATAAGTGTGAGTACCTTTATA
Source organism: Dysdera silvatica (assembly GCA_006491805.2). NCBI lineage: Eukaryota > Metazoa > Arthropoda > Arachnida > Araneae > Dysderidae > Dysdera > Dysdera silvatica. Next base: position 19,295,392 of record QLNU02003225.1, on the reverse strand, counting down.
CAAGGGAATCATTATCTTTACAAGGGAGGTACTTTATCGTTACAATTTAAGCTTACATAATAGACTTTTTGTATGAAATTGGCATGCATAGTTAGCATGAAATTTTGCACCATATTGATCGTAACTACTAAAACCACAAAATAGTGCAAAAATTAAAATTAATAAAAATAAAATGCAGTGATAAAATAAATATTTTTATCAAAAGGAAAATATAATCTTAAAGTTCGCAAGATAAGACAAAGAAAAAAAAAAGCATATGCAGTCATCTCTTACCACTGAATTTAACTATGCATGTATTTATTTTGCATGTGACCTCCATAAGGCGGAAACATGCATACTACGGAATGTCTTTCCGTAATGAGTTTCCGTCTTAGACAGGTTTCACTGTAATTATTACAAATAAGAAAATGTCTGCTATTATCTTTTTTTTTTTTGCCTTTAATAATTTTGCATGTTTTAACGTTTACAACTATAGTAGGATTTATTACTGCTGAAATTTATTATTTATTATATAAATCAATAGATGAATTATTTTTGTCATCTAAATTTATTATAATTTTTATTTTTATAAAAATTCATATACTTTCTTGCTCAAAACTTAAGGATACTGTCAGTTATATCTTAGAACAAGGACCCCCAGCTTCGTAATTGGAAATATTTTTTTTTTAAAATAGGGATATCTCATTACCTTAAATTAGCATTTAAGCTATTCTTAACCGCAATCGGATTAAGTAAAATAAGCACAGCTTAAGGTAGCAGCGAAGTAACCACCACAGAAAAAAGTCCCTCATATTTATATATATATAGTAGAACACTGATGACATGTCGTTAAGGCTGTAACGACTTTTCTTAACGAAATGGCCTGCGTTTTTATTAAAAGTAGATTTTATATAAAAGTACATAAAAGTTATTAAATTTCCTACAGTAAAAAAATATATTTTTTGGGGTCATGACCTATGTGACCCCTTGTATTCGCCCTTTTCCGAATGCCAGCCAATTACCCGTGGAATGGCCTTTTAGTAATTACCATAAAGTAATTACTTACTTGTGATACGACAGTCCTTCCCTTTTCGTTACTGCGATTAGTGCAGCCATAGATGCAATACGTTACCATTTTAAAATTATATATTTTATATTTTAATAACAATTCGAAACGTAAAGTACATACTATATTTTAGACAGGTCGCTTTGGCAATATGCCAGGTTTGACATAGTTTCAAAACATGATCTAAACCTAAACAGTAAAAAACGATAAAAGTATTAAAAGAAAGGCATCTGGAAAAATTATTCTTCCCTTCCCTTTTCTGAGGACTTTTATATATATATAGTGTATATTTAATTTATAGATCTAATAATATACTGCTGGCAAAATATACGTTTTATTGTATATTATATAGTACTAGTCAATACGTGAATAAAGGAAAATATTTCAATAACATCGTTCTAAATAATGACTATTTCTGTTTAATACCGGTGTTTTGTGTTCTCGGAAATTGCTTCGTGAGATTACATAAGTTCTGTTTAAAGACGTTTTTTTCTTTGTCCCTTAAAAGCCGTTAACGAGAAGAATTATTGTAATGTCGTACATTTTCTAAATAAAAAATCAAGTTAATGTTGTCATTTCTGTACAAAAAAATAATTCGCGGTTATCGGTGTCACAAATGGCGGCACTGTATTCCCAGAGAGGGGCATATAAAGATACAAAATGAATTGGTGTTTGAATGGCATCCGTTTGAAAATCAGGAGAAAAAGGATGAAAAAACGACAAGATTCTCATAATTTTAACGGTAGACGTGTTTCCATTGGGGTGAACGAGCGTGAAGTCAGGAAAATTAAGGTGGGGGCTCCAGCCCAAACCCCTCAAAAAAATGATGGATAATTTTAAAAAGTCTTTAGTCACAGATCTTGCTAAACTAAACCAGGGTATCCATCTAAGTCGTCCTCTCCCGATCTAAGGTTTCTGACTAAACTCTCGGGGATGGATTAAAAAATATTCATTTTTACATGCAACGTCATGCACATAATTTATAGAAAAAGTCCAAAAAGTCTATTAAAAAAGCTAATTTTTTATATTATCAGAATATTATATCGGACACTGTATGGAGTTCTAATCAGAGACGGATCTAGAATATTTTTTGGGGGACAAAGCTTAAAAATCAATTTAGACCTTTCCGTGGAACTCGTTGCCAATTTTGAGTAACTAATGATAAGTGTAAATTTGTTATTCTCAGTGGTAGGAGGAGTTAGGGAGAAGTGGAGCGTCCTCTTGTACCTGTTCTTGATTCCACTGACCATTCACTTCAATTACTTACGAGATGGCGCTGAGATCCTTCACCAAATCATCTCAATCATCAATCATCAATCCAGTCACTCTGTTCTGAGAAAAAAAAAATTCAAACCTATTTAAAAAAATCTAAATGAAGAGGATTAAAGCACTTTGTTATTGTTATTTTTATTGAACAGTTTTTAAAAGTTTGCTTTTTTATGTCTTGATTATGGCAACAGCTGAGAGATGACGTCAAAATTCTGAGGTCTTCTGGCGAGTCTTTTCATCCAGATTATATAACGATTATGCCGTCATCATTTTGCCATTCCCGTGAATGCGGCTATAACCAAGTTCGATTGTATTTAATGCTAGTTCTGACAATGGCTATTCCTAATAGAATCTGCGATAACTTTTTCCTTTAATGCAAAACTTAAATTAGCTCTTCAGGGCTGACTTAGCAGACCTGAACAAAAAAATCGGCGTGAATTCCACCATTAATATTCACGTCAATGCCTAGACGTTTTACTGATTGTCAGGTTGAATTGCAGTAATTGAGATCGTCTGCTGTTCCTTCTCCCCGTATTTGCACTTACTTTGTTACGCTTTAGGTCTTGGATTACTATGTTACGCTTGGGGCCTTTGATTACTTTCTTAGATTTCTTTAAGACCTAAATCAAGGTAATTGGGGAAGAAATCTACGATTGTTTTCTTATATTTGTTTCCTAATTTATTCTTTTGGATAAATAATTTGCTGAAACTTTTATTAAAACCGAATAAAAGATATTGTTACTAGAGTTTTGTTATATACTTACGATTTATATGCAATGTAAGGTGTTATTTTTTGGATTACAAATACTTATCAGTATTATTTACAAGTGTTTTTGTTTATTCGACTGGTTGGATTTTTATACTGCAAGGAAAGAGAGTCAGTCATCTCGTGCCCAAAACCTTTTTTAAAATTAAAATGTATTAAAACGAGGTGAGAGAAATTTATTTTATAAAACGTTAAGATTTTGGATTTACATAGCATCTTAATTTTTCTTCATTTTTGCTCTTTTCATATCTTCTTGCCAAAATATTAAGTTTATTATTATTATTAATATATAATTTTAATCGACGTGGAATTAAAGACATTTAAATTTTATGAAAGTACCGTGTTATCTGCATTTACTATCTATTTATTATTATTATTTTTGAAAAAAGAAAAATGTGTCAATATCTCTTTCAGGGCATTAGAGACATAGGCAGAACAAAGCTACAATGTAGTTTCCCAAATGGCGAAATCAAAACATTGTCTTGGAGATTTAAACATAAATCTACTTTCGAATCGTTTCGTTTTCTATGTTACATCAAGTTTATCTTCTATGTTACATCAGGGTTATCTTCTATGTTATATGAAGTTTATCTTCTATGTTACATCAAGTTTATGTTTTATGTTATATCAAGTTCATGTTTAATGTTATATCGTTTATCTTATATGTTACATCGTTTATCTTATATGTTACATCGTTTATCTTATATGTTACATCGTTTATCTTATATGTTACATCAAGTTTATCTTCTATGTTACATCAAGTTTACCTCATTGTTTAACTAAAGTGAATTGCCCGACTAGAATTGCTGTTATAATCAAGCTACTTCTTGACCATTTTATTTCGAATACTGCTATCGAATGAGTTATGCAGTGGGTTATGCTATGGAATGCCGAATGAGCTATGGATATCATTTGTTCTTAGTTATTATTTAGTGATTACCTTTCTCTTGTTTCTTCTTTAAGGTTTCCAGATCGCGAAAGTGGGAGAAAATTTGTTGGAGAAAATATTATTCGACAAAGCGATGATTCGACTATTGCGAAATGCAATGATATTATTTCTAATATTGACTGGTTAGATTTTTTTGTCGTTTGTGACCCTAATGATCAATGCTAACGGTATTTTGAAATTATCTTGTCATAAATTTTCATTTTCGCTGATCTAACGACACCTTGGTCTTGTACATTTCGTATACCATGTATGACTGGTTCGCTGTGTAGAAGAAATAGTCTAGAAAGAGACTTTATCGTGAGTTTTCTCATCAACTAGATTGGTAAATGATCTATCGGTCTTTAGCAATTTCAGAAACTTTTTTATATGGGGATATCGGGCGTATAAAAGCGAGATATTATTTTAATTTTTTTAATAATTCTAAAACGGGGCAGATTTGTTCCAAAATTCATAGACTAAGAGGTAAATAAACAATTTTAAATTACTTAACTCTTTTCCTTCGCAGATTAATTATTGAGGTCAATTCAGATGCGTTGCCACGCGGAACTAAGGGGGCTTGAGCCCCTCCCCTACAGGTCTATTGAAGCGCCCTTTCAGACCTCCAATTTTTAAATCCCCCCTCCAAAGAAACAATTTTACTTAGATCCCATAACATATGGATTTCCCATAAAATTTTAAGAAAAAATAAAATAAAAAACTCTCTCAGTAAACACACACACACACACGCACACATATATTCCCAAGTAGTAAAATCCTGGCTGCGGCTCTGGATCAATTGCTTTTTAAGAATATGTTTATAACCACGCTACAAAACTTGCTGATTTACCACCTTTTCCTACTTCTAACTATTTCGATGATGTACTGAAAAGGTGAATTACTGCGCAAAAACTATGATTATCAATGAAAAACACAGTTAAATGTAATGTAAAAAGGTTGACAATGTACCTTATATATATATATATATATATATATATATATATATATATATATATATATATATAGAGAGAGAGAGAGAGAGAGAGAGAGAGAGAGAGAGAGTAGAACCTCCATATAACAAAATGGACGGTTCCATGAAAATAATTAGTTACATAAAAAATTCGTTATGTTGTGTATTCATGAACAAGTGCAGGGCAATATGATACCGCAATTAAAATCCTATTTTTCAGTTAACGACTGTTTCTCATAAATAGCCATTTGAAAATAGATGTTTAATAATCAACCATTTGAAAATAGATGTTTAATAACCAACCATTTAAAAATAGATGTTTTTGAGTGTGAAATAAAAAACGAGTTGAAAAATTCTTACCTTAAAATGAAAACGTATTTAATGCTTCTTTCATACACATTCATGCTTTTGTAAAAAAAAACCTCTTAATATCCTGCTGCACAACAAATGGTGATGTTGATTCATCATAAAAGTGTTAGCACCCCTGTGGGAAATTTGCAAGGTCTGGATTTCTGGTAATCAACCGAGCAAAAAAAGCGCGACAAGTATTACTATTCAAAGAATGCAATGCAATCAAGGACAATTGAGGCCTATTCTTAGCCTAGCAGCTTCCCAATGTATGGGGTAACCAGATACAGGTATGTGTGTGTGTGTGTATGCTTAAGAAAACTCTTTATTAGGGAGATTTAATTCCCTTAGGCGTGCCTCATTTTGTTTGATTGCCACGTATTTTAAAATCGTATTGTATTCCCACGGTATTAGAGAAACCGATGTCACTGACGTGACCACTCGATTTTCTGTTTTAGTCGTTAAAAATTTCGTTATATGAAAACACTTTCGTGTATAATGACCATGGGGATTTACCAAAACTTCGCTATATAGAAAATTTCGCTACAAGGAAGTTAGTTATATGGGGAATCTACTGTATATATACTGCTCTTCTCGCTTGGTAGAAAGCTTGGATAGTAAGCAAGAGGTCTCTGGTTTATGCTTAACCCGAGAGGCGGATTTTCTTTCTTTTTGAGGATTCGTGAATTGAATTATCCGTGGCGAAATTCCAACAACTTTTGTGATAATTGTGCTGATACTCTGGGAAGAGCAATATTATATAATTATTGGTGAAACGAGATCTCGTTTGAGCCGAAACTCTTGGTGTCAATACGAAACAGATCATCCGAGCTTTCGAACGCATCAACAGTTATCCTTTATCAGAAGTAATTTTTAAGTGTAATTAACCTAACTGACCAAGAATTAAAATGTAGCACACGGATTTGACGAAAGTGAAGAACACCTTTTTTAAACAAGTAGAAAATTTTTAAAGATATTTTCAAACTATGTTTAATTTCGTAGTATTTTTGGTGAACGTATTGTTCCGTCTCTTAAATAGCTTCTGAGTCAAAAGGTAACTCGCTTTTAGTTGAAAGCTTTGTGCGACTAATGGTGGAACATTTAAGAAATAATCTTTGTATTTCGTAACGATCTGAAAGCAGTAGAGACCCGTTACGGTGGACTGACTGTGCACCATCGCCAAGTTCATTTCACTGCAGAAATCTGCGAACTTTGCTCCGCTAAATTCTGATTTAAGCTTTGTTAGGTGCAGCTTTTAGAGAAATACGCATCACTGATTGGTCAGAAATTTTAGCACCGGGCTCAAAAGTTTATTCCTAATTTTACTCCGCTGAGGTTTGAAGTATGGTTGCCATACTTTTCGCTTCAATTAACTTCAATATCAAGTCATGAAACACACGCAGCTCACTCATTAACAAGTTAATAAAGCTCACAGAATATACAGAAAAGAAGTTAATAGAACATATCTGTGGTCGCAGGAAATAAGTGGTTAAATATAAAATCGCAAGTTTTCAAGGCAGCACATTTTTAATTTTGAACTTTTCCTGTGTACACAGTTCTAAAAAAAATAAATTTGGTTGATATTAATGTGACTTAAATAACTTTCTAAATTTAATGGTTTGAAGAATAACTAATTTGCCGAAACCCTTTTACGATTTTCCTCTAGTTAACTGATCGTTCACTAGAACATACAAATTTATCCACCATACTTAGCTAATTATGATAAGGTATTTAATCACACTTAACTAATTATTCACCACACTTTTTATGATACTAAAATTTTCTGCGTTATTTTGTTTTGTTTAATGTTATCTATTAGTTTAGTAAGTTCGTTTAGTAAGTTAGTTTAGTAATTTAGTAAGTTCGTTTACTTAAACGATAGTTGGGTATTAGATGCAGTTTTCCACACAGATACTTTGAGAGGAATAGTAAGTCGACTGTGTACAGGAATAGTAAGTCGACTGTGTACAGGAATAGTAAGTCGACTGTGTACAGGAATAGTAAGTTGACTGTGTACAGGAATAGTAAGTCGACTTGTCTTGCTATTCCTGTGATTGGTGCCGCTCTGAAGTATAGTTTATTTAACCGAGAACACGCACTGTTTTACCAGATATCCCAAAATCCACATCTTTATAACTCGATAATATCTTTATAACTTGATATAACATCTTTATAACTCGGAAAATATTAAAGCCTGGAATTACCGATTTCTTCACAGAGCGCTGAAGGCTTGGGAGATGATGATCACGGTTCACTAAACTCATTTTGCCATTTTTCGACTTAACGACTTACTATCTGTGACCACAGACATATATCACGGAATAAAATTTACTATGACGTATGGAGAGAAAAAAACGCAAATTAATAGTATGCTTGATATTTGGACTGAATTTGGTTAATAGCATAGGAGAACCACGTATTATCTGTTTTATAACGTATAATTAATTATTATGTTTCATGGTTAATAACGTACGCGAAAAAATCGAGTTATACTTGATATTTAGGCTGTATTTGGTTATTAACGTAGGTTGATTGTACATTTATGGCGCAAGAACCACGGCATTCTGCGCCAATCAAGGTAAGATCGTACATACGGTATAAAATGAGAATAAAATGAAAATAAAATAGTAAAACTATATTGGATGTAATGTATTAAATGCAAAAAAAAAAAAAAAGATACAAAAAGTCAGCTAAGACGGGAGAAGCCAATATTATTAGATAAAAAGTTAAAAACGAGTTCATGATTTATTAGCGTCCTATGTTTTATAAAATATGGTTAAAATTATGTTGAGGAATTGGACGTGCCTGATAAGAGCCCAGGCCTAAATCCCATAGAACACCTATGGGATGAATTAGAACGTCGACTGCGAGCTAGGCCAAAATGGCCCACATCAGTGAAAGAGCTGACTACTATTCTTTTGCAAGAATGGCATGCAATTCCCACTGAAAAATTCCAGAAACTAGTAGATAGCCTCCCAGATAGAGTGGCAGTCATCACTGCAGCAAAATATGGCCCCACTTCATACTAATTTTTGACTTCTTGTTGGTTTGTTGTATTTTTATGGCGCAAGGACAATGGTCATTCTGCACCAAGCAAGGTTTTTGACTTCTGTAAAGGAGAAGCAAAACATGCAGGTGTCCAGATACTTTTGATCCTTATTTGCATAAATCTGGAATATTTCATTTTCAGAACAGGGGTGTTTGGTAATTTGGAATATGACAATTTGTGGAAAAAACCCTTATCATCTAGCTACTTTCAGAGAATTAGAGAAATACGGCTCACTATATCGTCGATAACTTTCTGAATTTTCAAGATATCCCACTGGTATTTTTTTTAAGTTGCCCTATACTATTGACTACAAAATTATGAAAGAAAGTTATTCATATCTTTCGCGCATGCGCAGTAAAAAATTATTTTCTTCAAATGCTCATATCTCATCGTGTATTCAATATATTAATTTCTAATTTAAGTATAATATTTTTCTTGTACGTTGACAAATGTTCTGTAAGTTTCGTGAAATTTGACTGAAAATTGTGGATATTATAAGCAAAAAATATGTGACAAAATTTGGGTTTTCTTAAAGAAACGTTTCTATCTTCATGAATATACATGTCTATTTTACAAAAATGCACACAGGCATTAAGCATAGCTGGTTAAATATTTTCTGAAAGTTACAAATAATTTCCAGCTTTTTATGATACAGGGTGATCAAATATATTTTTTCACTTTGTCAATATGTGGGTGGTCCCCTAAATGCACAAGTCACCGAAACTTTATTGGAAAGTGTGCATTCAAGTATGTTCTATATATCTCCAAAGTTAAAGAATAATTGGCCGAGTAGTTTTTTTAGAATAGTTTTTGTTTGAATTTGAAAAAAAATAAAAAATCCAAAGTGTCCGGATACTTTTGGGCATATAGTGTATATTATTTGCGAAGGAAATTCTGGTATCTAATGTTTGAAAACAGGTTAATATAAAGATCGTGAAAATCGAGTTAATAGTGTACTTGATAGTTAGTCTATATTTAATAGTCACTTTCTTTTTAGATCGACCATGAACATTTATTCAGTGAATAACATATTAGAATATAGTTAATAATGCATTGTTCATGTTCACCTGGGCAATAATGGGTAAAGACAAATTCTGACATGGCCCACGCTTTCCGAGAGAATATATTTTATTTATATTACAAATAAATACTTAATCATTCGTGCATGAAATAAAAAACACATAATTTATGTTTTAACAGACGAATAAAGGCCACGAAAGATGCATAATAAAAGTTAATAGAATATGTGCTGAGGATGTATACGTTACTGTGAAAGACCGAAATTGAAGAATGTCGACATTCTCCAATTTCGTTGGTGAAAGGCCGAATATTTGGTCATATTCTTAGATATTCGGACTATCGCCGGTGTATGTCGACAAGCACAGATAAGCTCTGGTGAATGTCGAAACGAGAAGACAGCAGAGAGGCGACAAAAACTCCAAATCTTTTGTTCTGCCGCGATTGAGGTCAGGTGGCATTCATTTGTTAGACTCTCGAACACTCTGCTGTTTGTCAGTCTGATGCAAGGTTTGCTGGTGTGTGAAACGTTTGCTTAATTTTTGTTTTATCCGATACCCTAATTTATATATTGAATGGCTACTGCAGTGAACCGTGATCTTTTTTTTTTAAATGTTGCGTGCGTTAATTGCGAGTAAACGAGAAGATAATTGTTTTTATTTTTCTCAAGAAAAGTGCTCTAAAATACTTTCCGAAGTGATTTCTGCTAAAACTAAGTGCTGCAGTACACCTTTGGAGTACAGACGGTTAAAGCGTTTTGACGTTTTAAACATTAATGATGAAGAGAAATTAATTGTGCCGTTAAAACCAGGAGAAACGAATATACAGTATTATGTTACCAATGATGAATTGTTCAGTATACTCTCCGAAACTCACAGCAGAATAGGCCATGGAGGAAGAACACGTACGTATGCTTAAAGAATTGCAAGTTAAGTACAAAAATCTTATATATGAAGTTGTGATGTTGAATTTAAATTTATTTAAACAATGTCAAATGAAATAGTGCATCTAAAAAAGGATTTGTTGTGAAACCAATTGTCAGTTCGGAGTTAAACTCAAGATATCAAGTCGATCTGATAGACATGCAGTCACACAGGGGTGGCGAATTTAAGTTCATAATGGTGTATCAAGCCCATTTAACGAAATTTGTCCAGTTACGATCTTTGAAAACTAAGACAGCTGAAGAAGTAGCATCTCACCTTCTTCAAATATTTTTTAGATTTGGTACCCCCAGTTATATTGCATTCAGATAATGGTAGGGAATTCAGTAATCGAGTCATATCCGAACTATGCGCTATGTGGAAGAATCCGAACTATGCGCTATGTGGAAAGATGTTAGGATAGTTCACGGAAAGCCTCGCCATAGTCAAACACAAGGCTGAGTTGAAAGGGCCAATTAGGATATTCAGAATATGTTAACTGCATCGATGAACGATAACGATACAAATAAATGGTCAGATAGTTTGCATTTTATTCAATTTGCCGAGAACACAGCATACCACGAAGGAATACGCCACAGTTCTTATGAAGCCTTGTTTGGCGTTAAACCAAAAAAGAGGCATAGCATCGTCATCTTTGCATGGAAGAAAATCGCAAATATCGAAACCGAAGAACCGCTTGAAGAAATTGTTAATACTTTTGAAGAAAATTTGAGCAGTGACCATATCGAAAACCATATTCCAAAGGAAAATATTGAAGAGGAGCTTCAACCTACCACATCTTCATATCCAGCCCTGACTGAACAACACGGGTTTATTTCTATGAAAAGAGCGGCCGCGAAAAAAGAATCTTCTACTGCAAGCAACGAAAATGGTAACGAACCTCAAAAAGAAAATTTCTTCCTGCTCAAGTTGGTGATACCGTACGAATACAAACAAGTCCCTGACGTCGACCGTGGTGGTACAGATGCCCGACACATGTTGGTGATTGTTGTTGGAATAGAAGACTCCGACTTTTATAAATTAGCAAAAAAAATGGTACCCTCAAGCAGCTTTATACCCATAATCAGTTCGTAATTTGTAAAGAAAAGTTACTTTCCATAGATCAGGTTTCTCCTCAAGAAATGTCGCTAAGAGAAGCAGCTGCAACTAGTTCGAGAAGCGGAGGGCAAGGCTATACACGCTGTAATTGCAAAAAGAAGTGTTTTAATACTGAATGCAGTTGTAAAAGCAAGGGATTCTTGTGCAATTTAAAGTGTCATAACAGTTTAAGTCATTGCAATAAATAAGATTGAGTACCGTTAATCATATAATTAAATAAGTTTATTATTGGTATTATTTTCTTTTCTCAGTTAGAATTAGAATGTACTGTTCGTTTTAAGGTTCAACAGTTTATTTATATGTGCTGTTACTTCAGCTTTCTCCTATTTTGACATATATATCATAACATATTTAATAATACAGTATGATTTAAAAATTATTTTAAAAGTAAAAAAACTTAATTTTATTCAATAATTATCATCAGTGTGTGGTGAATATCGACATTGACCGGTGTAAGTCAGAAATAATGATATTTAGCAAATATTTCGGACATACACCAAGCGACTATGTGATTGTTGACATTCGCCAGATTTTGGTCTTTCACCGTAACATATATATATAATATACTTTTCTGTAGAATATAAAAACCAGAACAGTAGGGGTTACCAGGTATTAATGAAATAAATCAAGCACTTCTTCATAGTAGCAAAGACTGTTTGTGTCGTGTCATCTAACATTGATTAGGCCCTTTTGTTTGTTTGTTTTTTGGGCTCAAAGACTACAGTGGTCATGCTGCGCCGGGACCTACAGTTTTCCGAGGAATCCGAACCTCTTAAGGCCTGGGGAACCAAACCCCGGACTACAGTGAGCAGTGCGATCTTTTATGAGATCTCTGAGTAAGCGTTCTTTTTGCACTGCTGGGAGTCGAACCCGGATTAGCCGCGCAATAGGAGAACGCGTTACCACACTGCGCCACCGCAGGGCCGGCCCTTTTGAAGCTTCAAAAACTATTTTTGAAACTTGCGGAATGGTCTTTTTATTTATTTTTATAATACATCGGGGTTTTGTTTAGTTAGACACACTGGCGTACGCAAGTGGGTGTTGATGGAGGTTGTAACACTCCATTGCAATGAAATTTTGTATATTTAACATAGGAATCCATGAGTTGTAGCTCTGTAACCGCCCATTGAGCCTATAACGCCCCATTATAAACTTTCTGCGTACGCCTGTGGTTATAAAACAGATACAGCTATTCTTATGCAAAGTTTTATCATGGAAATGTTCTTGTTCCTTTGTTTAAAGCTTCCTCTGTATTTTCATAAATTTATTGTTCTGCTAATTTCATTTTAACATCATTTAACGATACATTACACCTGATCGTATAGAGTTTTAAACATACATGCATGAAGTTTCAAATTGTATGGTAGTGATACTAAAATTTTCTGGTGAGTTTCATAAACCACAGTTATACGTAGCTGACGCGTAGCACTGTGCTGACGCGTTTCGATCCCTTACACCACAAAATTGAAATTTCCGAATTTTTACAATAAAAAAAAAAAAAAACCAAATTTTAGCTTTCGCTTTCTTTTTGGTTTTACGGCTCAAAGACTACAGTGGTCATGCTGCGCCGGGACCTACTGTTTTCCGAGGAATCCGAACCTCTTAAGGCCTAGGGAACCAAACCCCGGACTACAGTGAGCAGTGCGATCTTTATGAGATCTCTGAGTAAGCGTTCTTTGCACTGCTGGGAGTCGAACCCGGATTAGCGGCGAAATTTTAGCAATTTAGGGACTAGGTTCCATTGATCCTCTCGTTAAGACGCCCCTGATACTAGTACTAGCAGATCAATGAGTGACAATTGTACAAAATTCGTTAAATCTATAATTCCTAAAAGGTGGAGCAGAGTATAATCAAAACTGTTTAAATATTTGTTAAATGACATTCAGAAACATGTAACTGTCTAACGGTACAAATTTAATAAAAGTTGTTTATTATTTTTCTCCCTCAGCAATTGTCGGCTGGCTGTCAATTTCGTCTGGCAGTCAGAATATCAGAATACGGTACTTCCTGCATCCACGGTTTTAAGTATCATCATATCATAACTATCATCATAGGTATATCATAAGTATCATCATAGTTTAAGCTTCATCATTTCATATATCACAAGTATCATCATGGCTTTAAGCACCATCATTTGGTTTGTAATAAGTATCATCATAGTTAAGTATCATCATTAGGTATATCATACGTATAATAATTAGGTATAGAATCATCATCATCATCATCAGGTATATCATAAGTATCATCATTGGGTATATCATAAGTATCATCATTAGGTATATCATATCATCATTGGGTATATCATAAGTATTATCATTGGGTATATCATATCATCATTGGGTATATCATAAGTATCATCATTGGGTATATCATAAGTATCATCATTTGGGTATATCATAAGTATCATCATTAGGTATATCATATCATCGTTAGGTATATAATAAGTATCATATAATTTGCATCTTATAAGTATCATCATCATAGTTTTAAGTATTATTAAATAATTATATATATTCAACTGGCTTAGTTTGAGGCTTAGCTTCAGATTTTCGAATGTCACCTCCTAATACCGTTTAAATAGATACAGGTGCCTATCGTCTTTTTTTTTGTATTTTTACTGCGTAAGGATAGCACAGGTCATGCTGGGTCAGAACCTATAGTTTTCCGAGGAATCAGAACCCCTTAAGGCCTAGGGAACCAACCCCCGGGCTACGGCGTGTAGTTAGTAAGCGCCCTTATTTTTGGAGCCGTTCGAAGTCAAACCTGGAATAACGACGTGTTAGATAAAGATGTTACCTCTGCACCACCGCAGGTGTCTATACCCTATCTATACTAATTAATTTCTTAGGTAGCGGGTACTTGTCGCTACTTCCTAAAGTAGATGCGACTGTAGAGCTATAAATAAATAATGGTTATGTGGAGAAGCAGTTTTACTTGTTAACATTGACGCATTTATTTTGGTTACATGTGTAATTATTTTATTATATACAAACATAAATTTCAACACGAATTTCAACGCCAATTTCAAAATTCAACAAATGTCAACGTCGATTTCGACGTGCAAAGTTTAATGAAAGTGCTGAAATTTTCTGGAAGAGAAGTTTCGTAAGACCGAACGAACGACTTAACTCTTTCTAGAAAATAGCTTAGCTGCATTTTAAAGCAATTTTTCAAAAGTAATTATTAAACTATATTATTAATGTAGCGCGTAATCGAGATGATTTACGTTACTTCTAATTACAAAATTATGCAAATGATCTTTTAAGCAAAAAAGCAACGCAAGTCAATCTGTCCTCACCACGACATGACTTACAGTTACGACGAAATTTGTACACCGTGTATTTTTAGAGTCAGAAGAATTTCTATAATATAGAAACGTAGTTATAATATACAGGAAACAGAATCAGAATATAGAAGTAATCATTAAAATATACGAGAGAATTACAATCAGTAGATAAAAAAAATGTAATTAGCCGTTATTCTCTTAATGTAGATAAATTTCTATAGTCTAGATTGGTATTTCTCAAGGTGTATTCCGCTGAATCTTAGAGTTCAGAGACGACAGCCCAGCATTCCCCGACGGCACCCCGAAGGCACCTTTCTGCGGCGATAAGGCACCTCAGCGTTCTGCGGCGATAGCCTAGCGTTCCGCGGTGATAGGGTTTCGCCAGCGTTCCGTGGCGACACCCCAGCATTCTGCGAAGGTACCTCAGCTTTCTGTGGCGATAGCCTAGCGTTTCGCGGCGACGGCCCAGCGTTCTGTGGCGACACCCCAGTGTTCGGCGAAGACACTCCAGTAGTTCTGCAAGAAATTTGTAGAACATCGCCGAAAATTTCAAGAAAATCTGAAAATTCTATAATTCTTCTCAAGGACATTCCATTCGAAAAGGTATCCAACACTAACTATAATATCCCGCAATAATGAAAATGTATCACCTAATTTCTACACTTGCTTGTTGCCTATTTTTATGTCTGCGTCCAAGCAGGGATAAATAGTAGCCCTTCAGGCGTTGCTTGAATTAATATATGTAAAGGAGTTCCGTTGTTAGGCATGTGGTAAGAAAAGAGATCGCGCGGGTTTAAAAGTTTGAAAGCTACTTGTTTAGGTAATGTAGTTAAAATATGTAAATTTATTCAAAATTTAGAAAGGGGACCAAGGAACCAAACTCCGGACTACGATGGGCGGGTAAAAAGGCTCGCACTCTATGGCATTATTGTGAGTCGAGGCCGGGTGAACGGCTCGATACTCGAAAATAAAGCTCCTAAAAATAAGCGCTGGCGCACCCTCCATTTTGATGCCATCGTATCACGTGATCTCATTCACTGCTGTGTTAAAGTTGAGTGATTTACAAGTGCGTTATTTTTAATAAAATAGGGTAAAATGGGTGGGTGTGCTGCTGTAAATTGTTCAAGTCACTCGAGGAATAACCCTAGAATGTTTTTATTTGCCACAGATCCTGTAAGAAAAAGAAAATTAATCATTGGTTTTCCGATGGTACATGTTGTTTTATGAAACCGGAAGTGTACAACAAAATGGCGGCTGATGCGTCGGCCTAGAATTCTAGGGGGCTCTAATCAAAAACCACTAATCAATCCAATAATCAAAACCACTAATCAAAACCACTAATCAATCCACTCTGCTGTCATAGGGCAGTGAGTCTATATTTTCACGAGAAATCCGAACCCCGAACTACAGCGAATTAGCAAGTATTTTTTTGGAAGCGTTGGGAGACAAACCCAGATGAACGGCAGGCCTGATGAACACGGCACAACTACGTCATCACAGGGGGCCTCATCTATTTTTGATTTTGGTGTCTGAATGATTTTAACCATGCAGTGTACAACTCCTATATTAATCGATGACGAACGCTTTTAAAGCCCTTGAGGTAAATGAGATTTATCGTTTTTTAAACAGGATTCATTTAAATGCTAACTTTCCACCAGAAGTACCGACAACCATATTTATCTATTAAAACGATTAAGATTACATCGACTACAAACGATTAATCTCGCTTAGAAAACAAATTCATTGCAGATAGACAGCCGAGAAACAATCGATAGAATTACAGCCTACCGAGTTCGGTGACTTTGTAATCGATTTTTCCATTAGGAATCCGAACAAGACTTTTTCTACTTTAACCATTCGCGATATTTGCCGCTTGTAATGACGGAATTTTGCTTTGAAAGTGAAAATAATCGATTTTTTTCTATGCTATTTATCGTATCGTAATTCTCGTAGCTTTAGATCAGTGTTTCCCAAAGTGTGGCCTGTGGTTACTTATTAAGTGTTTCCTAGAATCTCTAGAAAATTTCTTAATTAAAAATAATGAAATAATATATTTAATATCATGTCTCTCGAAAAAATGTTCGTCATCGATGAGTAAAAATTTTCTCTATGCTAACGATAGAATTTACAAAAGTGGCATTTCCTAGGATATCTATGTAATTAAAAATATTATATTAGGATTTAAAAACATGATGTTAGATGCTTTTAATGTTTTATTAATGGTGAATAGAATAAAATTATTTATCTTACAACTGCTAGAGGTCAGTAAGGTCTAATGCTATCAACCAGAGTTTATTTCGGTTCAGGTAATATATATTTTCCACCCTTCTCTTGTGCGATAGGAGGATTCTCAAAGTCCTTCTCCTCGGTATTTTGTTCAATTTGCTCCCTTCTCCTCGGTATTTTCTTCAATTTTCTCCCTTCTTGTTCGATTTTCTCCGTTCTCCTCGGTGTTTTGTTCGATTTGTAAAGAAATACTTAAAGAAGCCCGAGAACGACTGAAGTTTGATAAACGCTACCTTACATATTTTAAATATCAAAATATGAGAAAAATGGCGATAGTGGATTTTAAATCGCTTCTAAATAGTCTTTTGATTCAAAGACCCGTTTCCTAATTTTATGAAGCTTCGTTACTTTTATTGCCGTATAGGTTAAGACACAACCTGAAATCTCAAAATCGGAGAATCGACATATATGGATGCCAAATAAAATAGTCTTGCTATCTTAACCTAACCATCAAGTAAGTCGACATTCCTAATAAATCGACTTTTATTAATATTTTTTTGTTTAATAAATTGTTCTATGAAGGAAATACAAACTCGACATCGTAAGACGGACACTCCCTTAAGTCAACATAAATTCATCTCCCTTCTAATAAATGCGCATTTATATTTTTAAATATAGTCTGTATTTAATGAAAAAACAAAAAGAAATTACAATTTAAGATTTTCTAAGCGTATTCAAAAGCAATTTGTATTGTAAAAAAGCTTAAGCATATTTATATATTGCAGTAAGTTCTAATTCACTTTCAATTTATTATAAATGAAAAATCTATAACACGTTTGTATTAACGTAAAAAATAATTAGAAAATTATAATTTTGCGCTTTAGAAACTTAAATTAACTTGCTAGAATTTTTTT
Source organism: Dysdera silvatica (assembly GCA_006491805.2). Taxonomy (NCBI): domain Eukaryota; kingdom Metazoa; phylum Arthropoda; class Arachnida; order Araneae; family Dysderidae; genus Dysdera; species Dysdera silvatica. The sequence continues at coordinate 19,277,538 of QLNU02003225.1, read as the reverse complement.
CTTTTTTCTTTCTTTTTTTTTTTACTGCGATAATTCGACACCTGCACATTTCGTCGTGAATGGCTTACGCCTACGATATATCGATTTCTTAAAGCTCCAGTGAATTTGCCAAACTATTAATACGTTGTTTTCAAACCTTATTTTATTTAGTAATGAAATTTGAAAAATTTTGTAGTAATGAAAATCCGTGGAGAAATGTCATTTAAATTTTTAAAAAAAAAATAAGATTTTGTGCTGACGATTTAAAATTTTAGATCCTGCCTTTTAAAAATTTTAAATCTCTAAAAAGCAAGATTTTGTAATAAGTACCATACATGAGTGACATTTTCTCAGCTGAAAGTGCGAATAACATATGAGGTTAATTTTGTGAAATTTTTGAAAATTTTCTTATCACCGAGATGTCTTGGAAAATTTAGCAAATGTCAGCTCGCCCTATGCGTTTGTTTTACCGCAGTATCCATAATGCTGCGGGGTGGCTACACTACAGGGGCATTTATGAAAACTACAAACGGGGCCATAGAAAATTCTATTTACGAACTTTAATGCGGAGATAGTAAACACTAAAACAAGCCTACACATTCGACGCACTTCAATGATCTAAGATTTTCTTAAAATACGACATATTACACGTACAAACCCCACGTAATGTGCGATGGCGGCGTAAAAACGTAAACAAATGTGCCACTCAAAGGTCATGGTATAGGGTCCGCATGATGCTAGACGAACAAATATGCGAATTTGTCAATTTTTCTTGAGAATATTGTTGAGTTTAAAAGGTGGTTTAACACTCGCGGTTTTCCTCAAGAAATTATACAAAGGACTCCCTGGTGATTTTCAGGGATAATCATCCCCGATAAACATCCCTGCGAAGGGTAATAATATTGTAGCAGTGATATACACACGATATTTCTAAGGTTTTTTACTAGTAACCATGCTATGATTAAACGCAAAGGTTTAGGTTAACATAAAGAGTCGTAACTCTCACATACGCTTTCATCTATGCTTGTTGAATCATACTAACAATAAATGTTCGATTGCTGTTTCCACAAAACCAGAGTTATAGATTCGTTAGTTTAGCATTGTTTTGACAATTTATCATGTTTAGCCCAGATGCAATTGCGCCATAAAAATCCAAACAAATTAAACTAATGTTTGGACAATATATTTAAAAGGGAAAGAGATTTATCGTGGCATTTTAGTTGAGATTGTGTACAGAGGGTTTCGAATTACTCTTTATATATAACTACTCTTGAAACAGAATCGTAAATTCTTCCAGATAAGGCAATACTTTTTTAAATCTTTAGTATATGCTTGAGAAAGATTTCTCGAAATTGCAAATATAGAGAATTGGAAATTTGTCGATACTGTATATCAGATATAAAAAGCTTAATAATATCCTGAAAGAAACACGATACTTTAAAATTAAGGAATTCAGCTAAGTCCACAAATTTCAAAACTTTGTAAAACGAAACGGGAGGTAATGGTATACAATAAAAGCTCTGTATAATGATATTTTAGGCGTAGGGAAAAGTTAGGATAGAGTGGCAATGAGGTAAAATTTGATACCCATTATATCTTTCGAGACTGCGGAAAATATCGTTGCAGACAGATTTATTATTATAGGCAGTATTTACGCAAATCAAACACTACGCAGATTAAATTAAGAAACAATTTTTATCAACGTTTTTAGGCGTACGGTTAGATGATGAAACGTTCGTAAAACAAAAAGGAAATATTTTCTGCATGTGGTGGGGTACGATTCCACGACCTTTTACTATCCGGGCAGTTGCTGTTACCAACTGAACTTCAGATGACAAACACTCAATTCGTTATGAACATATTTAAAGCGTATTTTCTAAACCGATTATTTCGCCGAATGAGGCAGTACATGGACTGCTTTTTAAACCTAATTGCGAAGAGATCGGTATTAAGTTTAACGAAAAGCCCGGTTAAGAGCGTCTTCCCGGATAGCAGAAGGTCGTGGGATCGTACCCAATCAGACGCAAAAAGCATTTATCTTTTTCAAGAACGTTTCACCATCTAACCATGCCATAACATCGGCGTTAACATTATGACGCCTAAAAAACGTTGATAAAAATTGTCCTTTAATGGACAGCATTGTTATAAACATGTTTCACTGTGTCGTGCGTAAAATTTATTTATGATCTGAACATTACTGATTGTACAGATTGATAGATTGCGCACGTAAGTGATATTGGGGTCTTGAGCGAGTTATATACTATTGTATATTAACTCGAGACGCGCTTCAAACATATAGTGATAACTTTAAAAATTGCTATACATTACAAAAATTTGTACTTAAGTTGTATTTAATAATATGGAAAAATTAATAATCTGTAATATTGTCCATTTTGTTTGAAGCAAATAAATATGTTATTATTATTAATAATTTATAAAAGTCATTAGACCTTTCGCATTAGTTCCGAATACGCTAAAACGTGAAAAGTCCAAAGTAGTTAGAAATAAAAATATTCGAAGAGATTTCCTCACTTCAGATTAATTAGATAAGATTGACTTGAGATTAATCAATTAATTCATCAACTTACTGTCTATTGTATTATTTAATCGCATATTCTGCTCCTAAAGTCGTATTCACACCGAAGACGCAATTATAATTCTGTCTCTTAGTAATTAAAAAAGAGAGGAAGATTGGTTTTAGTTCCACTTTTTCGCTTCAGTGAGTAAATCGAACGCATTTATTTGGAAGTCAAGGCGAAAGTTCTAATACGCTTGTTTTTGTCCCATCTCCCTATTTCCTAAAAGAATTTTTTAATCTTTTAGTAATTGCTTTCGTTTGAACTGCTTTCAGAAACTAAATAAATATGATACTTTGGAGTTCATAAATAAGGAATGGTATTTTTTTAGGTATTTTCTTTAATAGTGTTTTATTTAGCGTTCTATTAGCAGACTTTTACCTGCTTGGATTTTGCCCTCATTTGGGCGAGTGTAAAAGAAAAGAGGGCATGCAAACTATAGAACTCGCAAGTGCAAAGCTTGCTTCTATATAGAAAAATGATGATAAATTGAATGATATTGATTAATTAACCACCAGGTACTTAGCGTTAGTCAATCAATTCATCAAAATTGATTAATCTATGATAAGATGATCAATCATAATTGTATTTTAATGGAAGTAGAATAATAAGGAATACATTTTTTTAAAATATTTTTTAGATCCTTCTATTTTTTACTTACTCCAAGAAGTCACTAAATCGAGATTTAAAGTCCCAGTTCTGGGTTAGGTAGGTAGCTACCTTTATTCTTGCAATATTTTGGAAAAAGACAAAGTTTTGAAATTACATCAGAATCTATATTAACGGAAATGGCCTCACCTTTTTCGTAGTTGACCCTCATTATTTTAGCCAAATATGTCCATATTTTTTACGGATATTGCCTGTAGTCTATTCCGGCTTTAAGAAAGAAATCGATTAAGATTGTGTATAACCATGTCCTTTTCTTTTGGATGTCCATAAGGATGGTTCTTTCCTCCTCTTCAGAGAAGCTTTGTGCAGCTGGGGCTGCACAAAGCTTCGCTGAAGAGGGGGAAACTTTGTGCAGCTGGGGCTTCTATCTTATTTCAAACTCTGACAACATCGCCCCTGCTTTTTAGCATTTAAACAACCACCATTCCAGAAATTATGGGTCAGCTGCAATATACAATCTACCAGAATTGGCCATATGGGATTTATCTTTTTGATAGGACATTGAAACTATATTTGATGTTGAAAATTCCATGGGATTTGGGTCAAAGGTCAGGTCCGGCTCTTACAACTTTTGAAGAGATAAAACAGAACAGACAATCTAGGATAGCTGTACGTGAACTTCCACATGTGCTTGTTTATTTTATTTATTTTTCTTCCTTTCTTTCCTTCAAAAGGTTTAGGGATAAAAAACTCAATTTTTTCCCTCTCAGAAAGGTAAAAGGGATTTACTTTTAAGTAATCTGCCTTCAGTAAAATTCAAGCTTGTTATCTCAAATTGCTTTCATGTCTTATTGAAGAAGGAGAGCAATCTTCACCAGCGGACATGCTTTTAATTAAACAATAGAGGAACGTTGCAAATAAAAAAGGTTTGGGAAAAAAAAGAGAGTCCAGACTAAGATATCAAACTATTTTCGTAGCTGCAAAAATAATATCTAATTATTACGTAGATATATATTGTAACTTTTTTACTATTAATATAATAGTTTAGTAATATATATAATTAAATATATTTTTAGGTATTGTGGTTTGTTTTCGCCGAAAATTGAACTGCTAGATTGTCCGAAGTTTTGCTCATCCAAAATGAAGTCCGTCCTTTTTATTTCGGTAAATAGGGTTTCTGCTGTTGAATTTATAATAACCCAGATAGCAAAGATCGTCATTGGGACGCCCTGAGGACATTCTGGAAGTCCTCAGGACATTCCTAGGACGATCTTTGCTATCTGGGAAATGGCAGTAAAATGGTGGTCTGTTTGCAGTATGCAGCTGTTTGAAATATGAACACTCCGCAGTGTACTGTAATTTGTAGTATTATATTTGTAATATACACCTATATTAATATACAGCTGTTTGTATAAATGTGTTTGTAGTATATAACTGCCTAATATATATTTGTTTATAGTATACAGCTTTGCCTCTGATATACAGCTATCTATCTCTAACTATACAGTCGTATGTAGTATAACTACCTCAGCTGTATTAATACAATTCCGATTGTACTGTGTAGTTTTCCAAGATCATGGTTATGATTTTTTTTATTACAGATAACAAAACATTAGTGCTTGATTTTCACCTTTATCTTGGAAAGCAGTTTATTTCGCGAATATTTGCAAAGTATACTTTGCCTTCATATTGCTATTAATGAAATAGTGTCCTATGCATGTTAAGCAGTACAGAACGACGCATAGGTGCATGATACTCAACTGAGATGCATTTTAAAATAACAGATTTAATTTGAGTGGGGAATTAGAATAGGTTTGAAGCAAAAGGTTTTCTGTGTATATAACCAATCCTACTTCATTGATGAAGTAGGATTGGTTATATACACAATCCTACTTCATTGATGAGAGGAATGAAATCGAACGAAAACAGCAATAAAACAATTGAAAATAATGCAAAAGGTTATTGATAGGTGTGTGAGCTTTAAATATGTATAAGAAATTCAAAAGAAAGGTTTGGGTGAAGGATCAAAGCAGATATGAAAAGTCGTGGTTGTTAAATATGTTTTCTAACGCCTGCACAATCTTGGTTATTAATTATTTGGTGTCTGATAGGCCGTCAGCTAACAGCGGACGTTTGTCAGTCGTTTATCATAGGGGCATCATATCAGAGGATTGGCATTACCATACGACGTGTTAATAACTATGTAAATTCGACTAATTGTGAATTCACAGTCAACTAAGCTTCCTGGGTTACGACCCAAACCCGGCGAGCCATTTTGACGGTGAACGTACCCAAAGAACTATTTTTTTTTTCAAAAATACTATTTTTCAAAAAAAGCCATTTTTTCCAAAAGTGGAAATAACTAAATGATAAGGAGTTGGGTACATGAGAATAATTGGCAAACAAAATCGAAATTTTTAGCTGGATTCCAAAGTATTTAATTTTTCAATAGATTTGCAGCGACCCTCTTTGCTGATCATGCTTCCTGTTGAACTTTTTATCTGTAAAACATTGTACAGCTATTCAGACAAGAGTTTAGAGAATAGTTTTGTATTTTTAACACAGTAATATACCATAACGGAATCTCTCAACTGATGAGAAGTCGGGGAATATTGCAGTGATTTATTTACTGTTAAAACTGAAAATTATGTCCAAAAAGGTTAAACACTGATGACCTTGCTGAAGATGTAAAAGACTTCCAACAAGAATAAAAAAAAGAGTTCCTGTAGAATTACCTTAGATGGTACTTTTCTTTTCAAAATAGATTGTACTTTTTCTACTATTTTGAAAAAAAAGTACCATTTAAGGTAATTCTACAGGAACTCTTCTTTTTTTTCAAAATAGATTGTACTTTTTCTACTGTTGGCGCAGTATAGCCCAGATGCTCTTGCGCCATAAAAAATCCAAACAAACAAAATTTTTCTACTGTACTAGTATTTAGCCTTCCTGTATGCAGACATTTTACCCACGACGTAGTATTCCTCTCAATAATGATTTTAGTACCTAGTTTTCGCTATGTCCTTTTCTCAAAGAAATATTCTGTTTAACTTTCATGTACATCTATCCACCTTAAGTTCCTTGGCGATCCTAATATTCTAACGTTTATTGTATTTGCTTTAGGCGAAACCCCTTCATATAATAAATGTTTTATATAAATACAATTGTGCTTTATTGATTCGACATTCACGAAATGGTCGTTGAAATCCACGCTTTTGTACTTCCAAACTCAGTTTAAAACGGAAAAGGAAATTCAAAGAAAAAGCGAAAAACGTTTCTTTTTCTTTTAGATTAGGTTATAGCAGAAATGTTTTGTGCAAACGCAAAGGCGACCGTGAACACACGTTAGATTAAACATACGGATATTGAAAAACTTACAAACATATCACGTTCCGTGAAAAAACACAACAAAAGAGAAATATAACAGCAGTCATTACAAATGTTTTTCGGATTTTTTGGGGCACAATTTCATTTCTTTTCGGTAATGTAGTTTTCTCACACATTGTTTTTCAAAGTTGGCTTCTCATTTCAGCGTTTTTCTTTCTTTTGTTTTCACAGCATTCCTCATTTCGATTTTTTGAAGTCGCAATTCTCAGTTTTCGTTTCGCTATTGCGATAAACAGAGGAGATTTTTATGCTTTTTGTTATTTTATGTCCAACAATATATGTCTTTAATTTAGACACGAGTTTAGCTCAATCAAGTATTAGATATGCGAAAGTTGAATTTATTTTTTCTAAAATTCATCCTTCCTCCTTTCACAATAGTATCTAATTTAGCATTTTTAGTATAAAAATACTTCGTAATGTTATATATAATTCACTTTTAGATACTCGAAAAGTTTTTCAAACACTTAAAAAGTTTTTTAGGTACTCGAAAAATTTTAGATACTAAAACAGTTTCTTAGATACTCAAAAAGTGTCTTTAGACACTCAAAATGTTTTTAGTTACTGAAATGTTTTTAGATACTCAAGAAATTTTTAGATACTTTTAGTCATTTCCATCGATAAAAAAAGCTATATTTGCTACTCTTAACGTATAAAGCTATTTTTGAATATGAGCATTTTTAGAACTGTCGTTGTCAAAGTTAAATCGTGATTCGGACAGAAAATAGAAAAGTAATAAAATGCAAATAATATACAAAATAAATGATATTAAGCAGAGAATACACTTATTTATTTCAGAATACAGCATCGATCTGGTCGGCCTTAGCTTTAGAAAGACGTGAACAAAATTGGCAAGACAGAATAAATTTAGTAAAACCATAATAAAGCAAAAACAAAATATATTAAACACATGATAGTTTTTGAACGAATAGAGGCAATTATGAGGTACAGGCGATTTCTGGATCAAGGATATTTCAGTCTCGGATAGTATTGAGAAAGAAACTAAATTTATAGTTGTCTGATCTGACATCTATAGGAAGAAATTTGAAGGAATGGTCAAGATGGCGAGGAGTGTAAGATGCGGAAGTGAGTATTGGGCTACTGAAGGAAGGTGTTAGGTTATGCTACATTTTAAAAAGAAGTGTTAGGCCATGGTATTTACGGTTAGTAGCTAATGGGATAAGTCCAAGATCTTGTTTAAGTAATGATATTGATTGGCGTGGTGATCAAGAATTACAGATGAACCGGGTGGCTGAATTTTAGACAGATTCAAGTTTGGTGATGTTATTTGTTTGATGAGAGTCCCAAATCTCAACTCCATATGACAAGGTTGTCAAGATAAATTTTCTTAGCACAGTAGACGGATTTGAGTTGTTGGATATTCCAGTTGCCTTCGGAGGCAGTAAAGTTTCGATCTAGCCTTATTTATAATTGTGGCAATGTGTAAATGACAACGAAGATCAGAAATAAACATGGGACCAAGATATTTAAACTATCCAACAAGGATCATAGGAATGTTATCTTGATTATAAGTGAAAAGCGATGGATTATGTTTACGTGAATGTTTACGTTTATGTTTATGTATGATGAACACGTAGAAGGGCTGATTTAGTAGAGTTAAGAGGTAAGGACCAAGACTTAGACCAGTTAGGAATGATATTTAAAATAAACTGAAGGTTAGCATGATCATCGAAGGAGATAATTTTGGAATGTGTAAGCTAAGAACAGACGGACAGAATAGTAATAACATACAAATAAGATAATGACAAGAAATGATAATAAAATAATAAGAAACAGAAAACATAGATAAAAGTTTAGAAATATGTTAAAGGAAGGAAAAATTATAAAATGATAGCATAAACAACTTTTATAACCAATGTTGTTTACTCTGACCGTATTTCGTCTGTTTAAAAAAGGTTTTGCTGAAGAAAATAAATATCGCGAAGCTTTTGTCTACAAAAATTCATTCTTTAAACTCTCACTTTATAAACATTCTATTTACTAACTATAAATTAATTACTGGTATCTAATTTACGAAACTTTTACTTACAAGCTGCCATTAAGGAAGGTTAAATTTAGAAACACTGTCGAGTTCTCATAAAATGATGTCTCTTGGTTCCATTAAAAATCCTTTACATAGAAATTGAACTTAGAAAGATAACTTTTATAAAAATATAACATTTCGTATGTTAAAACGAGAATGGAAATCTATTTAATTAAATTTATTTCTGAAATTGTAATAACAACGTTATTGAAATTTTATGAATTTTAAGACTTTTCAAAATAAAAAATGTTGATCAGAAAATAAAATGAAAACTTATATTTATTTGACAAGAAGAAAGCTGTTATTTTACTTTGCTTCGACTGTAACAAAGTGATGTTCATAGAAATGCTGACATTTGAAAAGCGTTTAAATGATGGATTTGAGAATATTTTCTTTCATCTATAAATGTCATTTTAGGGTTTCGCAGAAGGTTGCAATATTTTATTTACATTCAGCACTTCGTTATCTTCAGTTTCGCTGTCATTGTAACGCATCATTATGTTCCTCTTAAGCGCTTTCTAATAAACTCTATAAAATCTCTTGAATTAAAGAATTTTCAGCGATCATAATAACTTCGTTAATAAACTTTCATAAACTTTTTTACGTACTTAAAGCATTTTATTTTTTGTGGTTTACAGAGAATATCACATTTTCATCAATTCGAGGAAACATGCGCAGTGTACATCGGATATTAGATATGTTACAATAGTAAGGAGAACTGGCAAAATAGCGAATGATGATGATGATGATGACTGTGCAGAAGGTTAATGGAAAGGTGGCTGCCGAAAGGGCAGCTTGTAATCCCAGACAGGTTTTAAAGTCAAGAGATCTTGACTGCCAATGGGCGAAGGGGAGATTGTCGATCCGTGCTGGCGTACACGGACGCACTGCTCGCACTGGTGTCGTCATTTAACGTCAACCGGGAACCATTCACGATCAATCAGCCTCTGAGAGCAGATGAAATAGATGGATGGCACGGAAGAACACCCAGGGCAGGCCGATGCTTCTACGGGAGCCCACCGGACACCATTGAACGGGTGCAAAGCGCCGCGAAGCTACAGGAAACAAGAAGCATAAACCGGGCCTGCAACCAGGACTCACGCGGAACACCATCCATCCTATCCAGGCCGTCCGACCGATGTCCTATCCGAGGGCTATGAAAGCTTTCCCAAAGCGATTGGCGCCACACGCAGACGGAGACGGTGGCTTAGCAGCCCGGAGCAGAACAAAGGACGTCCGCACGAACCCAGAGACAAAGATCAGTCCGCGAGGTAAAGCGGCGCCCAGACCCAAAATAGTAGGCATAAACGTCAATCCACTGCAATCCGGCGACCTAGTTAATGTCCCATACACTCCGACATAAGCGAGCAGGAACCAAAGCCCGCCAGACCCGGACCCTAGCAAAAAGATGTCCGCACGCCACCAGAGCTGAGACCGAACTCGTGAATCATTGTGCTTTGAAAAAATCCAAAAAGGAATTTCGAAGGCAAATGATTTTAAAAGGCCAATTTCGACGATGAAAATAAAAATGGTTGAAATCTTCTAAGAAGAAATTATATATAAAAATCATTTTTTCCATTATATAGAGATTATTTTCAATGTAAATCAATGAAAATGTGAACCTTCGGATAAAATATTCCTTATATAGCTACTGTACTTTATTTCTTATTTAATATACGGTCTACATACGTACAGTTTCTGTATTCGGTTTGCAAATACCCGGCATATGAATATTTAGCTTATATATCAAGTTTACAAATATTGAATTAAAAATACTTGGTACTTAAAATTACAGTCTATGAATATTCAATATTTAATCCACGGACATACATTTCTTAACATCCAGTATTTACATTAAAGAACATTCAATTTTCAATATCAATTCATAAAAATTTGGTCTTTAACGTCCATTTTAAGAACATTCAGACTAAACTGACAGTGAATTTTCAAAAATGGCTCCCAGGATACGAACTCTGCTTATAACTAGAATTGATCGATTCACATCCACATTAAACTCAATATTTTCTTTGCATCCAATTCAAAGAGCGTTTCTTGTTCCGAAGAACTCAAAGCAGTCGTCGCAAAAGGTTCCAAAAGTACTTTGAAAGTTGGAGATGTCGTATCTTTAAATATATTTCGTGTTCGCGTATACTTATATGCCACAAGACCACCATTTTTTACATAATTTTATTCAGATTTCTGCTCACACGTTCCTCACGTGACTAGGAACAATTATGTGTTTCAACATTGTACTGACGTCACGTGTGCGCCTAGCGTAAGAGATATCCGTGTATTTCAAACATGAAGCACACGATGTGAAACAAATGTCCAGAGCTCATTTTCAGAGATATCCTCTTCATGCAATGGATTTTCGGCTTGCCAGGCTTCTATTTTTTTTACATTGTATCACATGGTAAGGACAGGGAGTAATAAAATTTATAGTTTAGTTGTATCGTTGTGGAAGGATTATAATACTTCTTGATAATTACAGCCACGACGGTAGCTTAATTTGTAATTTTGTGCTGTAATTACTTGCTACTTTTGATTTATACTTGCGATTACGATTATTATACATAATCGAGATACATCGCTACATGTAATCGAAGATATATCGTTACATAAGATCACTGATAAACTGAAGGGATGTTCAGCATACGGCCAGCGAGTCATAATACAGCCCACCGAAAACGATTTGGAATAAAAAAAAAATCCAAAACAAAAATTTCAGATTTTATTTTCAGAAAAACAGCGTGGGTAAATTTTTTTCGTATTTGAAGTGAATAAAAAAAAATAACTGGAAGAAACTTCGATGGGAAGCTTTAGTTAGGCTTCTTTTTTTTAATTGCTGGCCTGCAATATCCGTGAAAAAATTTTTTGTGGCCCGTTGCCTAAAATGTTTGAACAACCCTAATATAACCTAATACACAGTGTCAACAAAATAAAATATCCTTCAGATTTCTCTCCTTTTTTACAATATGTAAAAATGTTAATATGAACCGGAAAAATGATAGTTCCTATTATCATTTATGTATCTGAATTTTTAATAATAAACGAATATTTATTTGATTAATTGAAATGAAATACATAAAGTTAAATTATTCAATTAGTGAAATTTGATGATTTTCTATCTAACTCTAGGAAGTAGACGATTAATCGCGAAGAAATGAATGATTTTTGCGATTTTTGACAACTATTTTTGGCTCCTGGTGGGATCAGAACCCACACCTTCTTAATCGCTGGTCAAGTGCTTTAACCATTGAGCTAAAGGCGTCGATCATTCTCCCTTCCGCGAGCGTATGTAAGGCTTTCACTACGGACAAGTTTGCGAAGAATGGTGCTTTGACTGCCTTTTCAACCAAGGCGTCAAAAAAGAACAACAAATAGGTAGAGCATTTGATCAGTAATCAAACAGATGCGGGTTCGGTTCGCATCAGGCGCCGGAAAACGATTTTTCCATTGCGATTATTTAATCATTTAATACAAAACCAGGGCCAGTGGGCCTGCGCCCGGGCCCCGCGAAAGAAGGGGAGGCCAAAAAATTTATTTGACAATTTTATTTAACGTGATAAAATAATAAATTAATACAAAAAAACGTTTTTTCTTCAGATTTACAATCCGAAACAAATTCAGAGAAATCAAAGTTGGTATCTAATTACAACAATTATAAACGTTACAACCACAGCTTTGAGAATTGGATAATAAAAGAGCAGAGTTTTCAAAAACACAAAATTGGCGCGCCAGTGCCACACATTATTCGCCATTTTACCAAAACTTTTACAATGCAAGTTTATCCTTTGTCATCTGACGCTGACTTGAAAGTGGAATCAAAAAGCACATTTTTACCTCCATTTTTAAATGGTAATAAGGGTGCGTACGTTTTTCAGATGTGTATCCAAACCTAAGTCAAGGGGGGCCCCAAATTTAAGTTGGGCCGAGGCTCCCAATATTCATAGTAGGCCCCTGAATACAACCATATCATCGGGTATGATGCGAATTATTATTCGAATAGATGAAACTCAGGGAATGGTTCAAAAATACATTTTTATATGTTTACGCTGAAGTTACTATATGACAAAATATATAAAAAATATAAATATTTACGGCCAGCTTGTTTTAATTTGAAGGGCCCCAGTAAGGCAAAAATCGAACCACACTTCAAATGCGTAATCAGGGGGAAAGATCATTTTCAGTGTAATCATGTTCAAGTGTAAAAAATCGTTTACGAAATTTCTCAAATTAGACAAAATTAAGGTACCTAGTTGTATTGTGCCTAGAAAAAGGTGTCCTAGATAATATTAATTACGAAGAATTAATTGCTAATTTTTTGAAAAACAGGCAAGGGGAAAAGGTTTTTAATATAATTTTATAATCTGTATAATATAAATGAATACTTCATAGTATTTAATTTTTGTAAGTGGTATGCGGACTTTGTTCTAAGTAAAGTCTCAATAAAGGATTAAAATATAATGAATGTTTCTCATATTCCTTGTTTTTAAATAAATAAGTATACAGGCTTAATTTATTTTATAAGGGGACCCAGAACTGTCTAGGGACGTACTAAGATTTAACCTGTCCTTATATACAAATAGTGTAAAATATCAATATATTTCAATATATATCTATTATATATTTATTATTTATTTAATAAAATTTATTTTACACATTTTTCAAAATATTTTCGCATTTTTTAAATTTAAGTTGACTTTTAGATGTAAATGTATGTCGATATTTAATTAACTGATATCATTCTCTGGTAACTGATTTTACTCACAATCGTTTTATAAAAATTGATATTATTTTAAAATATTTTAAAAATTTTGCAAGATTTTACAAACCTTTACAAGATTTTATAAGACTTCACAAGCTTTTACATAACTTCATAAATTTTACAAAACAGTTAAAATATTTTCAGTAGAGGTAAACTGCTAGCCAAAGACAAACCGCCGAAAGCGAAGAATTGTGTTTATTTCTAAATGTGTTAAAAACAATTCAAATTAGTTTTCATGATGCTTTTAACTTTCGTTTATGCGCATGTGAATACCCATTTGCAAAAATTTAAAGTCAAATAACAAAGAAACTTTTAAAAATCTCATAACAATGGAACGTTCATTAATTACACCGCAGTTTTAGCAAAAGTAATTTAAAATGTTGGTGTAATTACTTTTCCGCTTTGAGAACTTTTATCTCCTTTTTGCGTGCTCTAAATTTTATACAGGGGTCGTGACCCTACAGAAAGTTTATACTTTCAACTCAAAAATGAAATCCGTGGCAAAGATTAACCATCGCCATGTTAACAATACAAATGTTAAAACATTTCTCTTTGCTTCATGGCTGTTGACCCGACCTAAAATTGGCAACAAGATGTCGCGACAGAGGCTTCCTACTGGCGCCGAAAGTTTTCTATCAGACAAAGAAAAGGAACCTTCGGTCAATGTACCAAAGGGGTATAATCTGGCACCTATTTCAGTTGGCAAGAGTTTAATCTCGATATTTTGCTTTTCACAAAGTCTTTAATAACGTCTTTTGTACTTGGTTTTGGTGGACTGATGGATCTGTTTCATATTGTGAAACGTAAGTCAACGACTTTAGAAGGAAGATTTGACTTGCATGTTACAAATGATTCGTAACTTTTAGTTCAATAAATAAATATTAGTGATTCTGATTTTATTTCTTTTGGAAGGGAATAGAAGGATATTGAACGAGTAACTGGTATAAACAATCTTCCACCTTTTTCGTATTTCAACGTTACCTTTGTCCCGTAGCAGCCAATCTTCTACAGTTTCATGATTTGCGTTTCAAGTACAGTGGAAATCGTTTATAACGACCAACCGCATATAACGATGGAATTTTTACAAGAAGTTTGGTTTGCTATTCTACTCCATACTAAATATATCGGTTATAACGACATCGTATATAACGACGAAACCTGCTATAACGACGGCGATTTTGTAGTCTACGTAGATTCTAAGTAGGGAAATTCGTATCGGATATAACGACGCGACTTGAAGCTAACTTAAACTAGTAACTGAGAAACATTTTCAACTTTATAGTAAAATTTCATCACTAAATGTCCAAAAGAAAATTACCGATTTTTTCAGAAGCAGTGTTGGACTTAAGGGCAGAGTTTATGGGCTTGTAGGTCCCGATCCCCCCCCCCAAGTAATTTGAAGTAAATTGGAATTTTACGTGTATCGTAATATATATATAAATGCATGCATATATTATGTGAGTGCCCTTCCCCAATAATTTTGAAAACTCTACGGTGCTGCGTATAGGCCAAGTAGGTCCTGAGCTAAGTTCCCGCCATTTTGGAATCCCACAGGGACCTTGAAGGAGCCTTGTGTTATTAAAATTTAAGCGTTATTTTAATCTTGTTTATTTACAAATATCCGAAAAATTTTTATTACTGCTAAATCTGAATATTGAAGATAATGGAAAAAAAGCATCGCGATTTATTTATTGAGTATCACTAGGGCTACATTCTTTAGGGTCCCATTCTATTTTTTCAGTCTAGGGCCCATAAAACTCTTAAACCAGCACTGTTCGGAAGTCATTGGTATAATATAATAAATATTATTCATTACATTTGTTTTCTATATTAACTATATATTTTAGCATTTTCTGCAAATTTTTAATTTAAAAAACTAACAGTACTATGGTTATAAATATAATTTAATATTTATAACGGTAATTAAATCTTCTATAACTAAGTATAATTCCATTTAATTTTGAAACCAAAAAGTTTAATACTTTTTACTATCAAAATAATTTATAAAACTCTAGAGTGTATTACACTTCACTATAATTTTAAAAAATATCGTTTATAATGACCGAATTTTTACGGTCCCTTGAAGGTCGTTATAACCGATTTTCGCTGTACTGATTAATGGTTACCAAAATATCATTAAATGGACGTGTACCACAATCAGAAGACATAGACCCAAGCAGCACCGCCAAAGCCGACAAGGCCGCTGCCTTGGGCAACAGCCTCGCCAGGGGTCATGACACCTAAATCTCTCTTTCCCCTGATTTTTTTATCAACCATCTTAACAAAAAATTTTAATTCTTTTCAGCTATCTTAACACAAATTTATAAATGACTTGTTTTTAACTCTCAACAATTTTTTGAAGTTCGTAGTAATGATAACTTATGCAGTCTATGGGCTATATATAATCAGATCATTCGTTCCTTTTGCAGAAAGGAAGTTCAACGTCTTGCAATGCAGTTTATAAAACTTGTAATTAAATGGCAGCGGAGTGTATATGGATATTGAAGGTCAAAGTACGTTAAATAAACAAAAAAATTTGTTTTTTTAATATTACAAAAAAATTGGGGGGAGGCTACTTAGCTCATTGTCTAGAGGCCCTGGGATTACTAAGTACGGGACTGGATCCAAAGCTTGGTGTGATTGAGGATATTCATTTAACTCACATTGGTGATTAGGGGTATTCATTTAATTCACATTGGTGATTAGGGATGTTCATTTTACTCACATTGGTAATTAGGGATATTCATTTAACTCACATTGGTGATTAGGGATATTCATTTTACTCACATTGGTAATTAGGGATATTTATTTAACTCACATTAATGATTAGGGATATTCATTTAACTCACAGTGGTGATTAGGGATATTCATTTAACTCACATTGATGATTAGGGATATTCGTGTAACTCACATTGGTGATTAGGGATATTTATTTAGCTCGCATTGGTGATTGATGACATTTAACTCACATGGGAAGAGTTATAAAGAAGGTTCAGTGTAATATAACCACTACGTTAAGAATTAACCGTGATTTGAAGGTTAAATTGCGTTATAAGCTTTATTTCCTGACAAGTTTGCTTAAGTGCTATTATAAAAATTAATCTGGCTTGCTTAGAGCACTCCAGACGGGAACACATACGCTGATTAAAGTAGTGTTTCCC
>QLNU02003225.1:19249131-19260920 GCA_006491805.2 Dysdera silvatica | reverse complement strand
GGTTACCCAACTAAGTATTAACTGGTATGGTGAACATTTTTGTATATCTCATTTTTTCTATGTATATCACCTTTCTTCTTTATGAATGCTGTTCTATTAAAATACGATTCATAAATGTTATTGCATTACAATCTTGATTAAATTACCTTTCCAATGATATATAATTTTATAGTATTGGTACAAAAAAAAGTGGTGTTATTAGCCATCAAACCTCTAAAATAATCTTTTTTCAAAGGGTTTCCACAATTTTGTCCACTACTGTATATATATACACCAGGTGGTCATAAAGTAACTTCTCCAACTTAAGAGGTTCTAAGGGCTGGAATTTTCAAGATATCGGAATGAAACTTGAGATGTAAATATTTCAAAGTGTGAACTTGAGAGTTATATACAAAACAAAAACAATTTAGTTACCACGGTTACGTTTATAATTACTAAATTTCCAACGGCAATACTATTTTGTTATTATAATAATATGATCACCACTTTGGAAAAACCTAAATGCCGTTAAAATTTTTCCTTTGACTGTAAAAATTGCCGCGCAAGAGCAATATTAAATAAGATGATTGTGAACAGCAAAAATTAACAGAAAGGCAATAGTAGACATTCTGCTGTCACGCAAGAGCCAGCAGGACTCGAACCAGTAACTGTCCAATTACATGTTGGAAGTTCTACCAAATGAGCTATGGCCTACGCTGAAATTAATATTAATTATTACTTTGTTTACTTACATTATTACTAAAATGAATTACTTTTCCTTGTTTTTATTAGTTTCGTAATATATATATGTCGGGATCGTGGAAACCTTGTTATAGATTTATTGTTATAGATAGTATTTTTATAGACAAAGTTTAATGTATTTGATTATCATGCATTAGTATACAAGTTATGAACACACTCTATATAAGCAAATATTCAAATAAAAAGAATAAATATCACTGTATATTCTTAAAAACCCTTTTACTGACTTCCTTCTCCTCGGAAGTGGAGAGGTTTCTAATAAAATTTTGGAAATATTGCATTACGGGAACGTAGACGATAAAATACTCGTAAATCTCACATATCGTTTGCTTCTGCCTACGTAGAGGGCAGCATTTTATATTAAACTTGTCTAGCTAGTCTACGTAATTGATAGTATAGAGCAAGTTTCCCGGAACTGATAGCCATGAATTACCAACTACTCACCAAGACAACCTGACACAACTTAACAATGACTGACTCGCGATAGTATGGCACTGGGCCAATTGTGCCAGATGTTTTCAAAGTCACGCGAAATGTTTGTTGTTTTTCCCAATATGGAGAGCTCTAAAAGGAGACATTGTCGACAACATGGTTATTACTGTTTCAGTTTTGGCATATATATTTTTGTGTTCTTTGACATTTTGCATTCTTCTTTTCGATTGATTTGAAAGTTACTAAATGAAAAGATGGCAACAAGGAAACCATGACCGGAGGGTTTGTCTTTTCCTTTCTTTGAATTATTAAGTAGGCGATGGACTGAACGAAAAATTGATTGCTTCTTCAGAATCGATTGATTAATTTTTACATGATTATTTATGAAATGTATATGTTATAAACATTTAAGTAGAGTAAAACCCCCCTATTAAGAGACATCCTTCAGATATGGTCAGGTAAAGATTTTTTTGGCAAGGACTTCATTACAACAATACCTCCCTTTTTAGGGTCACTTTTCTTTTACAGACAAATTTTTTTGTCCCGTGAATGTCCAATAACGAGGAGCGTTTTATCATATTTTATTTATCATAATATAATGATAAAGAAAATTTCGTTCAGTTCAGAATGAATCATGTTTTTTCAAAAGGCGCACCTTTCGAAATAGAAGGTGAGTAATATCGATATATTGTTCTTTTAAATAAAATAAAAAAAATATTTAATGTAAACGAATGAAAAAATAAACTCGAAAGTTGAAAAGAACACGATTTTTCTTAAGATGATTTAATCATATATACTTATCATGTTTTTTAAGTGTTTTTTAATGTAATAATAATCTCGCAAGCAAAATTGCTTCGCCAAAAATCTGACGTGGTTCGGGGTCAACCTTAAACTGCAAGCTCCGTTGTTCGAATGTCGCTTAACATTTTATAATTGGGAATGTTAGACTTAATTACATTATTACATAAAAGGTTAAACACTGGTAAAATAGCAATGAAAAAGATCACTCAAGCTTTCGGACGCATCAGCAGCAGTCCTTCATCAGGAGTAATGACGATGTTATGTTTCTGTCTCTTTTTTATACTTGAAATTTCTGGAAAACCCTTCATCAGAGTAGTCCCGCAGAATGGGAAAACCCAATGAGAACCAATGGGAGGCCTCCAATAGAATCATGGAAGAACCCCAATAGGGACCAATGAGAAACCCATACTGCGGGCTAATTGGTTAAAATGTACCCATTGGTTCCCACCGGGTTTTTCCATTCTGCGGGACTACTCTGATGAAGGGTTTTTCCAGAAATTTCAAGTATAAAAAGAGACAGAAACATAACATCGTCATTACTCCTGATGAAGGACTGCTGCTGATGCGTCCGAAAGCTTGAGTGATCTTTTTCATTGCTATTTTACCAGTGTTTAACCTTTTTATGTAATTTCCTCCCTGGTACCCTGTATTTTATTTCTATTAATTACATTATTATTGCAAATGCCAGATGTCTAACCATTTAGTCATTAGCCTTGACTTAGATCATAAAGCAAACAAAAAAATACTAAACTATTTAATTGTGAGTTACTTATTGCTCAGGGTCGCCCGGTTGGTCCGTTTTTCACAATCACTAAGCAGTTGAAAGATATTTTAGATTCATCTGTGCATTAACAGTTAAGGTTTATATGTGCTCTATAAACAAAGGATTTTGAAAACCACCATGTCAGTGGTTTCTATTTTTGGAATTAGACGTAGAAGAAACGATTATTTTGATTCTACTAAACGTAACCAAAAGATAATGTGTCACTGAAATTTGGAGTGATTCAACGTCCATTTATTTGTTCGTCTGCCCTTTATGAGCTTCGCAATGACTTACAATTAGAGATATTAATCTGGCTCCTTACAGCTTTCGAGTAAAATCCATTTTTCACATAAATTGTGTGACATATTTTTATATGGGCACGTCATCTTAATAAGCCCTACTTAGTGAGGAGTAATTAAATAGGCAGTTAATAAAAATCCAAAGTGATTGATCATTTAATTCTAGTTCCGTTTCTTTCACTCCTTGACAGTTAGATAATTATAATAGTTAAAGAAATATCGCGGTTAGAACTTTTGTGGTTAGAAATAAGAATTAATGAACACCTTTCCTTCTAGTTCTGCAACGTTTTGGCGGGGGAAAAATGGCGCCATAAAGCACGTTTCAAAGAAGTACATTTAGCTAAATTTAATATACGGGAAAATATAAAAAATCGCATCTGGCAACGGGCCAAGCTCTGTGACGTTGATTCCAAAGCTGGTGATCCTTTTTCCGGTGTTTGAACCAAACTTCACGCTTCATTGGAAAACCGAAGAAGAAAGTGATTTGAAGAAATATTTCAAATGGAATAATAACTGGAGTTAAAGATAGAAGGACACTTAACTAAAATAAAACGCAGAAAATTCGAATTTTTTTAAGAAATGGGCGTATAGACCAAACGATTTTATAATTTCCTTGACGGATTATGTAGTTATTGGAAAACTGATTCCTACAACTAATACTGCTGTTGCATTCATTTAACAATAAAATGATTTTAGGTTTATCTTTCGTTTTGGAACTAATTGTCCATTTAGTTCAAACTTGTAGCTAAAAGTTCTAGGTTGTGTTGTCAATGCTTCAAACAACCTTTTCAACCTTTCCAAAATTTGAAGTACTTAGCCGTAAATATTATACTTAGCGAGTCAAGGTTTCACTTCAATGCGGGCTTAAAAACACTCCGGAATTTTAGTGAGATTAGTTATACTTCATAACGCTGAGAGCATTTATTAGATATTAATGGACGGAAACAACTTCACAAGCTTTGGTTTTCTAAAAAAAATTTCTTTAAAGAACGATAAAATCACAAACATGATTCGATCTTATGACATTAAATTCCCGATCTACGATTTGAGGTAGATTCATTTTGTATTTAAAGTTAGCCAATTAAACATGCATTCAATATATATTAAATATTGATTTATATGGTTGGACGAATATTTTCAAAGCTCAATTTAAATTGTATACAATTTTGAGGTTCAGAACTATGTGAATATAAATAATAAGGTTTCAATACTTAAAGAACTGGATGTTTCGGTTCAACTTCGCCGAGAAACGATCAGTTGGCTATCATCACTGATTGAAGTCAAGTTTTTTAAAGTATTTAAATCTGATTATCATCACACAATTCAGAACCTGAAAAGTGGCTAACACAATTGGCTAACACATTTATTTAAGTAATTTCATAGCATTAGACGATTCTAGTTAATAAAATACGACTTTTACTTTAAATCCTTAATTTTCTTATAGAAACTTTTGCTTTATTCTTGTACCTGCCTTTAGAAAATCGTTCTCCAATTCCACGCTAGAGGGAGCTAAATGTCTGCTCCTTTTAAATCGTTAAGGATACCTATGCACTTTAATTCCTTACGCTAATGTCAATAAAACTCACGTTCGGTGGTCTATAGCAGACGATTAAATATTAAACTACAACTGGGGTACAGACATTACTTACATTATAGACCTACACATGCAGTATACGTTAAAGCTCAGTATATATAAATATCAGCCCTATGCTTTCTCAAATTCCTTTACAAAAAAAGGAAGATTTCATATCATGATCAAATATTTCGTGACTCCATTTCAAACTGCCGACGCAACGACTGACGTCTCTAAAAAAAGTTCCCGAGAAGCAGAAAGAAAAATCCACACATTTTATCTGATAGTGCACTTTTCTTTCAATCATGGAAGTCCAATTCAACAACTATCTATCCAGTAGGAAAAGAGAGGCACGAAACGAGAAGCACACGCGAGCTAAGAACCACTAATATCACAAGCCCCATTTTCCCCAGTATACTAAAATTAATGATAAAAGAAATTTTAGGCCTTGTCGTGGTATTACAAAAGAGATGAAATTATTTACTTCTAGTTCTCAAACGAAATAATCTTGTTATTTTTCTCTCGCAATGCCTTAATAACAAAACTACTACTAAAACGAAAAACTATATCAAATACAAACGTTAAGTCACATAAAAATCAGTTTTCGTGTTTATTTTAGAACACTGATTCCGAGAAGAAGGGACTCTGAACGTTTTACAAAATTTGTTTGCGTGGGTTTCTCAGCACATTGCCTCCGAGAAGAAGTGAACCTGAAAAGTTTGATAAAATTTGCTTTCGTGGTACGCAGATTCCGAAAAGAAGGAACTCCTAAACGTCTGGTAAAATATTTTCTCCCAAGTACTTTCGTATACTGATTCCGAGAAGAAGGAACACCAAAACGTTTGGCGCTCCTCAGACTTTACTTTAAACAATTTTAATTAAATAACTCTCCACTTATTAATCCATTTTATGTTATTTAGTTCCAACCCCATTAATTAATATATAATAACCTTTCCCATTAATGGGTTCCTTTCAAGAGATGGGGAAAAACGTCGCCAAATAGAAAATAAGGTTCCAACCAGAATGTGTATAATTATATCAAGCATTTTCTGGACTACAAAATATCGTCGTTACACGTAAAATTCATTAATTAGGGCGAAGTTACTGAAAGAATAACTGTATTCACAAATTATAAAAATAAGGAAGAATTCATTCTGCTTTCTTTTTCCGCTTATTATTTGATCCTTAGAACTTGCATGCATGATGTTTGATCAACTCTTTCAAAAACAGAAATACAGCAAAGTACGGATTATCTAAACTGGTTGGGAGACAGTGCGGGCGATTGGACAGTTGACGTAAAGTAAATTGCAACCATTGTACGAGGTATTAATGCGATATATATATATTTTTTTAATTTTTGCGAATGAATAGGCATTGGGTGATTTTTTGGACTAATGAATTTAAAAAAATAAATAAATTTAGATACGGAGAGTATGTGCAATATATTATCCCATTAACTAATCTCACAGAGAGAAAAAATGTCATGAATCAGAAAGATGCGGAATAATGATTAAGGGAGGACTGACTTTAATGTTTTATTTGATTTAATTTTATCATAACAGGTTTAGGAATATCGGTACATTTGATAAATGCATTGGCGTGTTTGAAAATCGTTATTATTATTATTTGCATTACACCTTACAATTTAAAAGAGATACGTATAGTACACTGATAATACAGTATATTACAGTAATGAAGTGATGAGATATGACCTACGGCGCATCTTTTTTTTTCCACACTCAGTTGCTAAACTCGCGGCAAAACTAACTTGGTGAACTAGCAAGGCACAGAGCAGTATGGTTCTGCCAGTGTGATATAGTTCATCATTTCTTACGTTAACGGAGTTAATAGAATATATATTTCATACATAAAACGTTAAAATAATGCTCAAATACATAAAACATAGTCATATTTGTGCAATTAAAATCTGGTATTTATTAAATTTAGAAAAAAGACTCATTATAACTAGCGCTGACGTCATTCAAGTAACTGACCACTCAGAGGACTTTGTTCTTTTGACAGGAAATTTGGCATGTGGAATTGTAGAATGTTAGAATCGAAGAAATATTAAGAATTGGAAAAACATTGAGAATTAAAAAAGTGGAAGTAAGTAATTGAAAATGTATTAAGGATTGTGTAGGCGTTAAGAATTGAAATAGTAGTACTAAAAATGGTAGAAGTATTTAATTTTTAAGACAGTACAAATGCTCTCTAGAAGTATTAAGACACTTAAATGCTTAAAATATTTAGATATCCTGTTTTATGAAACTCAGGAGCGGACATGAACTTTCATTTTGGGGGTTAAGGACAAAATTTGCGATGGTTTTGGAATAACACCCTTCATTTATCATGAAAATTGGAATTTTTTACAGTAAAAAAATATATTTTGGAGGGAGTCGTAACACCTGTGGCCCCCTGTGTCGGCGCTTGATGGAACTATTGGATTTTAAGTAAGGTAAACAAAAGTACTGCAGAAGTATTGTCCAATTATTAGAATATTGCAGTATTGCATTTACGATTATCAACTGCTCACAAATATTTCATATAAAAGCATATTTGGAATAAATTTTAATGAACATTGACAACTTCAGATATCTCATCTCTTAAAAAAAAAAGTTCTTTCCAAACTATTTCCAAATCTCAAACTAAGATATTTCTTTCTCCTGGTTTGGCAACATACAAGGATCCCTCGTACAGTATAATACGAAACCAAGGGATTAGATCTCCTCGGAGTTCTTCCCGTGATTGAAAACTAAGTGAAAGAAATAAGAGATGACACAAAGGAAGAGAGAATCTAATAACAGGAGCGTCCCAAAAGCAACAAAGCAATGGTTTTTAGTGAGAAGAAACTAAAGCTAGTAATGAATTTTAGGAATCTAATAAAAAAGTGCTCGGCTTCTCTTCCAACAAACAAAAAATTGATGCCTACATAGCAGGATAGCCAAATAATATTTTCGTCGTGATATATATATGATGGTATGTCACACATTCAATATAAAGACAGTCTCAAAGCTGACAGGAAGAAGATAAAAATTCAAGTTAAACATTCCCAAAGATATTTTCTATGTGAGATTTATTCCATTTACAAGAAACAGTGACTTTTAGGAACTGTTAACCACAGTAAGAATTTTTTGCGGGGGAGTTAGGGAGGCTACATGATAGATAACAGGTTATTTCATTATTTCTTGCCAACTATAATAGAAATGGCAAGTTCTGTGTGGACTTGATACACAATGATCCCCGTATTACTACCCGTACTCTATTTGGATTAATGAACTCTTCCAAGTTAAATTAATGCGACAATTTCAAGGGATCAATTCGTCAGCTCTAGACAGAATAGAAGTCTCTTATTAACGACGATCAAAGATAGAAAAGCGTCGTTAAACGGAAAAAGACGTATATCAGTATGTGCATAATTTCATAAAAAATTGTTATGAACACAAAAATGCCATCGTTGGACGGAAGTGGTCGCTAATTAGAAAGACGTTAGGGAGATAGAGATTACCATATATCTGCAAAGCTGGAGATAATTTAATTGAGATACTTTTACTTAATATTGATTGCTTAAAGACCATTGAGATAATTTGTTTTTGTTCTACCGATCTGAGGTAAGTAACGCGATTATCCTTTACACCGTGTATGAGAGGAATATAAACAAACAAGTGAAAGAAAATCGCCTAAAGTCGATATTCAAACTTAGCTGGTTTCAATTAACATTAATTCGCACCTCCCTAACCTACACCCCTCTCACCCTCAAATAACTCGGTAGGTTTTCAACGTTAACAACAGCTATCATTATTGTACTTACGGAAGACCTTTACCTTGTCCTTTTTATTACGTGCGTACAGAGAGACAGACAGACAGAAAGCCCAAAAGCAATAGCGGGTTCAATATCTATTGAAACCCGCTAAAAAAAAAGCGAAATTAAATCGTGAGAGAAATGTTTTAGAATTAAAATTACATAATCTGCCATAAAATCTATTTAGGCACTTAAGAAAATAAAATATCGTAAAAGGTACTTAAGATCTCACCGAAGAATGCACAGATATATCAATATACGAGAAGAATGGCGATGAATGATAGAAATATCGATGGATGACAGAAATAAAGGCATATCAAAGAACCATCCATCGATCCATCCGCATAAATATTAACTTCCAGAACAAAAGCGCAAACATTATTATTGCTAAAATATTTGTGGAACGTAATATAATAGTGGTAATATATTAGCGTCTGTGTTTTTTTATTCGTATTAAGATCTAGGAAAAATGATTAACTTCAATCACGAAAGAGTTTCCAAATACTATTTGTAAAATTTGTAAATATCTTTTTATCCTAGACAAAACTGTGATAATTATAGGATGACATGTCACCGAATACGCATTTTCTCTTCCTCATTCACTAACGACGTCATATCTGTATGTCATATGCGCTAATATTAAACATATGCTAAAACCACATCGAAAAAAGTAATGAATAAAATTTAAAAACAAATAAATTTTCTTTCCTAAACTCCATTACGATTTCTATTTGAATTAAAATACCCACGCCAACCCAGACTTTGTTCTGCCAGTTACCACAGTTTCGCAAATGACGCCTTGAGTTAATGAAAAATTAAAGTTCTTTTCATCATCAAATTTGTAATAAATGCGTCACAGATATCAAACCAATCAGAGTGTAAAGAATTATTAATGTAATACGTTACCCATTCGGAGGAGACCCATGTAACAAACTATAGCTTTTATGCGCTCTTCCATTTTTAACTTAATCACCAATCAATATGTTTTAATTTCAAAGCTATCATCGCACCATTACAAATATCATATAAGAGAATGTATTGCCAAAACTATAAATAGGTTGAATAAATTTATTTTTATTCTATTCTTATTCCATATCGATTGATAATAGAAATATCGCCATATTGAAGAAATATTGATCGGCAAAAGTAATATCGATATATCAAAGGAATATTAAAGAAACATAAGAAAGATCCCTATCAAAGATTTACATGAAAGATTTATATTAAAGATCTACATCGAAGATCTATAACAAAGATCGACATCAAAGATCTACATCAAAAATCTATATCAAATATCTATATCAAGGAATATCAAAGAAACATATGCTATCAAAGATTTGAAAGATTTATATTAAAGATCTACATCGAAGATCTATAACAAGATCGACATCAAAGATCCATCAAAATCTATATCAAATATCTATATCAAAGGAATAAAATAGCTATATCTATGGATCATAATCATAAAGGGCCTAATAATTAATTCCTTCAATTTCTCCATCTACACCCCTTTACTTTAAGGTGTTAGTTCAAATTTAGATTTTAATCATCATAATTCAAAACGATTTAAAGTAAAATTTTGCCTTTTAAATAAATAAAATTAAATAAAATAAAAATAAAATAAAATTAAAATAAAATTAAATTAAAATGCATATTTTTGTAATAATGATATGAAATGTATATTTAACATTATTATTATTATTATTGAGATATATATCTCACATTTTGGGAGGCCGTAAATGCTAATTACAAGAAATTTTTCTATGTCTCTAGAAAGAATAATAATAGCACCCTGAATGTGCAAAATCGATTTTTAAGTTTAATAATCCCAAAAGAAGTTTTTCTCGAAAGTTCTTTCATATACATTTGACCTCGACCTTTTCTTCTACCTTAATGCATGATCCGCACTTTCAATCGTAGAACTGACCGATTCCATGTCTTGGGCCAAAACATAATTGTCCGCATTCCCAAAGTACTTTACACGCACGCAATACTTAAAAAAAATGGCGCCGAGAGCCGTTTGGAATAAATGACACTGCTGAGTTATTTCGCAATAAGTTGTTGGCAACCCGCCCTTCGACTTATCGCCGTTTGAACACGGAATGAAGCAATCAAACTTTCTATTTACATATCCTGCTTTTCCTCGGTTTAAAACAATGAGGTGAAACTGATATCGTTTCATCGATTTGTCATCGTTTCAGCTGAAATAAACACAAAATCTATGGTTTGATTTTTAAAATATGTAATCAGTGGAGCCTCGGTAAGTCGACAGGTAGTGGGGTAAGTTATTTATGTCGAATTACCGAGGTCGGGGGGAAATAGAAAAAGTAAGTTCTAACAATTTAATTTAAAGTTTTAAAGAATAAAAATATGATTTTCTAATTATTTCTTATCTTAATGCAAAGATTTTGAGAGATTTTTTTTCACTAATACATAGTGAAGGAGTAATTTCTGTCATACATAAATATGTTTAAACTTTTTTAAAATAAATATTGTTTTTAGATACATCTACAAAAATTGCAAATTGTAGTTGTTTTTTGTTTTTTCACTGAATATCTTCAACACTGCTTAAGTGTTTCAAAGCTGTTTTACACCATCACTGACTTTTCTTTTCTTTACCATAGTTCAATACGTTAGACTAAACAGAGAGTTGTGAGAATGTGGCCATGTGGCTATGGCGTTAATTTCCAATAAGGGATATTAGCGGGATGGGTGTTTTGTCCTTTAAATAGAGGTTTCCCTTCTTCGGAGGTGCATGTGTTGATACATACCTATACTGGGGTCCAGAGGAATTGCCCTTTAAATAGAGGTGTTTTCTTATTCGCAGGTGTCATTTATGGAAGGTAATTGTATTTAAAAGCTACACCACATTGACTAACTTACGGTGCATTCTTGAATTCAAGTACACAGACCTGGCGGATGTTTTAAGGGGCTTTACGTCCAAGAAACGTTTTACAGAAATTTCAGTTCCAGATCTTGTGAAATTAAATCAATGATTTAACCTTATCTTCCCAATTTTTAAATCTAAAATCTAAAAGACTTTTTCTATGTTTTCTCAAATTGCTTAGGATATGAAACTCATGAAAATTTATTCAAAATTGTTTTGAATAAACAATTACTATTGAAGGTTATTTTCCAAACGTGTTTTTAGTCAAGACACGTTGATTCTCACGTCATTGTTATTGCATCGAGTTTTCAAACTTTATAAAAAAAGTATCAAGGTTGTATTAACTCTTATTAGCAGTGACTTGCTAAAGTAACGACTGGCTTACTAACGACAAAAGTCTTACAACACGTTTGCCGAAGACACAAAAGTCTTACGACAGGTTTGCTGAAGACACAAAAGTCTTAAGACCGGTTTGTTGAGAATTCGTTTCCTTT
>QLNU02003225.1:19222533-19239753 GCA_006491805.2 Dysdera silvatica | reverse complement strand
GTAAATTTATGTATGTCTTCTCATAATTTTAGTACGTTTATTTCCCTGATTAGTAATTAATTGGCTAACACTGCTGATATTAGCGCATGTCTGTTTTCAAGTTTTTCAACAAGATCTGGAACCGAATCTGGGTATAGTATTCCAATTATGTTAATTGGAATTAATGCTTTCGTCCCAAACTTATACGTGTGGCACACATTGATTTTGGTGTTGCCACTTTTGGTGATAGAAACCTTATCAGGCTCTTTCATGCCTCCTTTCCATTACCAGCCTACCACCAACGCAGTGACTTTCGTATTGGAATCTTATGTATGATGGCCGGTAAATGAATGGAAAAATATATACGAGGGTGAGTCAATAAGTTCTAGGAAAGAGTTAATAAAAAACAAATTATAAGGGGTACAAACTTACTTTTTTTTATTTTCCTATATAACCACTATCCTTTTCAATACGTTTATCCCATCTTTTTACAAGGTTGTCAAATCCCTCAGAAAAGAAAATTTGTGGTCGTCCCTGATAACAATTTTGAGCAAAATTGTCCACCCCCAAATTCGTAGAGCATCTTAAAGGTACGTAAACAGATAAAAGTCATATGGAGCAAGGTTAAGACTATAGAAAGAATGTATTAACAGTTCTCAAACAAGTTTTCTTAATGTTTCTGTAGTATATTTGGCCGTGCGAGGACGAACATTGTCATAGTGGAAAATGACACCATGTTTGGGCTTTTACGACGTATAGCTTCAAATACTAGACTTTTAAGCTCGTTAGAGTAGTATTTTGAATTTATTGTACTTTTTTCTTCTAAAACGCAACATATATTATTACTTTTGAGTCCCCAAAAGAAGTGGATAAAGCTATCCCGGATAGAGGTTGGAGGTCGCCCGCAACGCTCGACATCGCGAACACCTACATGTCCCGATTATTATTCATGCGATATTTATCGATATCATCATTCGATATTTATCGATATCATCATTCGATATTTATCGATATCATCATTCGATATTTATCGATATCATCATTCGATATTTATCATGCTAAAAATAAAGTGTAAATTTACGCATGCTTTCATTATTATGCTATACTTATAATCTTGACAAAATTTCGTTAGGTTTTACGCCGCCTTTGGTTAGAAATTTTACTACAGAACGCTGCCCAATGTTTGACAGGCCTCTTATAGTTGCCGCCATTTGTTTTTACTTATTGCGCATGCGCCGTAAGTGCTAGGAAAGGGCCAATTTGTCAGAGTATTGTCAAATGTTTACTCTATAAGTATATTCAACGATTTGAAATTATTTTTACATAACTGTCTTTATAGGTTTTTCTTAGAATTTTTTTAATCACCTACGCGTTATTGTATATACGCGTGTATTTTTTTCACATTGTGCATGGTGTGTTGGCTTAAATTTTACAGTCATAGGAGTCTGGGGTTTTGAATGAGGCAGCTCTAAGCAGTGGCAGATTAAGCGGCTGGCGGACCTGGCGGCCGCCAGGGGGCTCCAATCCCCAAGGGACCCCGAGTTTGAGAGATTCCTAGTTAAAAACTGCTACAATACAAAAAGCGAAAGATGCGATTTTGATATTATTCACGCATTCTACGTATATAAGTACAGCACATTGTTTCATTAAATTATAACTAATTAAAAATCATAATTGTTCGAAAATGAGTGCAGAACGATTAAATGTTACTGTCAAAAATGTATTTTCACCATGTGTAATTAAATGAGCGAAATGAGAATTAAATAAAATTATAATGGCAGAAACCCTGTTCTCAATATGCCATTTTTCTTATAAAAAGCTGAGGAGACGAACGACTTTGATTTGACCTCAAGCCACGAACCTTAATACTTATCCCGTATATGTATATACTTAAACGCGAGAATGCTAAACGGTAATTGGATGAGAAGAAAAATTCGTCGTTGTTTGTGAATAATATTTCCGCGCAAAAATCGAAGCATCTGGATAAATCTTCGAGGACGAGAGGATATTTACGTCCTGCTCCGATTATATTAATTTTCCTGAATTTCCCCTTGAATTACTCAGATAGAACAAATTTTCCCCAGGACGTCCTCGTTTCGTCCCTCATGTCCATACTTTGTCCATACGCAATGCGGACATAGTTCGGAAGTTCGCAGGACGTCCGTTTTGGAACGTCCGTAAGATGTTCAGAAGCTCCTAGAATGTAGCACAATACGGGCATATTTCGCACGTTCGTAAGACGTCCGCTTTGGAACTTCCGTAGGATATTTATTTCGGGATTCCGTAGGACGTCTTTTTGGAACGTCCGTAGGATGTTCATTTCCGACGTTCCTAGGATGTTTATTTCGGACGCCTCTAGGATGTAGCAAAATACGGACATATTTCGGACGTTCGTAGGATATTCGTTTTGGAATGTCCGTATGATGTTCTTTTCGGACACCGCCAACATTGGCATACACAGAGGGATGTTGATGGGGATTTTAACCCCCCATTGAAATAAAATTTTGCATAGGAATATGTGAGTTGTAGCTTTGTAACCCCCATTGAGTAGCCCCCTTACGAACTTTCTGCGTACGCCTATGGTCCGTAGGATGTAGCACAATATAGACATATTTTCGACGTTCGTATGATGTTTATGCCCACCACGTGACCAAAATAATGTGCCTCTCTATAACGTTCTTCTGTCCTCACTCTACATAGTATTGGTTCTTCTAGCAGCCGTATCGTCATGGCCGTTCTCTTCTGTATAATCTCTATGAATACTTACATTTATTTAACATCCAATCGCCATCTTGTTAATGGGGATAGCAAAATCAATTTCTAAGCTTGGGAATATTTTCTGTATGGAATCTCATGAAAATTGTATGGATACTTGTCGTTGTTGTAATACTCAACACAGGAAGGTTTTATGTTCCTAATTTATAAAACATTAGTCAACTTACCAAGAGTCCGAAAGTATAATTCAACGTGGATTCCGAGCCACGGCTTAACAGCACTATTCACCTATTGATAGAAATTTTGGCAGCAGATGAATAATTCGGCATTCTCAGTACAGAGTGGTCGACCTTTGATTAATGGGATAGCGCCGGATTTACGTATAGGCCAAGTAGGCCCGAGCTTAGGACCCAACAGAACCCTCTTGTGTTTAAAATACTGATAATTTACAACATCAGATATTTTTACCGCGAATTTGGAACTTCATTAGAAACTGTAAAATTTAATATGTTAATAATATAAAATCGTGTATATTTTCCGTTAATAAAAATTTACAAAAAATATAATATTTAAAATAAAAACTATTTAAAAAAATTCATTCCATTTAAATTATTTTACAAACATATATATATATATATATATATATATATATATATTGTGATGGAGGACATCGGTTGGTAAATACGGATATGGAGAAAGGAATGGACGGGGCGATGAACTCATAGAATTTACCGAAGCTGAAACCTTAGCATCATGAATTCATTTTTTAAGAAGAAACCGCAAAGAAAATTTACATGGAAACATCCCAATGGGGGATCTAGCGAAATTGACTATATCGTGGCAAACAAGGAATTAATTATTGAAGATTGCAGTATACTGAACAAATTTAATACTGGAAATGATCATCGAATGGTGAGACGTAAAATGCACTTAAATACCTTTTAATTTTTTAGTTTAACCTTGCTCGTATTCTTACTTTTAACTCTTCATCACTGTCTGACATTTTAAATGACCATGCTGACCATACACACGTTTTAAAATTTTTAAAAAGTACTGGCTTTTACTACAGTCTTTGATTTTACCATGTTTGGCGCAGTATAGCCCAGATGCTCTTGCGCCATAAAAATCCAAACAAACAAACAAACAAAAACGGTTGCACTGTTAAAATATCGGTACAGTAATCGCTTTCGAAAGCGTGAAATCTTGCATTTTCCAAAGCGTCTAATTATTTTATTTATGTACTTGTATGTTTCAAATTTATATAATACGTAAATTGCACATGTTATGTACTTTCATGAAACATACGGAGTGTATAACAATCATTGAGAGTTTTAATAATTTTTCAATGATTGTCATATGTCTTATGAGTTATTAAGAGCGTTATGATGAACTATGGAAGCACATATTGTTTCCACAGTTTAACAAAACTTTCACTCGGTGGTGATGTTTGAATTTATATGCTTGGAATGCATTAAATTAACACTATAAAAATTATAGTCCATGATAAAATGTTAATAACTAGTCAGAGAAATTACAGATTTTTAAGTTTTTCTTTTTTAATTTCAGATTTTTCAACGGACCCAACACATGATGCGATACATTCGATGACAAAATCCAAAATGGCGTCGCCTGAAATTCGAAGCGGACAATTTTCTTTGTTTGATTTCTTCTTCTTCTTCTTCCCTTCAGTCATCCCGAGAGTTGTTTACTCCTTTTCGCTGTCGTCGAGGGTGGCCTTTCTCTTGATCTTCCTTCTCGGGACCTGCTGCTCCCAAGCTTTTGTGCTGGACGGATCTCCTACATCTTTTGCCCAGTTCCCACGCTGGCAGCCCAGCCTCAACGGCAGTTTGTCTTTGCAGTTCAGAACGAGAGAACCGAATGGCCTTCTGCTCTACACCGACGACGGTGGAACCTTTGATTTCTTCGAATTAAAATTGGTGGAAGGAATGGCAAGACTCCGGTTTAACCTCGGAGAAGGGACCGCCATATTAGCTACAGGACGGAATCTTCATGACAGTCAATGGCACATTTTAGAGGTTGGTAACTTCAGTATCTCAACGAATGCACGAACATAACGATGTCATGCTAATTATTCAATAAGCTATCAAATTAATCGCAACATGCTTATATAAATATCCGTAATTTCCTTGGAAATACTATCCCAATTGCTATATTCTATATTATACTGCAAGTTTTTCCGTAGTAAATATATAGTTAACCAAAGGTTAGTCCACACCTTTTTGAATATACTGAAAACACCAAGTGTTAGAGACGATTGAGTTAAAGTAAGTAAGTAAGTAAGTAAGTAAGTAATACTTTATTCCTTATTATTATGTACATCAGGAGACCATACAAACGATTTGCTTGGGAAATGGAAAGAGAGCAGTAGCGATGCTAGTAACGGGGCTCTCTTTCCGGAAGACAAAGCAAGGGATTTCTCGTATTCAACAAGAAACAATAACGATATCGATTCGCGCGTACAAATCCGCATTGTTATTAAGAGATTTACATTCGCAGGTGTATCACATTTACAGAGTTTATGAGCAGAGTCTTGACTCGAAGACGTTACAAGTGAAGGTTGAAGTCCAAAGGTGGAATCTTTGTGGGCTGCAGAGTAAGAATGTTTTTCCTTGTAGCCTGTACCGAGAGAAGAAGTAGGAGAAACAAAAATAGTAGAAAAATGTAAATGAATTTTGAGTTGACCGTTGCGGGTGCAGTTTTAAAGGACTTTTAAAGGGAAAGGCAGACAAAAGAAAAATGGAAAAGGAAGAGCAGGGAGAGCAGAGGAGGGGGAAGAACTGAAAACTAAAAGGAAAGAGTGGGAAGGCAGAAGTAGCAGGCAGAGCATACTTGATTTAAGTACTAATCAAAGATTTTGGCTTTAAGGGTGAGAAAAGACAGAGCTTTTAAATCTTGGGGAACCGAATTCCAGATTTTAGAACCCATAACGGAGACACGGTGTATTTTATAGTTTGTGCGAGTCCGCGGTAGCCTGATATCGTCCTGGTGACGTGTATTGTAATCATTATCACATATTGGAGCATTTAGCGTAAAGAGTAATTTTGGTATACAATCATGAATTCTAGTTGCAAGGTATTTTTTAAATTAGTTTTAAATGATTAAAAAAATCGACCATGTTGATTGGTTTAAACAGAATTGATG
Source organism: Dysdera silvatica (assembly GCA_006491805.2). Lineage (NCBI taxonomy): Eukaryota > Metazoa > Arthropoda > Arachnida > Araneae > Dysderidae > Dysdera > Dysdera silvatica. The sequence goes on along the minus strand of QLNU02003225.1, from coordinate 19,233,897 downwards.
ATTCTTTATGACTATAAATGGAAGAAATAGGAATTCTGTACGGTCCCTGATGAAGAGCATAATTCTTGGGACTAAAAAAGCTAGATAAAATTTCAATCAATTTCGTTACTTGTATAATTTATATATATATATTATATATTTTTTACCTTCTATACTAATTACACATTTTAATGCATAGTGTTTTATTAAATTTAGAATAATAAACCGGTTGTTCTGTGGTGTTCTTGCCCTTCTCAAGGATATTCTAGTTACCAAGTGGTTTACACACAACAGGGTATTCTTCTTGTAATTCTCGTGAGGGTGGGTTCGAGGTTCTAGTTGGTATGGCACCGGTTCCAAAAAAGAGATTCCTAGTTCTATTCTCACCCACGACGATACCTTTTCCCCCTTCTTTACAACTCTTGTTTGTTTGTGGTTTTACGGCTCAAGGACTACAGTACTGCGCCGGGACCTACTGTTTTCCGAGGAATCCGAACCTCTTAAGGCCTAGGGAACCAAACCCCGGATTATGGTGAGCAGTGCGATCTTTGTACCGTTGAAAGTCAAACCCAGATTAACGGCGCACTAGGCGAACGCGTTACCACACTGCGCCACCGCAGGGCCCTTTACGACTCACCAAATCTTCTAATAATAGGTTATATAAGCTTTCGCCTGATACTGAGACGAGTGTTGTCTAAGCATCGCATTTCATTAACCTTTATCTTCTATGGAAATTACGAAAACACTAAATCGTAATGTTTTTCTACTTGGATTGAAACCCTTTGAAAAATGGGCGTCTGAAAGAAGGAAAAAGACTAGATCTTACGCTGATATCGATTCAGCGACCTGGAGATCCATACCGACATTCTGCTCATTGAATCGCAGCCGACGAAAAGTTGACCGATGGTACTGTTAGAATTCACGGGAGCTGACGTCACAAACGGCCTAGCCGATTACAGCAGAGAGGAGAACACCATTTCAAAACTGGGTTTTGACCCAGACAAACGTTCACTAAAAAACAGTTCTGAAATGACGTCCTCCCCTCTGCTGGAATCGGCTATGCCGTTTGTGACGTCAGCTCCCGTTATTTTCTAACGGTACCATCGGACAACTTTTCGTGAACGAACTATACGTAATGTTGCTACTTTTAACTCGTAAATTGAAGCGGGAGTACACTTAGTTATCTTAATTAGTGTTTTTTTTTTTTTAATTCCCATGTGTCAAAGGCTTGTAAGGGACATTGAAAGAAACTTGAATGAAGAATTTGGTGTAAGAAATCCACTTCGATCTTCACGAATTTACTCAGTGTATGCAGGGTCCGATTAATACAAAGGGGGGCTATAGGCACAATATTATTTGGGGCCCTCCTGACGCGCGGTGACAGATTTAGGAGGGGGTCTAAAAGCCTATAAAAAATAAGTACTTACGTATACTCATTATAAAACTCTTCAAATTTCTGGTAAACTATCTAAAATAGCCCAAAAAAAGTAAGCTTTTACCTAAAAATTTTCTAGATGTCGATCAAAAGTGATAAACCAAAAGTCAACTTAAAAAAAAACAAAAAAAAACAATTTGGAGCCCCACTTTCAACTGGGTGTCCTAGGTTCGAGCCTTGCGGGCCTAGTTGATAATCAGGACCTGAGTGTATGGGATTATATTATTCAATAGAAAAAATGATTTTCCTCACATTAGTAACTATAAACGATGAATATATGGCAGAAATTGACATTTTTCTATATTATTATACTATATATATATACTAATATAATATATAATATAATAATATAATATATAATATAATAATATAATAATATATATGGTAATATATAATATATAATATAATAATATATATGGTAATATATAATATAATAATATAATAATATAATATAATATAATAATAATAATAATAATAATAATATAATAATAATAATAATAATAATAATAATAATAATAATAATATAATATAATAATAATAATAATAATATAATATAATAATATAATAATATAATATATAATATAATAATATAATAAATATATATATATATATTTACCATATTATTACTTTTTGAGTGGTCTACTCTTGATTTGATTAGAAACATCTGAATACGCCAATTTCAGCTCAGTCTAGAATATGAGAGCTATTAAAGAGATGGATTAAAAGTGGGGAAATTTTTTTATATTAAAGAAAGATATGCTTTAAAACAATAGACTTCCGTTAATACGACCATTCCTTGTATGGAGGGGCTTCGGATCAGCGAAAATGTCGGATTGTTGGGAATCCATAAAAAGCTTCATTTAATTCTTTATTGAATATCTCACTCATGACATCACAAATAATGACCCTCGCTCGTTATGTCACACGAAGTCTAACGCCCCGCCCCCCCCATTTTTCAGCAGGAGGACGAATTATCGGGAGGCCAGATTATTGAGATTGTATATTTATTAATGCTGAAAAACCTCATTAACGTATTATTGTTTACGGATTAATGAAACTTTTGTTCTTGAACCTTTTGAAAGCCAAAAATTAAAAAGTCGCTGATTGCTAACTTGTAATTCGAATTTTTTGATATGAAACATTATAACAACTCACTTTTTTTAGCTCAAACTAGAGTTACACATGACTCATTATGACAAAGTGAGGTGAGCCGTAAGGAAGAAGAAGAAAGAAAAAGAAAGCGTCATCCCGACGGGAGTCGAGCCTGCGACCTCTTTATATATATAGACGGTTCTTCTGGTTGTTTTTTTCTGGTTCTTTCTGTTCAAAGTCGACAAAATTTTGCAATGCCGGATCATTGTACAGCTTTACCAGTTTAAGCTTAAAAAATCCTGGGTTTTCAAAGCCTTTTATGCCATTTAATCACCCACAAATTTATGATATACTACCTCGTGGGCTCTATTTTATGTCAATCATGCAGCAATTGCGCTATAAGGGTAATAACATCCTATGAAAAAAATTTTCCTTCTGCTAAACAGCAGATTTGTGACCTGGGCGATAGCTACGAGATCTGGCGCAGCTTGGAATAAAGCCAGTTTCGCGTGGAAGAAGGTAGCAGGTGTCTGCCAAAGCAACAGTTTAAAAGCTTATTAAATTGTGATATATGTATATATAGATTGCGTTACTTTATATATACTATAATACTTAGTGAAGTTTTCTACGATCATCAAAATGACTGGAACTCAAATCATAGAAATTAAGGTTTAGCTCATAAGTTCGAAATCACTTCGTAATCGGAGAAGCATAAATGTTTGTGGGATATCATCAGCGGGTTTCAATAGATATTGAACCCGCTATTGCTCTTGATTCTGATGTCTGTCTGTCTGTCCGTCCGTCCGTCCGAATAAAAGGGTAAGGTGAAGGTCTTCCGTAAATGCAATAATGATGGCTATTGTTAACGTTGAAAACCTACCGAGTTACTTGAGAATTAGAGAGTTTGAAATTGGAAAGTGATTTAAATAGTGGCGAATTAGAGAGTATCAAATTAGAAAGTGGCAAATTATAGAATATCGATTTTGAGAGTGGTGATTTAGCGTGATTTATAGAGTTGCGAATTAGAGAGCTGCGATTCAGCGAGTAGTGATTTTGAGAGCAGCGAATTAAAGAGTTGCGATTTAGAAGGTTGCGGATTAGAGAGTTGCGAATTAATGTTAATTGAAACCCGCTAAATTTAAATATCGACCTTAGGCGATTTTCTTTCACTTGCTTGTTGCTCTTCTAAGTGTTAACATGATTGCCAAATGATCATCGCAGCAAGCGACTGAGGCATGCTTTTGACATTTTTTTCGTGGGGAATGGAGATGAACAACATTCAACCATGGGATCTGTATAACCATGGCTAATATTATAGTAATGATATGGATAATATTTTAACCTTGCACCCAGTGGCGCAGAAAAGTAAGGGTCTCAAGGGCTCAAGCCCCCCATGGATAACAAATTTCATTGTTTTCCTTAAAGCCAAATTACTTGATCTTTTCCTAAGCTGTTTGATTCCTCACCCCCATAATTTGTGGTTTGCTGCACCCTTGCATGTGCTCCTCTCAAAGAGATCTCATTTTAGTCCTAAAATATTTTAACGTGATGTATAACAGATCTCACATACTGTAACTTCAAACGGTATGAATAAGGAACGGTGTATATCGCCTACGTTAACGTAAATGCTCGGCATTCAATTATCCACAGAGGAACAAAGTTGCCATGTAAAGCACAATATTTCCTAATTAAGGGTTATCTAAACTCCCATGGGTGTTATTTATCAATGGCTCACCCATTTACGCAAACCACAACAAATGCGAAATGACATTTCACATGTTGCAAAATTGAAATATGGTTTCAAATCTTTATGACGTGCAATACAGTAGGAGAAACCACTGCATCTAAAAGCATTTACAAAGTACAGAAGTATGCCGGATTTCATTGTTTAATTCACAATTACGCTAATTTGATTTCACTCTACTTTCATTCCTCCCTTTCTGTACTCATACTTTATGTTCGTACTCTGTTTAGTTCTGCCTTAAACGATGTCCATTTCCGTTAGTTCCATTAATTTTCATTACATTCTTCCCATTTTTACAAGTTTTTGTGGTAATCGAAGTAAACAATGGATGACACTCTTCTGACGTGAATCAAGGTTCATAGTCAGCTTGAAGAAAAAATTCCTTGTCTTTTTCAGGTTTTCCCCAACTTTTCTAACAAAATTCCCTGCCTTTTCCAACAAAATTCTCTAACCTTTCCAACAAAATTCCTTGACCTTTCCAACAAAATTCCCTGACTTTTATAACAAAATTCCATGGCTTTTCCAACAAAATTCCCTGGCTGTTCTAACAAAACTCCCTGGCTCTTCCAACAAAATTCCCTGGCTGTTCTAACAAAATTGCCTGATTTTTCCAAAACAATTCCGTGATTCTTCCAACAAAATTCCCTGACTAATCGCAAACAAAACTTTGAATTGAACTTTGGTTTTGGGGAAAATAACTTTATATTCGCGTGAAATTTAGCTATTTAGAACAGAAATTAGGAAGATTTTCCCTGACTTTTTCAAGTGTCGCCAAAGCATCTTGCTTTTTTTAACTTTTAGGGATAATTTCAAATTCTCTGATAATTTCTGGTTCTCCAGCTGCGTGAAACTGCGTGACCTAATACACCAAACCTATGCTAACTTTATAGTAACATATAATAATGAGGTGTAGATTAGAGACGAGTTCATGCTCATTTTTTGAGGCTCGAACCCGAAGACTTGCAATTTGAGCCCGCCCGAGCCCGAAGACTTGCAATTTAAGCCCGCTCGAGCCCCAAAGAAGGGGCAATTTGAGTCCGAGCCTTCGAATATAACTTTAACCCCTTAACATATGATTTAAATTTAATTTTTTTTTAAATTGCACCATTTAAATTCCTTCGAATTTTCAATGCACGCATTTCTACAATCCTTGAAAACAAATCAATAATTGTAATATTTGGAGAATTTCGATATAGAAAAATCAGTTTTCGGCTTGAGCTGCATCCGCCTGGTGATACCGAGCCCGTCTTATCTCTAGTGTACACTGGTGTAGAGGTGGCACGTTTCCGCGTCTGTTGTGCCACAATTCAATTCCAATGACACGTGTGCCGCTGTTTTCTGCCCACCGAATTTGGGAATTAGTTTCCGAGATCACGAAGGTTCGCCTTTCTCGGAAACCTATAGGTCCCAGCTTAGCATGGTTTATCTTTCCTTACGCAAATAAACAGGGCCCTGCGGTGGTCAGTAGTTAAGCGCTCGCCTAGTGTGTGTGGTTATCCCAGATTCGACTCCCAACTGTACCAGAAACAGATCGCTTATCGACTATCTGTTCACCTTAGTCCCGGAGGCTTGTTTCCATTCCCGGATCGATTCAGACACTTGGCGTCGAGCGGCGAAAACTGGCGCCAACGTTTTTAACGCCGCCAAAGTTGACAGTTGCCGACCGCGCACGCTTCTTGCGTGGATGTTTCCATCAGATAATATTTACTTGGCTAGCAAAATGGGAGAAAATAGCTTCTGCCGCTTTGTTTAAGTTTAGATTTTATTAAGTGGGGGAGTGTATAAATCCCTGGGCAAGGGGATAAAATTATAATTTATACTTATAAACATATACTGATTCAGGCAGCGCACATCGAATGTGAGTGAAACGGCATGAGTCGTAAAGCAATGAAGTGGGAGTGGGTTCTGGGGTCTTCCCCAGTTCGGTCTCTGTGATTCAGGTAAGTACTGATTTATTTATAAAAGTGCTAATTCATAATCAAAATACTATATTAGCGGGGATATCAATAGGGAGCTATACCATCGCCAGTATATATAGCCAGATGCCAGCTAATTTATAGCGTGTTTCGGCATTACTAGTACCTAAGAAGGCGATGTGTTTGATTGGCGAGTCCACGCACATGCGTTGAAGGATTGCCTCTTGGGGCAGATGCGGCACATGCGCACGTCCGCTAGCGTCTAGTGTCAGAATCAACCGTTTAGCGCGGATGCGCTTTTTTGCCGCCAAGCCTTCCCGTCGGTAAGTGTCTGAATCGATCCGGGAATGGAAAGAGGTGTCCGGGAGTTGGTTCCCTATCCCTTACAGGGTTTGGACTCCTCAAAAAATTGCTGAACTTGATCCAGCACAAACCTTGCCATTCCTGTGCCGTACTAAAAAACAAAGCAAATAAAAAATAATCAAATAATTCAGACAGGAAATACTATCTCAAGACATGATTTCTAAATATGAACTCGATCAAAAAACATTTTATTGCCTAATGAGACTTCATGCAACCTTTTTTAACTCAAATCTAAACGCAATTATTATAAATACTTTAAATCTACGTCAAGTTTAAGTTCCTTAAGTTCAAGTCATATTTTAAGCACTTTAAACTTAACCCTAACCATTTCAAATTTAAATCGAACGTAAGTATCTTAAACTCAAATATGGCACGATTTTAAACTGTGTTTGATGTTTGTTTGCGTGTTTCAAGTGAGTTTTGAGAATGACAGCTGTGGTTCCATCTTGAAATTCAAAGCTGCAAAATCCTTTACGAGGATTACACCACCATTTATATAAGAAAAAGAAAATAAAGACTGCGAGAAATATGATTTCACACTTCTTAAGGAATTTTCGTTGATAACTAAATCACTATTCTCAAAGTACACTGCCCTGAAAAAGTTAGTACACAAACTGTTTTTAAGCCATAAGCTTGGCGAAGAATAAAATAATAACGTGAAATTTGGCGCTTCTTCTTCAACTTCCTCCTCCTCCTTCTTCTTCTACTTCTTCTTCTTCTTCTTCTACTACTTCTTCTTCTACTATTACTACTACTTCTTCTTATTCTTCTTATTCTACTACTACTATTAGTACTACTACTTCTACTGTCGTCTCCGAGTCAAAATGCCTTCATGTCAATCAGTTTTTATACGGTCATAGCGACCACATGAAGCACACACTTCCCTTTTCTTCTCGTGTGGAAATTTGGCATAGGTATCAACAATATAATGGTTTATTGTCTTTTAAGTAATTTTTACATTTTTTGTTTCTGAAGAAATTAGATTTTTTGAACAGCTACATGATTGATAAAAAGTGAGACAGAAGTTTTTTGTAAAAACAACTAAAAAAAATAATTTTAATGTGGGATGTTCTCACCCCTAGCTTGTATGAATGCTTAGTACTATCTCTTCATGTTCTCAATTAAGCTGTCAGATACATTAGTCTGACTCTGAAATTCTAATCATTTGAATAGCATACCCTAATTTGCATTTCCTGAAAGTTTCAGCTCAATCACGTGATTCCTTCATGGTGTTGCAATTTTTACAAACATGAGTATATGTAAGTTTATTCCTCATTTTCTTCTTCTTTACAAATCACCAATTCTTGCACTCGTGGTAACACTGTGGCACACGCTCGTGGCGTGTACTCTTGCAATTTTTACAAACATGAGTATATGTAAGTTTATTCCTCATTTTCTTCTTCTTTACAAATCACCAATTCTTGCACTCGTGGTAACACTGTGGCACACGCTCGTGGCGTGTACTCTTGCAATTTTTACAAACGTGTTTATTATCAGACACGACATTAGCTACCGGTTCTAAAGATTTTCTGCGGATAATATACAGTTCCATTTTGTAAAAAAATGCTTCTGAAGAATGGCAACAAATCGTTTGTTTACAGTGGCTTTTCTGATGATTGTCAGCACATGCTTGGCTCAAAATACATCGAGTTTTTAATTGTTAAGTAACTTTTATACGCCTTCAACACGCCATTATCTTTGTCTTATTTATTCGTCTGTCTGTCGCTTCAAAGAGTTGGTAAAAAATGCTGTTTTAGTGGTTTTTCTTCAAGCATAAGGGGTCGAAAAATGGTGGACGAGTGGGACTAGATTACTTGAAACCATAGATTCACTGTGAGATTGATTCCACAGACCATGAATGACGCTGCAGCAAATATTTAGCCTTCTTGTTGTTTTAGCTGATGACAGGCCCATTTCCGTTCAGTCAACTTTTCGCCATTTTCGAGAATCTGGAAAACAGTTTCTCTGAGATTTCATTTTCAACGCACATTTCAGACGCGCAAAATGGCAACATCCACTAAAGCTTTTTAAAAATCATTTTTTTATGCAAGTGAAAGTATTTGAGAAACCATCGTTCTAAGCTAAAGTACATATCCTATTTTAAAAAAAGTAATGACAGCTTTCATTATATTTTTTTTTCTGTAAGCAAGATATGAAGTCATGATACCAAGGAGGACAGTATGTAACCATGCAGTAATATAATTAAGGTAATAAAGGAATAAATATTAATATATAATCATGAGGAGTTATAGGACTATAGTTCAAGGATTTTTTAAAAAATTGGCTTGAACTTGCTAAACACATGAAATCACGTTATCTATGGATTTATCTGATATTTTTATTATAATGAACTTATTTTTTAAAAAATAAAGGGACACTTTACCGTTTATCAAACTGTGAATTAGTATTCAATTTTCAAAAGTTTAATGGTAACTTTCTCAATTGTAAACCTGATTGAGTTGGTTCATTCTGATTTTGAATTTAACATATGCGAATATCGTAATTATATGACCTCCTATATATTAAATTTGTATCATTATTTGGCCCTAAAAATGGCGTGATGCGCCATTTTCAGGGCCAAATAATGATAATTGAGTATTGATTCTTTTAAAATAGTGATAATTCTTTGTATTGGGGATTTGGTAAGTTTTCAGTATTTTCAACAACGACTATTCGTATGATGTTCAATTATTATTTCTCTCAGAATTTCTGCGAACTGTGTTAACGTTGTCCATGATAGTTGCCGCCGAAACTTATTTACTTGTATCCAAAAAATGAAGAAACTCATTACGTTTGGAAACTTAAGAAATCTCAAAGGCACTTATAGTCAAGAACAAAAGAAATTTATGTTTAAAAGATTGAGAAACTTATCTTTAAAAAATTAAAGAACTTTGGTACGAAACATTAGGTTTCTTGTATTAAGGAACTGTCTAACCTTTCAATACCTCATGTCGAAGATTTTACACCCACTGGGCTATTGAAAAGTCCCGTTAAAGTTTAAATTTTGGAATACGGTACCGGTTTCTCCCCAAATTGGCGACTTAGAAAATAGTCGCCAAGCGGTTTTTTATGTGACATGTCAAGATCTACTTTTTGTACACTGTTCAGATTTTCAGTAATTCACTATTATACTGATTCAGGGGAACTCGAAGACTATCCGAACGGACAGCGAGGGCGATCCCGAAGCCGGGCTGTGGGGGTGGGGGGGGCATCTTCACCCTTTGTTGATTCGGGAAAATTACAGTGTCAGAAAAATTTCAGGGAATTTGAGAAAATTTTCAGGCGAAATAATTTTGGCAAAGCACGAAACGGGGTCTCCCCCACCCCCACTTACCCTTCACTGATTCAGAAAAATTACAGTGTCAGAAAATTTTCAGAGAAATTCAGAAAAATTTCAAAGCAACCCTGTCAGCAACCAACGAAAATCGCCAAACACGAGAAAAACTCGCCAAATTAATTTATTGGCGGTGGTACCGTGTTCTAATATTTTACCCCGTTAACTTTTCGGTCCTGTCTCAAATGGCCTAAAAGTCTATGTGAATACGTGCATAATGATTCAAGTATGAGTATTGAGAAGCGCGTAATGACTCAAAGATCTGTATCGAAAAATGTATGATAACCCCAAAATCGATATTGATACATACATAAACCAGAAATAGGCGAAATCAAATTTAGTTTTCATTGCTTACAGATTCAATATAGGTACCTTATTTCTGACAACGATGATAAATCTCGCGTAATTTTAAAAATGTAAAGATATTAATGGTTCTTTCAAAAGTTCATTTTCCATCCGAGAAATTCTAATTTCTCCCAAAAGGAAAGCAATTTCTTTAACCGGTCGGTAAAATACAGTTTCCGTTTCTAACTAAAAATCTGAAAAATGATCGATCTTACGAGGCAGGAACTTGAATCGTTAATATACGAAATAACTAAGCCGACCGCGGTACGAAAAATCTTCGAAAATTGCGGTTTTGGAAACACTGGCAATTTTATTCATCGGTCAAATTTGAAAGCAAACATTTGTATGCATCCATTGCCACATACATATCCAAGTACTGTATATATATATATATATACATCTATTATATTTATATCATGGTTTCCCAAATTATGATGTGGAAATACCATTCTGAGGTGAGAAATTTCTGATTTGTGAAAGTAACAAAATTGGAAATTGAAAGAAAAAAAATACATATAAAAATGAAAAAAAAAAGTTAACAAAAATAGGCTCATAGTATACGAACATGTCTTTCGAATTCACATTATCAGAAATATGTCTTTTTTATAAGATTATATTCGAAAATAAATTAAATGAATAATAAAAATTCTTAAATTAAAAAATATCCCTCTCCACTAATATAGTTAGGTAGGCTAACAAAATTTTGTTTTGAAAAGTAGACTTCATTTATCGAAGGTTTAAAAATCACTATCGTATGATAATATAGCTAATATATGCTCATATAGCACGTCAGAAGGATAGTTTATTATATGCTCCGCGTTAGTAACAGGTAAACTATACTCTTGATCCCCAAACAACAACGATGTCCAGATATGGACTCCCTGTCGTCTTAGAAATATGAAAGTAAGATTGTCCCCCCCCCCCCAAATCCACAATGTCCAGTTGAACGTTGTCCCGATTTCTTAGTTGTCGATTTCTGGTTCGAGCTCGTCTTTGCTCTTTATCTCAAAGTGATCAATAACTTTCAAATCCGGAAATGTAGGAGAAACACTTTAGAGTGATAAACTCAGTTGAAGGTTTCTCAATGTAGTCAGTTGCCAATCAGGGCCCTATGAGGTAAAGCATTTTCCTGTTGAATGCTCCTTAGAGGAAGCCC
>QLNU02003225.1:19187773-19202298 GCA_006491805.2 Dysdera silvatica | reverse complement strand
CTCCTTTCGCGAGTGCTTGTTTGTGTTCTTTTCTTCTTGTTTTGATCATTCTTTTTGTTTGTCCTATGTAATGTTTGTTGCAGTCTTTGCATGGTATTTGGTATATGGCGCCTGTGAGATCTTCTGGTGGAACTGGGTCTTTAACTTTTGTAAGTTGTTTGCGAAGTGTTGTGACAGGGGAATAGAATGTTTTGATATTTGCTTCCTTGAGGATGCGAGAGATTGTTTCGGAAATGCCGTGAATATATAGTAGTATACGCGGGTGTGATAAACGAGACTACTGATGACGCATTCGAAATCCTGTCACCGACGTTTGACCTTTTGTATATAAAGAATATACTACTAAAAATACTACATTGAGAGATCATGAAAGTGGATGGATAGGATACAAGGTAGTGCAAAAAAAAACTATAATAAACTATAATGAGATATCGTCATAAGCGTGGACGAATAAAACACAATCTAGTACCAAAAAATCTAAAATGAGATGTAACAAATAGAATTTCTATTTGTTATTTATTCTGCGTAGTGCTACGTCATCAAATTAATTTAATTAAAATGAGATGTGTTTAGAAGCAATATCGTTTATATCTTTTCCCGAGTAGAAATGGTGTGTAAGATTAGAATAGGCATAGAAAATAAACGGGATGCATATGCGCCATCGAAGACTGAACTAATAGAAGCGTCGTGTAACTTTAAAATGGCGTCCGATCCGTATTCGTTTTCATACCTTCTGCCAATATAATCTCATGCCAAAAAATACGCCTGTTTATCGAACTCCAATGTCAAAACTTTTGAAAACAAGAGCAACAAAACCAATTCCAGAACAAGAGACGGAGCGCTATATCCATCTTCCTCCCACTCTCGAATTTCGTATACATGTTTTGGCATCAGTTGTTTTGACTTTAGGAAAAGCTGCCAGATGTAAACGTAAAACTTCACTTCCGGTAAGAAAGGAAGGAAGGAGGGGAACGATTTTTTTTTTTTTTGCTTCGTGACCAAAGCCAAAGCGATATGGATGATTCGAAAGCATTTTGATGTTTGATTTAAGATTCCGGGCGCATCGTCCTCATCCAAGATATGAAACTTGAAAAAGAAGGACTATATTCCGAAAAAATGTGAATCTTGTAAAAGACGGGGCGGCCACCATTTTCCTTTGGAAACTCGGGTGCTGATTGGATGAAGCGGAGCGAGTCAGAATCCATTTCTTTTCTTCGGATTTGTTTCGTTCGGAGTGGCAGCAGAGGTAACGAGCTTACGCTCACTGCTTCTCTTCCATACGTGTTTTTCCAAACCTTATTGCAAGGTTTCGGATACCCATTCGTCGAAATAAAACAATAGAAAGACAAAATGAGACTTAAATCTCGAGCGGAGCTAGTATCTTGATGACCAGCTTAGGAAGTCAATGTATTTAAAGCACTCTTCGTGTTATATGTTGAATTTAGGAAGAATCGGTACAGTAAGAAAATTCGGATATATTTTTTACGAGTTATTGAGGAAATTTTTTGAATCTTCGGAAAGGCAGATTTAGTAATAATGATATTTTAATTTGTTATTATCTGTAGTAACTTTACTATCTTTGGTAAAATTGCTATTTTGTTCACTTAAAATATACACTTATCTTTTTGGTAGTATAGGAAAAGGTAGAATATTAGAACACGGTACCACCGCCAATAAATTAATTTGGCGAGTTTTTGTCGTTTTGGAAAACTCTCGTTAATAACTGACAGGGTTGCCATTTGTACCGTATTCTAAAATTTAACCAAGGAAAATATACAAAGAAGCTCTAGTACGAGCTGAAACGTGGGTGTCAAATTTATTAATTGTAATAAATTTCCCCCACGAAAACTCACAAAGAACTCGCCCTGTGGCTTTGTGGGTTGACCATTATTTAACAATTGTGTTAGTCCTGAGAAGGGTAATAATATCTTACATCCTTATATACGAAGAAAGAGAGCGTTGTTCCTATCATCGTTCGTCTAGCGGTCAAGGCACTCCGGGCTCAATGGAGGGACTCTGGTTCAACTTCAGGACTGGGACAGTATCTCTTTTTCTCCTACACCAAAAAATCTCTAGTATGAGCTAAAACGTGGGTGTCAAGTTAATTAGTTGTAATAAAAAACCTACGAAAAACTCATAAAAAATTCTCCCCGGTGGTTTTATGCGTTATCCATTATTTGGCAATTGTGTTATCCCTGAGAAGGGTAATAATATCTTACATATCATTGAAACTTTGTTTGCTCTTTAGATATTCGCGATGGTATCTCCAAATTCCACTAGATATATCTGTATTGATAGCTCAAGCTCTATTGATACATTTCTTGAGATAATAGACAAAGGTACTAAATTTAAAATGTCTTTAACCGTGAATATTTTGAATTTTATATTATATTATTAAAATAAAGAGTTTCGAGGAAATTTTAATTGATAAAATTAGGTACCGAACCTGAGGTATGGCTCATGCATATAGAGCTCGTCTTGCAATAACAATTTCGAAATTTCTTTCACAAGAAACAATATTTATAAATATTATTTTTTTCCTATAAATAAAGGGAAAGGGATTCTTGTAGAGGCGTATATAAACTCGAAGGACAATGAAATGTATAAAATATAAAAAGTTTATACAACTGTTCAATTTATTGAACAAAAGGTTACTCAGTCGAAAAATTCTAATGCTTTGAAAACCTGGTCACGTTCCATGAACGGTTATAAGGAAAACGTATAAAGAAGAAAAACGAAATGAGAGTCTCAAATGGGCCTACATGATATCAGCCGGCAATATCCGCCATCTTGGGTTTCTTTCCGCTTTTTTGGATGTGTTTCTTTGTTCCGCCCTTCTTTTTCCCGATATCCAATCAGCAAGTGGAGATTACGGTTCAACTCTCCTTTTCCCACCATCATAGGCGAATCAGAGTAACACTGGAATTGTGTCGGAGCTGCCATTGGGTGATAAGTCTTGCCTTCTGGCGGACAGCCAATGAATAGGCCGAGGATCTGATACGTGTTTCGGCACAAAAGGATGCAAGACCACCAAATAATGACCCAATGTCTGCCAAGGGTGTAAAGGAGAATGACTTCGCCAACTTTTGATCTCCAGGGCGCCTGTATAAGCAAAGGCTGCTGGAACTTGACTCCAGGAACCATGATGCCAAAGGCATCGCCTCAAACTTTCTAGTTAGTTCTCTCTATCACCGAAGCGCGCCAAACGATTGTTTTCAGATGTGTGCTTGCAATATGAATGGATCTCAGTATTTAGATGGAGTACATTGTCGCCAACGTCATTAAAAACCATAAATACCAGTTTTGAAGCCAATTTTTTGTAAATAACAAAAAATCTCTATGTAGATATTAAATGGAATATTGCTGTGTAGATATTAATTATAATATCACTTTAGTTTAATAGATTATATCACTTTAGTTTAATTGATTGTATTACTTCTGTTTCATTAATCACATTACACTAATTTCATAGATTGCAGTATTTCAATTTCATTTATTGCCATATTTCTGTTTCATGACTTGCAAAACGTGTTACAGTTTACATTATTTCACTCTTATTAATTGCATCAATTTAGTTTCATTCATTGTATCACTTTAATTTCATATATTTCAATACTTTATTTTTGTTTCGTTGGTTGCAATATCTCAGTTGGTTACAATATTTCGTTGATTGCAGTATTTTATTTGCACAGATTACATCACTTAAGTTTCATAGCTTAAAATTAATACAACAAAAATAAACATACATTATAAATAAAAAATAATACATTATAAAAAAATAATGCATTATAAATAAAAATAATACATTATATAAGTAAAAACAATACATCATAAATAAAACTAATACATTATATAAGAAAGCTGGACCAAAATAAATTCAAATCAATGCATGCCTTTAAAAAACAACAATACGGTAAATATAACCCCCTCTACAACAGCTGAAAGTATACTTCCGCCTCAGGATCGGATTAAGGCTTCGTGAGGCCCTAGAAAAAATTTTTCTGGGTCCCCTTTTTGTAGGGTAACTCTGGGATAAATGGCCATTGAGGAGAGATGGCCAGTATAAATATTTCCCAAATTTGTTTATATAGAGCAGCATGAACTTCGTTCATAGGAAGCAGTTCAACCCGTTTATCCATTGTAACATGACGTTGTGTTTTTCGATTACAAAAAGTAAGTGAAATTTTAATGTTTATTTAATTTAATGGTTGAAAAATTTTCTTGAGTTATGTATTCGAACGTTTCACAATGCGTACGTTACATTTTTTTTAGCTGTACGGACTTTTAAGGTACGTATATAATCCAATCTTTGTTTCTCAGCGTAAAACAAAGACCTACAATGGCAGAGTGACGCTTTAAATTGGGCGGCCATCTCTCCTTCAATTTTAGGAGAGACGGCCACTTCAAACTGAGGAGAGATGGCCACATCAAATCAAGAAAGATGGCCACATCAAATCAAGGAGAGATGACCACATTTCATCGATATTTCAAAAATATACAGCATGAGGATTTTGCACACTTTATTTTGTGCATATTACCCAAATTTTACTTGGTATAATTGTTTTGAGGAGGATATATATATATAGGTTGGAGGCTTTTTATTTTTGTATACACATTTATCAGGTATTAAAAATATATAAAGTAGTGTCGCTTTGGCAACGGTAGTCACAGTACTGCCACACCAATAGCGAACTTGTCCATGCAAAGTTATATATATATACTCGTAAGGGAGAGAGTGGTTGCGCCTGTAGCTTAGTAGGTAGAGCACCTGACCGGCAATCAGGAGGTCGTGAGTTCGGGTCCCACCAGGCGCCGGAAAATCATTCTTTTCTTTACGAGTAATTTAACATCTTTTGTTGCCACATCATCAGCTAATATGAAAAAAAATGTTATTTCAAGTCGTTTGCCAAAAATGTACAATTTTTCGAAAAGTGAAGGATTGATATTATACATTAAATTTCGTTTATTAGAATTTTATTCACTCATTTTCCCTAATAGTAATAATAATAATAGAATTGATGTTTTACAAGTTATTATAAGTTTTTCATGGTTATCGATATGAAATATGTTATTTTTCCTATTTTAACCACTTTTTCTTCATCCTATTACATGGCCACCTCTCCTCGACATGAAGGAGAGATGGCCATTTGTCATTTTAAATTCAAACCATGTTTTCCATTTTTTGTTCTCAATATTTAATTATCTTTTGTCCAAATATATATTGAGTATATGTATAAGAATTTAAAATATGCATAAAAATTTCTTGTATTTACATCCTAAGACTTTTTATTTTAATCAATAAAAATTGTGACCATCTATCCTAGAATTACCCTATAAATGGATCCTATGCAATTACAGTAGGACCTGCATATAACGAGGAACTTGGGACCAACGAAATTGCTCGCTATATCAGATCGCTCACTAAATAGAATAGAGAATAAATATAATAATATAATATATAGAATAAATATAATAATATAGAATATAGAATAAATAAAATAATATATAGAATAAATAAAATAATATAGAATATAGAATAAATAAAATAATATAGAATATAGAATAAATACAACCTAGAATATAAGTCAAATAAAATAATGACAGAATATAGAATAAATAAAATAATATAGAATATAGAATAAATAAAAATAATATAGAATATAGAATGTCTAAATAATATAGAATATAGAATATATATTATAATAATAAAGAATATAAGAATAAATATAATAATATAGAATAGAAATAAATATAATAATATAGAATAGAGAATAAAATATAATAATATAGAGAATAGAGAATAAATATAATAATATAGAATGAAATAAATATAATAATGGACTATAGAATAAATTCGGTGCAAGTAATATGTCTGCATGCAAAGTACATACACAACACACTAAAATTTGGCGCAAATATCGCGAAAATTCGCTTCGCGATCAAATTGCTGCCCTAGTGATAAGGTCTTATTGGCAAGGATTTTGAAATAGCGTTGAGACTTCAGCGCGCAGGGCCGCTTAGAAAAACGGCCCTGCGCGCAGGGCAGGGCAGAACCGCTTAGAAAAGTGGGTACTAGACCTTTGTCTTGTATATCTGTCTATTCCATAATCCGGCCCTGTTTCGCCCATATATGGTTGTTCAGCTGTCCACCAAGAGCTAATTGAAATAAAAACATCAAATGCGTCAGCAAACTTTAAAATCTTGGTGGAATTGAGACACGGTAATCCGCTTTCAAATTACTAAAATCCTTTTCCCCATGTTTGAAAACTAATTTCCCTCTTTATCAATGTCGTGGAAATTAATGACTTCTGGGAATATGCGGGCTATTAGTCATCTAATAAATGATTTTTCCAAAAAACTGAACTTTAAAACCAATTTGCATAATTATGGAACTATGCCATTTAGAAACGATTTTAACGTTTTTCAAAAATTCCCACATGGATGCGTCCATAATAACAACAGCTCAACAGTTTCGCTGGCGTATTGGTTTCATTTTGGATAAAAATGATTAAAACACTTTCATTCTTTCGGAGAAAGAACAAAACTCTTACAGAAGAATTTAATTGTTTAATCTTCTTCTTCTTCTTGGCTTTTATCGAATATACACGAACTTTGAGATACATTTCTACACAATGAACGCTCAACCGGTCTTAACGAAAAATAGAGGGAGTATCAGATGAATGGAGGAAAGGAGAAGAAGTAATAGTAGCAGCAAAATTACTACTAAAAAATTCATAGATTATTTATTTACAAAATTCTTAATTATGTTTTATAGGAGCCCTGGGTACTATTTCTGCAGTCATGTATCATTCATCTTCCCATCATTATCATAATAAACATGAGGAATCTATAATTCCATCACTATTATCAATCACTTACGTTTAATAAAGCAGTGTTTCCCAACTGGTGTGCGCGAAAAGACTGGAAGTGTGCCGAGAAAGCTTCGACCTCAAAATCCTAATTATGGGGTGACAAAACCGGACGGCTAGCGCTCCGAATGTTTCCCTTTTCACTCTTTTCTTACTATTCACGTGTGAAAGCGAACTCAACTCCAACGGATTATTATTAGCATATTTATACGTAGTCAGTAATTTTCTTGTGTATAATTAATTTTACTTTTGTATTTTCACATCACGATCTTATAAAATATACGTCCTAAAAGTTTAATCAGAGTTTAGCTCAGTCCAATTTGATAATTTAGTTCATGGATGCAATGTAAAAACTGTGTAAAATATCAAACACTGAGAATGTATGGATTAGGTATTTTCACTTCATTTGTTTCGTTTATTTCGTGCGTATTACTGAATAAAAAGACTTATTTGAAACGAATGTCTAGCTGGGCTATTTATGTATTATAAGGCAAAAATATTCGAAAGAGAGATCTTATTAATTAAATCCCTAATATGAAATAGAAGAAATCCATCATATTAATAGAAAACTGTTCCTTCATAGTATTCCGTGAAATTATTTATGATTACGAGTTATGCCGTGAAATCCTGCATACTTGCGAGATGTGCCGTGAAATCCTGCATACTTGCGAGGTGTGCCGTGAAATCCTGCATACTTGCGAGATGTGCCGTGACTTGTTGAAAAAGGGTGGGCAGCACTGTGATAAAGGCAAGGTTAAATTTTTTTAAACGTTTTCAAAATTCTGCTGCGAATTAAAGTATGCATTTTTTCCACTTTTTTGTTCTTTTTCATTTTCACTTTTTAATTATTTCCGTTTATTTTATTCTGTTTCATTTGTTTTAATTTTCTTTCTTTTTCATCTGTTTTCATTTTCGTTCTGCCTTCCCCATTTTTTTCACATTTTCTTCATTGGTTTTTATTTTCTTTCTTTTTTCCTCCTAATTTGTTTTCAGTTTTTCTTTATTTGTTTTTATTTTCATTCTTTCTTGTTCGTTTTCATTTTTCCTTCTTCATTTGTTTTCATTTTCTTTCTTTCTCATTTGTTTTCATCTTCTTTCTTCTTTATTTGTTTCCATTTTCTTACTTCTTCATTTGTTTAACTTTCGTTCTTCTTGACTTTTTTCAATTTTTTCTTTGCCTCTTTTATTTGTAATTTGCCTTCCTTTTCTTCAGAGGTGGCTAAGCTCGCCCTATAAACAATTTTGCCCCCTAGAAAAAGGAAATTACAAATGAATGCTATGTGCATTGAGGGTGCTATAGCACCCCCTCAACGTCGAAGCTATCTACGTCAATATTTTTTTTTACGATTTGCATTATGCCAGCGACGTGTACTAGAATAAATTGTATTTCCAACAAAATTTCTAATATCAATGGTTTGTAATTAACAGTTTCAGCGATAATTAAAAACTATATTCTTGTTTAGTTACCGCCTAGTAGTTATGCAAATGAGGCTGTTGCTGCTGGCTCAGGAAGCTACTACTCTCAGATGTAATGAATATTCAAAGGGCGCAATGATAAATTTAATGAAAAATCCACAAAGAAAAATAGTGAAAACCGTCGTGAATATTCATGAGAGAGGGAGAGAGATAGTGGCAAAAACCATGAATACGTCGAGAGCATCCGTAATAATAAGAGACATTGAGAAACTAAAATCCAGGTTTTGGACAGTGATAAGCTGGAGGTGGGGAGTGATCCGTTTATTTTTACTTTTCAAGATAAATTAGGGGCGCCAATTAGATCACCTTCAGGCCCAAGGAGGTATAAATCATTCCGGTAGAAAAAACAACAAAAAAACAAAGAGGCGCCAAAAGTTAACGAGCAGTTAGTTAGTTAGTCAACTTCAGATTAGTTAATAAATTATTTTTTTTTTCGCTGACGGAAGCCATTAGTTAAACGGTTTGGAATCTGCTGCCTAGTTATTCATGAAGAATAAGTGTTGAAATAAATTATGTAAAATGCGATTTTTATTAATAACTTTAAGAACTAATAATAATCGCAAGCAATAGCTCAAATTAATTTTGAACACGCCCGTAAGGTCCCCTATTTGGTTGGGGATTCTTATTTGACAGCATGAGTACATTAAGGAGAATGTTATATATCCGGGGAAATAGATCATGTGACAAAATAGAAATAAGACTATGCATGACTGGCTTCGGTGACTTAGTGGTCAAAGCACTGAGGTGACAATCTGAAGGTCGCATGCTCGAAATCAGTTACATGTATATTCCATCGTTTTTCCTAAAAACAAATTACCGAGAAAAAATATAGTTTTAAATACTGTCAGTATATCTGACGTACGTAACCCCAAACATTGAACCAGGGACGGACAAAGACTTTAATTTTGGGGGTCAAAGGCAGAATTTGCTATGGTTTTGGAATTAAACCCTTAATTTTTCATGAAAGTTGGAATTTTTTGTAGCAAAAAAAATATTTTTGGGGTGGAGTTATGATCTCTGTGACCCCGTGTCCGCGCCTGCACTGAACAAACCGGACTATATACCCGCCTGTGCGGAAAGAAGTGTTGGGCAGTATGGTAACTGCACCGGATTGTGTAGTAATAATTCAATCAAATTTATCCTTCTATTGAACAGGTTTTGATTCTGTGAGGATAATTCATAAATTATCCGTCAGTTTGGGCCATTTTAAAGGGTTTTCAAGATCGGGTATTCTTGCGTTTAAAGCGGATATTTGTGGTGTTTCAGAAGCACCTAAATTAAACGACGACTCATCAAAAGTAATACATTCACAAGCATTTGACTGATTTTTCGGGCAATTTCGGTATTAAAAGTCAGACGTTCTAAAGTTCTTGGTTAATTTTCTTCATTATATGAAATGCATGCAGATTTACGGAAATGATTTTCTTCATTGTGAAAGGTACATTCTGAAGAACTAAGTTGATTTTCTTTCGGCTCAGAAGTCGTAAATTCTTTACCGGAGACTTGATTTGTAAACTTTTATTTTTTAATATAATTATTAAGTGCTCCGGCTTGCTTTTTATGTTTCATTTTTTGCTGCCGTCCTTTTCTTCTTTGAGAACCAGAGAGCTTTCTCCATTTTGTTTCCATTGTAAAAGCAAATAGGGTATTTACTATAATATAATTAAAAAGAAAACACACGATATCTGAATTCAAACCACAGCTTAAAAACAGCAGGCATTTGTTGGTTCAAGTATTGCATTCAATGCCCTTAGGCGCATGGTTTGGAGTCGTCACGAGATTAGGCTTACCTATTAACGTTCTCTTTCCGAATACAGAAGAGTCAAATCACGTTTTCGGCTAGAACACGAACAGAGACAAGAAAGCTTTACTTTATCGCGTTTTAGGATTAATGATTGAGGATAATAAAATAAATTTTAGCTATTAAAAGAGCCGTTTACAAAACTCTGGAGTCACAAAACAAACTAGTAAATCGGAAAGTAGTGTAGTGTTACCAGATTAAGAAGCATCTAGGAACAGAAAATCTGGGCACTGCGTACTCATATTGGCTTCCGCGTTTAGAGCTTGTTCACCATGATCGCGATTATGCCAACTTTGACCGAAAGGCTGGCTAGTTTTGTTAGTAGTATGTGCATCTATATATTTATATTAAAAATACATAATTTTAACCAGTGTTCAATTTATCAGGTATTTATTAATATTTTATTTACTGAAGAAATTTAGATCATTATCTGAGAGGCGTCAAAAATGTGAGAACACTAAAAAGAAAGGATTTTGTGTTGCCAAATGCTGGATTGCAAACTTTTAACCCCCAACCTTTTTCGTTTAACACTGTGATTGTTTTGTTTTTTTAGCCGATTTTTTTTTCCGGATTTACAGCGCCTCATTCGGTGTGGCGCCCTCTGCCTCGCTTACCGTGTTAAGCTAACCCTGCGAGTACAGATGCTATATCATGTGCTGTTATATTCATAAGCATTGATTCTATATTATGTGTTATATTAATGAACACTGGTGCTATATTATATGCCATTATATTTATGATCACTGATGCTATATTATATGTTATATTTATGAGAATTCTGTTATATGATACGCTGTGATATATATATATATATATATATGAGAACTGGTCCTATATTATGTACCGTTATATTTATCTTGTCATTTCATAAGTTGGCTCAGTATCGAATGGCTGTTCTAGTGTTTCAACCTGCAAGAACTAATCTCCATACCGACATCATCGATCTCTCTTGGAGGGATCAACGATGTCCTTCTCGAGTACGTAAGTCTCTTGTTCCAATACTGTCAACTGCACATTATCTCTTTAGCCATATTAATTCCCAGGAACCAAGACTGTAGAACCCTTTATCACATATTTTGGTCGACATTCAAAGTGAATTATTATTATTAATCATTACTCAAATAAAAAATTGGACAACATTTGTATACATATATTGTATATTTATTATACATTATATATATATATATATATATATATATATATATATATATATATATATATATATATATATATTGTAAATCCCCGGGTACCCTGTATTCCATATGCCCTTTACCTTACCCTTCATCCTGGCCACAGGCCTACAATGCGTTTCCATATGACCGTGGCGGGTTACGGCTAGGAAATTTGGAGAAATTTTCCCTCCCAAAGGCCTAAAAATTCTTTTAATTTGGCTGGATTGCGTACAACTAGGTAAAAAGTGAGGGAAATTTCAAATTGGTTTTACTTTGTATTTTCTCTGTTTAAATAGGTAAATAGAGCCGGACCCGCATATAACGAAGAACTTGGGACCAAAGAATGTGCTCATTATATCCAGTTGTCTTTTGAAATTTAAAATTCCAGATTTTGAAAATAAAACTTTTAAAAGTTAATGCATGTGCATGCACAAGCAGTCCTTTATGAAGACTGCCTCTAACAGCAAACCATCGACATAAACGACCGCAGTGATGGCAAACTAGATGTATCTAGCCAAATGAATCGTAAGGAATGGCACGATGCAGTATTTAGCAATTAAATTCGCGTTTGTCTCAACAATAATCATCGCCGAGTGAGAGACTGGAAGCGATGTAGAAATTGAGCTGATCGAACAGCTGCCATCGAGCGTCACACCGCTGGCAAATGAAGAATTAAGGTTTGGGAGTGCTATCAGCATTAACAGCCGATCACACTTAATGACATAACAGGTATGATGACATCACGCCGAAACATTGATGAGATGCTAGAGCTCATCACTCTTCCGTATCTTTAGAGCTTACCAAATGTTGCTTTTCGAAAGGATAACGCACGACCACACGCAGATACAATTAAGAAGCAGGGTTTGCAAGGTAGGCATATGGAGATAAATTTAGTATTGAATTTGCCTCTGAATGGAGATAAATGTAGTATTGAATTTGTCTCTGAATGGAGATAAATTTAGTATTAAATTGGCCTCTGAATGGGGATAAATTTAGTATTGAATTTGCCTCTGAATGGGGATAAATTTAGTATTGAATTTGCCTCTGAAATGGAGAAAAATTTAGTACTGAATTTGTTTCTGAATGGAGATAAATTTAGTATTGAATTTGTCTCTGAATGGGGATAAATTTAGTATTGAATTTGCCTCTGAAATGGAGAAAAATTTAGTACTGAATTTGTTTCTGAATGGAGATAAATTTAGTATTGAATTTGTCTCTGAATGGGGATAAATTTAGTATTGAATTTGCCTCTGAAATGGAGAAAAATTTAGTACTGAATTTGTTTCTGAATGGAGATAAATTTAGTCTTGAATTTGCCTCTGAATGGGGATAAATTTAGTATTGAATTTGCCTCTGAAATGGAGAAAAATTTAGTATTGAATTTGTTTCTGAATGGAGATAAATCTAGTATTGAATTTACTTCTGAATGGAGAAAAATTTAGTACTGAATTTTTCTCAGAATGTAGATAAATTTAGTACTGGGTATATGGGGGAAAGTCCGTTTTGAAGAAAAATATGGTCTTTAAGGGAGGTGGTAGTTCAAAGAGAGTGTACTGATATTTTTTTTTTTACATAGCCATACACTCTATATACATTTTACATCCCCCTCCAAATTCCCCACTGTATCCGCCACTTCATATGATGCGCTTTTTAAATACTGCAATTTGAATATAAGAATAATTATATCATGCTCATTAAGGATGGCTTTTCGGATTTGCGTTGAATATATTTACACGTTCTTTTTCAAACGCTGAAGATAATTAAAATTAAACACACTTAAGTTTTATATTTAAATTCGAGATTTTTGAACAAATATTTATCTTGCTGGGTCTGAATTTTCGAAGTGGCAACGTGAGCTAAAAAAATGAAGACCACTTTTTTAATGCATTCTGTTTTTACTTCCCATTTTTAGGTGATTTTTTGCGTCAAAGAATTGCGTTTTTAGCGGGGAAAAAATTCCGCGAAAAAAAAAGCAAAATTCCGCGAAAAAAAAGTTACCCACAAAAAGTAAAACCTAACTCCAATATTTTTTTCCTTCACAAGAACAAAACATCTACACGCTCCCCTTTTTTAAAAATTAACCAGCTTGTTTTAGTTTGTTCCAGTCTATATAAATTAGGTTAAGATAATAATTTAGAGTTGGTAATTAGATTAATTAATTATGATTAACAAGTTAAAACTAAATTATACAAATTAACAAAAGTTAATGATTAATAAAAGTAACCTTTTAGCGTAAAATTATCCAGAAATTTTAATTTAAACTGTAGTTAATCAATTCAACAACTGTGTGCGTCTGTGATAGAATATAATTGTGAAATATATCCATTTAATAATACATATTTAATGTACTAAAATTATTTGAATTTATTTCGAGGTATATTTTATGGAAACTGATAAAATTCATAGATTTTACTAGTAAAATCTAATCATTTACGATTTCTAATTAGTATAGCCTTTAATTTAACGATTAAGTTTAATTAACAACGAGATATAATTATTGAAATCTTTAAACAACCTATAGTTAATAACACATTATAAACAAAATTTTTAATGAATGGCATAAAATTAATATAAAATTACGTTATTAGAAATAAGATTGTGATGGGGGATATTAAAATTATTTTAAAATATAGATTTAGCAACAAAAATATTTAATGTGTTATTAACTAATTCAAAAACTTGTTTGTACATGTGTTTAAAATTCTGTCTAGCACAAATCAACTTTTTCAACATTAATATTTTACGGAATTAGTGATTTCTAAAGAATTCAGAAGCATTTTGTTACCTCAGGAGTCATAAAGACAAACATAAATATCAAGATTTATAAAATTTTCATTATTTGAAGTAAAAAAAAGAAAGAAAAAGAAGAAGTAATTTGGAAAAGTCAGTCAAGTGAAATTTTGAAAACTTCAATAAGTATTCGGGTTTACAAATATTGCAAAAATCCATTCATGCCAATATTACACACAGTTTCGTTAAATTCCTGAAATTCACTAAGTTGTGGTAAATTATACATAAAGTGTTTTCGTTTAGTTGTGAGTTTTACCTGCCCCGATGCTACGTCAGGACCTGGTTTTCTGCGGAATCTGAACCTCTTCTGACCTAGGAACCAAACCCTAGAAGCCATGCTACGTCGGGACTTAATTTTCCGAGGAATCCAAACCTCTTGTGACCTAGGGACCAAATCCTAGATGTCATGCTAGACCG
>QLNU02003225.1:19161590-19178475 GCA_006491805.2 Dysdera silvatica | reverse complement strand
TATTCATTCTATAAAATAAGCATGTTATTGTACAAAACTTCACTGTGTACTACTAACTGTGTTATACTAACTTCACTGTGAAAATAGTGTGCATCCTTAGAAACTCACTGACACTGCTTTCGCGACTATTCATCCCAATTAACTTCCGTCTGCAGAAATCTCACAAACACATGCGTCTGAAATTGGTCAATTGTTTCCTAGAAAATAAACATTTAATAATTGTTGCACTGATATCCTCCAATAAAGGAAAATTTCCAAAATTCACGCAATTTTAAAACCAACTTGATCACTAAACCAAACTGTGTAAAGTGTACACCTTGCTGAAAGCTATAAAATTTAAGAATGGTAAAAACTTGGCGACACAGAAACGTTTACTGCCATTAAGTGGCTGTCAACAACCTAATTCGCTAATTGGCCTATTAATATACGCTGTTCATTTACGAATAAGTGACGTTTCGCGTCTGAACGAAATAATTCGTCTGTTCTCGCGTCATTGAGCCGGAACGAAATAACAAGAAGAACCCAAACTCGTACTCTCATTGGCTGGGGACGAGGTTAATGATTCAACCAATCCGCGATTAACATCTCAGCCATCTGTTTCTGTAATCAATTTTCCCTTTCGGACAGAAGTATGTGCCTACAATGGATCACAAATTACGCACTTATTAATTGACTGTACCTTTTGTTTCATCCCTCTCACTTTATTTCATTCGTATTTTAAATCTGCCTTGATATCTATTAAAAAAATGAAGAGTGGTGCTCGCTTATTTACCAGGTTATCTTTCTAATTATCTAACATGACTATTAATTTATCTAATGGGTTACCCATCGAGTTAGTTAATAAGTTATCAGGTTATATCATATGTTATTCATCAGGTTATCAAATATACTCTCAAGTTATCTGTCAGTCCATATAAATGTGTTGTGATTGGTCAAGAAATCTATATTTATAATTTCACGAATCGCTTTGTCTCATTATCGCATGTTTCATTCTTTCATGATGTGTGATCTTGTTTTAATAATTTAATGAATATAGTTTTCGAATAATTCAGCTACGACTATTGAGAAAATGTTATCTTACGTTTTTCCATTTCTAATATTTGTTGATTTATGTTAATTATTAAAATAAAATTAGTTAAATACCAAAGATTGTCAATAGAATTAATTACAGAACACTACAGTAATCGGACATTGGTGACTCAGACGTGATCTAGCAAAGATTAGCAGTATGCCAAACGAATCGGATGCTAAGAAAATTGGTCGTATTGCAGTAAAGGCCCCACCATTCTGGAAGAAAAATCCAGCGATATGGTTTGCCCAAGTGGAATCCCAATTCGTTGCCAGAGGAATTACGCAAGATTCCATGAAGTTTCACATGGTTGTCTTTTGTTTGTTTGTTTTGTGGTTTTACGGCTCAAAGACTACAATGGTCATGCTGCGCCGGGACCTACTGTTTTCCGAGGAATCCGAACCTCTTATGGCCTAGGGAACCAAACCCCGGACTACAGTGAGTATTCATATGGTTATCGCTGCAGTGGAATAGGAGATACTATCGCAAGTTGGCGATATAATTATTTCACCGCCAACTAACAATATGTATGAGACCTTGAAAACGCGATTGATTGAATGTTTCGAGGAATCGGAACAACAACGTCTGAAGAAATTATTACAAGAAATTGAACTCAGTGATAAACGCCCATCGCAATTGATGAAGGGAATAACGAAATTAGCTAGAATGAATGGACAATTGCTGAAGTCATTATGACTACAATCTTTGCCACAACAAACGCAGGCGATATTGTCAACTTCATCGTGTAACTTACAGAGGTCAGCAGAGATGGCAGATAAAATTGTCGAAGTATCATCGCCCGTGAACTTTTACTCAGTTTCGAAGGCATCTTCGGTCGTCCAGAAAACTCATTTGTCGAATTAGAGCAGCAGGTTTATGAACAAACAAAAAAGCTTGAAAGATTGTCTCGTCACGAGAACGAAGCAGAAGTTGTACGCGCCAAAATTTTAAAAAGCGTTCATTTACACCTGCTGGCATTTGTTAGTATCACCAGCGTTTCAAAGAGAGAGATCAACGAAGTGTAGACCACCCTGCAATTTTCAAGCAGTAATCCATAAGGCTCTAAACACTTCCCAGTGGAAAACTAACCAGCCAGATGTTTAAATACGATAAAACTTCGCATTTCCAATTTCTAATCGACACAGGTGCTGATATTTCAATATTACCTCCAACTCCAGAGGAACGAAAAGGAACTAGATCAATGCTCGAGTTAATAGCAGCAAATGACAACAAAATTGATGTCTTTGGTACAAAGAGGATTTCAGTGAGTCTGGGATTACGAGGATCTTTTCCGTGGAGGTTCATGATAGCTGATATTAGTCCTACGTGGCTTAGATTTCTGTTTTCCGTATATCGATAACATATTGGTTGCATTCTCGTCAATGGATGAACATCTCGACTACGTAAGGCAAGTTTTCAATCGTCTAAAATTGTTCGGAGTAACAATAAATCTGCCAAAATGCGTTTTTACAGCAAGTGAAGTACAATTTTTAGGACACATTGTCAATGAGATGGGAATTAAACCGCTGCCGGAAAAGTTTGAGGCAATAGCGAAATATCCTTGCCCTAAGACAATCTGCGGGTTACGATGTTTTATAGACATGATAAATTTTTACCGCAGATTTTTACCCAAGGCAGCAGAAAAACAGGTGCTCGGTAAATGTAAAAAAACGACAAAGCACCATTAAATTGGACGTCTGAAGCGCAAGCAGCATTCAAAGTTTACAAAGAAAATTTGAAAACTGCAACTTATTTAGCACACCCAAATACTAAAGCGATAACGGCACTAATGATTGATGCTTCAATAAGGCTATGGGAGTTTGTGTACACCAATTGGTAGGTAATGCATGGAAACCATTAGGTTTTTTTCACGCAAGCTCAGAAATACTGAGCAAAAGTATAGCGCATACGACAGAGAATTGCTGGCTATTTATGCCGGAATAATTCACTTTCGAAACGTAATTTCAGGGAAAATTTTATGATCTATACAGATCACAAACCGCTGACATTCGCGTTTCATCAGAAATTCGAAAAATTGTCACTTCGTCATGTCAACCAACTTAATTCGATCAGTCAGTTTTCGACAGATATTCGACACGTTAGTGGTAAAGATAATCAAGTGGCTGACGCCTTATCACGAGTAGATACAATCTCAACACTTTCTAGTATTAACTACGAAGAGTGGGCAACAATGCAAACGAATGAATCCGACTTGGATCAATTTCATAAACATTCTACTCTGAAGTGGAAACGTATACGCTCGTTAGATTGCGAACACGAATTATATTGCGATATCTCTACGGGTAACATTCGCCCTTATGTTTCAGAAGCATACAGAAAACAAGTGTTTCATGTGATTCATAATCCAGCACATGCAGGAACGCAATCAAGATGATATCCTTCCATTTCCTATCAAGATGATATCCAGTCGTTTCATTTATTTGGCCAAACATAAAATTAGACATAAAATGACGGGTAAAAACATGTATGGAATGACAAAAAAAAAATACAGCAACACACAAAATCACCGTTACAGTGTTTAAAATGCCAACAGATCGTTTCAGTCACATCTTGATATTATTGGACCATTACCGAGTTCCGAAGGATACTGTCATACTGCTTAACGGCCATCGATAGATTTACACGTTAGCCTGAAGCATTTCCAATTGCAGATATAATAGCAGAAACAATTGCCAAAGCATTTTTTAAAGGTTGAATTGCACGATTTGGAATTCCCTTGTATATATTGACAGATCAAAGTCGCCAATTTGAGACTGGATTTTTCGTGCTTTAAATCAACTATTAGGCGTGAAACAAATTCACACAACAGTATTTCATCCATAAGCTAATGGCATGATTGAAAGATGGCACCGAGTTTTAAAAGCAGCCATTCGCTGCCATTCAAAAGAAAATTGGGTAGAAATTCTCCCGATAGTTTTGTTAGGACTGCGAGCTGTATTTAAAACTGATATAAATGGAATAGTCTCTGAACTAGTGTATGGCGAGAATATTAGCATGCTAGGAGAATTTCTCAGCTCAAGCAATACGAAATTTAGTGAATTCAATACAATAAACACATTAAAGAAACATTTTGGAAAGCTTATGCCAATTCCAGCAAGCAACTATTCTCCAAAAACAACTTTCGTACACGAAGATTTATCGACGCGCAAGCGTGTGTTTATACGAAATGATACAATCCGAAAAACTTTACAACCGATATATAACGGACCTTTTAACGTTGTAACCCGAAATAACAAAAACTTTTTAGTAGAAATTAAAGGCAAAAAAGTCACTGATACCATTGACTGATAAAACCAGCTTATGAAGCCCCAGAAGATATTATAAGTAGTATCAATGAAAAAAAGCCGATAGTGAAACCTAGGGACCTTGTTGTGCAAACTTGACCAGGAAGAGAGGTCAAGTTTTCAATGTAATTTCAATAACTTTCACATACACACATTGCACTGGAAGTGGGTATGTTGTGATTGGTCGAGAAATCTATATTTATAATTTCACGATTCCCTTTGTCGCATTATCGCATGTCTCATCCTTTCATGATGTGTGATCTTGTTTTAATAATTTAATAGATATAGTTTTCGAATAATTCAGCTACGACTGTTGAGAAAATGCTATCTTATATTTTTATTTCCGTTTCTAATATCTGTTGATTTATGTTAAATATTAAAATAAAGTCTGTTAAATACCCAAGATTGTCAATAGCATTAATAGAGAACACTACAACAATCGGACAAATGGTTATCCATAATGTTATCTAATAAGTTGTACCTCCGGTTATCTAGCATAATATTTACATAATTATCCGATAGGTTATTTCTTGGGTTATCTAATGCAATATTCACTTAAGTTATTTAAAAGTCATTCATATGTTCTAAGATATCATCACCCTTCCTAAGGATAATGCAATTGCCAAATGGTCAACACACAAAGTCAGATTTATTTTTTTGTAATGTTCCCTACAGAATTTTTACGGATAGAATTTTTCAGGAACCCCTGCTTCAGCTCAAACTTGAGCTTTCGATGTATAGTAGAAAAAAAATACATCGTTCTTGCCTAGAGTCGAACTGGGTAAACTACCTGTAGTCGACTTGTAAAGATTCTCCACGCAAAAATACAAAATATCTGCTCAGGTAGCTTTATATATTGACCATTTAACAATAATGTTAATACCAGGAAGGGTAATAACATCTTACAACAACCTTATATACGAAGAAAGGGAGCGTCAGTTCTGGGTCTTGATGGCCTAGTGGTTAAGGAACTCCGGATCAAATGGAGGGACCCGAGTTCGACACCAGGCAAAGGCTATGTCTCTTTTTCTTCCATACGTCGAAAGCTCTGGTTTGAGCTCGTGTGGGTGCCACAAGATTACTATCTGTTATTCATCTCTACTGGTTATGACTGAGCTCACCAAAATACCATTTTTTCATACGACTTGGACAACAAAAGCCTACAAACATTTTAAATTAAAAAAATGAAAGCAGAGGTCTATGAAATTGATAATTAATTAAAATCAAAATTTTAAATCCAATTTATTGGGTGTTTTATTACATAAGCCCAGCAAAGGTCATGCTGCGTTGGAACTTGTGGTTTTCTGAGGATATCCAAATAAGAACTCGTGAAAAGAAATCACAGGAGCTCGTTACGAGCGAATCATATTTTTTTTCGCATGATAAACTAACACGTTATCTCTGCGCCCCCTAGCGGTCACTTCTAATTCAGTAATTTTATAAGGTAACTCAACAGAAGGATTACAAACTTCAATGGTTCATAGTACGCATCAAGGTGAACGATATTTGTCATAGAACCTAAGGTCTCAAACCACCCACAGCACCAGTTCTAAAACCGTCCAGCATTCACAAATATTTACACACGGTGCGTGAAGAGCGCCAGATACTACTCAGGTCAGCTGATCAAGTGCATAGCTGATTAGGACAACGCATGCTGCGCTTCTCATGCACTGGTTGTAAATATTTGTGCATGCTGGACGATTTTAGAACTGGCGCTGTGGGTGGTTTGCGACTTTAGATTCTATGACATATTATCGTTCACCTTGATGAGTACTATGACCCCTTGAAGTTTGTAACCCTGGTAGTGAGCCACCCTATATAGAGAGTTACATAAACTCATAGTACATAACAAAAAAACATAAATAAATGCATATTTATACATACATATAAAATATGTACGCTTTGCGATGTCTTAGGTTTTAGTATAATGCAGAAGCAACGCGCTCTGAAGTTGGTAAATTTCGGACATTAATTTTTGAATATGAATGACGACATTTAGGCCAAAATATTTTTTGGAAAAGGAAACGTTTTTTAAATAGCGTATTTTGGTTATTTTAAATATAATATTTTAAAAAATTATTTTCTATGCCAAGCTTTGCATATATTAAGCGAAGTCTTTGAATATTATCATCACCAATAATAGACTTTTCCATGTCCTAGATTTCATGTGTGTGTGTTTGCTAAGCATATTATTCTAGTTTTTCATTTTGCTATGTTACTAGTTTATATTTCATATGTTACTTCAGTTTACTTTGCTAAGGTTACCAGCTTACATTTTGCTATGTTACTAGTTTCATTTTGCTATACAGCTTCATTTTGCTATGTTAATAGTTTCATTTTTGCTATGTTACTAGTTTACTTTGCTTTATTCTATGGAACTAGACAACTAAAATCATGTTACACCAGGACATAATTTTTGAGCTTCTACAGAACATCAAACCCCAGACCACGAATTGGTAAAAGCATAAGCAATTAGTAGTAGAAATTATGGGCCAAATTTTCCGCATAAGCGCTCTGCGTATTATCATTCCACTACCTTATAATCTCGTATTTATTTTAATTAATTAATTGATTAAATTAAATAATTATATAAATCGAACACTACGCAGATTAAATCAAACAACAATGTCAATCAATCAACGTTTATTGGCGTAGTGATACCAATTTGTGGCGTAGTGAATCTTTGTTGTCAATTGAATTTGTTGTCAATTGAATTTGTTGTCAATTTAAGTGAAAAATAGAAGTGGTTTCCGCGATCTGAATTGCCCTCTCAAGAAACTGCTCATCATTTCTTAGATTATGCCAGTAGCATTTTCATCACTTCTGTGACATTTCTCCTTTGTATTTAAAAAATTGCAAATGATATTTTAATTCATAAAATTTGTAATCATAATCTTTCACTGGAGACAAATAAATTGAAAATTTCCCTGAAAACCAAAATAACTCTTTTTAGAAGCCATTGATTGAAACAAAGTTAAACGACTTACTTAAGCAGAACGAGTTACATGATAGGAAAATTTTACATATGAGGAAAAAATCTGCAATGATAATAAACGTCTCTCATTTCATTTGAACTATAACCCTTGCCTGGTGTCGTATTAGGGTCCCTTCATTTGATCCGGATTCCTTAACCACTAGGCCATCAAGGCCCAGGAATGACGCTCCTTTTCTTCGTATATAAGGTTGTTGTAAGATGTTATTATATTTTGTATTTATTAAAATATCCCTTTCTAATATTTTGAAGTACAATAAATCCCTTTGGAATGAAAAGACATCGAAGGTATGTATATTAATACGCTTAAACATCGTGTAGAAAGGCAAGCACTAAATTTTTGCTTGGAAAACTAAGAAATTTTTAATTAACGGTAGAAAAAAGCACCTGTATGCTACGACTGAATAAATATAAATATGTGAATCGGGATTCCATCTCTATTTTAAATAAGTTACTGAATTATCTTAACTAATAAATTTCCAATTGAAAATGTAAAATAATCTATTATTCAAATTTCCTCTTTAAGTTTAAAAATTTTCAGGACCATATTTTAATAAATAATATAAATAATTTGCTCTAATTGCAAGCAGCCGGATATAACGTTTTATGGCCGCAAATTATATTACTTTTATAGGTAGCAACTTTCGGCTTAAAAGAAATCCGCAATAGAAATTAATATCTGGGAAATATTTTCAAATACGAATTAATATAATTCGAGAATATTTAATACTTTGCATATTACTTTAATTAAAATAACAAGACAATTTCCTAATTTTAATTTTTTGATTAAGATCGTTCTGTGAGTGAGTGTTCAAGGAGAAATTGGGAAAGGTGGCCACGGCAGGCGGCGTTATAATCCCAGAAGGGTTGTTCTGTGACCGTTTCTCAGGTCAAGGCTGATGACCTAGTAGAAACCAGAAATGCGTCCAGGCAAGAAATTTTGTTCTCCAAAGGCAGTTTTCTCTGCAGTAGCTCAAACGATGCCAAGAAGTTTAACGCACAGGGGTAGAAAATTAACACTGTTTGTTATTGACCGGGTGAGAGTATGAGTATTAAATTAATAATAACATTTAAATCTAAACATTTAAGAATAAAAATAAATATTAAAATCTGAGGATAAATATATGTTTGTTTCGGTTCAATATGTTTTCCTTGACAAACTGTAATTTTTTTTTTTACGAAAAATTAACTGATATCGGACAAATATTACATAGGAGGGTCATGGTTTAAAAAAATTACTAACTTATTTTAGACATAAAAACATTTATTTTACTTAATGTTAAAAATGAGTTTTGAATCCTCCTTCAGAAGTTTATGATTAGAATATGGAGTCTAAAACACCGATTATAGCAAAAGCTCTTTTTCAACGTTTCTACCCAACAAGCAATTACATTCTGAAGAATACCGGCAAAGGTTAAGACAAAACATGAGGTATAATTCGTATATTTACACAGCAAATATGTGTCTAGAAAAAGCTCATTCAAACAATAATTTCACTGAAACTCTTGAAATTTCATCAAATAGGGGTTCTGACTATATAATATTGTGACACGCATTATACATATATATATATAGAGAGAGAGAGAGAGAGAGAGAGAGAGAGAGAGAGAGAGAGAGAGAGAGAGAGAGAGAGTTTATTCTAAAGAAGAAAATATATAAAATTTCACTAATTAATTTCAATTAATTAATATTAATTATATTATAATTCATTATATTTATAATTTATTATTATATTTAATAATTATTACATATTTATTATATATATAAAATTATTATTAATTATTATATTTATAATTTTATAATTAATTATATTAAATAATTAATTTTTCAATGTATATAAGCGCACTGCAGCATAATACAACAGGAAAATTAGACGCTGTTGTTTAAAAAATCCTATATATAAATCAGCAACCAAATAAATCCAACAAAACAACATTACAAATTACCAAACAAAAATATACAAAAATAACCAAAAAACAATGTACAAAGTAACCAAAAACAAATTTAAAAACAATTATAAAAAATGAATAAATTATTGAAAATTACCCTAAGGGCGTAATTTCGTCGGGGGAGGAATCTACCCCAGGGGCAATAAATAAATAGGAGCGTTTCTGTTACTAATTTTTGCATTTGCTAAAATGGCATACATTCTCCCAACGCTTCCGATTTTATTAGCAGCTGAATATAAGAATTTTAAAAGAAATGAAAGAAAAATTAATAATGAATAATATAAATAGACCTTTGTGATGAATATAAGGAATAAGGGAAAATAATTTGAATATTAAATATTAAATTTCTTCTCGGCATGGACCTGTTCATGCCTAATAAATATCGGCCTTATAAAAAATTGAAAAGAAGAAATAAATTAATTTCCATCTATTATATAATAGCAAACAAATAAAATAGAAAAATAAGTATACTTACGTTAAAAGTAAAAACAACTAAACCTATACAAAACTTTAAATAAAATGAGTAACTCGCCCACCAAAACAAAATGAAATAAAGTATTGTCATACCCAAAAATTTCTTCAATTCACTATATATATATAAGGCTAATTTTAAAAGGAATTAATAATCTGAAAGATATATATATATATATCACGTATAATAAATTACCTATTTACGTATTTCTTACACATTTTAACATAAATATTGCATCGCATACGTAACACTATTTATCTCTCTGTTACATATATAATTAAAAAATTATATATATAGGTCATAAATTACTCGCAAAGAAAATAAAGATTTCTCGGCGCATGGTGGATTACGAACCCACGATCTTTCGATACCAGTCAAGTGTTATCCGCGATTAATCTACAGGAGTTTATTTACTTCGAGAATGAATATAAACTTATCTATGAAAGAATTCCTTTCTCTGCAAATAATTTATCATCCAATATTACCATATTACCGGTAATAATGAGAATTGCTTGGCTTTGATAAATCATATATATGAGTTAAAGTTTTCGTCTTCTTAAAATAGTTTTTGATACGCTAATTCATTATGATGACTATTTTAATGGCTTGATGATATAACTCCTCATTCTAAATAATGATGCTTAAAAAATTACAAAATCAGTCTTATTGGAATAATTTTGTAGACATTACTACGAATATTTTTATTATTCAAGGAGATGACCAGTTCGGAATGTAGATTGTTTTTCAGCTGATATTTATATTAGTCGACAATCGGTAGTTTTCTTGTGAAGCGAGCCATCAGAAGGCAAAAAATTTTAAGAAAAGAGGAGGAGGAGAAAACAGAAATCAGAAAATGAAACAATTTTAAGAAAAGAAGAGGAGAAAGGAGAAATCAGAAGACGAAAAGATTAGAAAACGCAATCCGCCATTGACGCAGGGCAGTCAACGGTATCTCAGACGAGCATTGGCCTCTTTGGGTTACTATAACTCGCTTCGGTGCGACCTGCGACCGTTTTTGAATTCGTTGGTCGCAAAAGGATCGATGGCCGTCCATCGTCTGTTATATGGATCCCAGTTTATCATTCAACAAAAGGAAAAAGAAGTCTTTTTTTTCACTTACCTGGACACGAGAAACAACAACGAAAAAAAGAAGCCTTCACCCCTACGTTGAAAATCGTCAATGCCCGGAGAAGCCTACATCCAAGTTTTGAACTGTTCAACAGCAAGAAGAATCGGAACTGGAAGCAGAGTCGTCTGTTCGGGAGAACGCGTTTTACAAGACCACGGCTCCAAATATATTTTGCAATGGTTCGTTGTGCACAAAATCCGGACTTGGAGAAAATATTCGGTGGAAAAGGGGGGGGGCTCGAAGCTAGGTTCAACTCGCTATAAGGTTAGGATGGCTAAATGAGAGCTTGTTCTACGTTGGACGCTGATCGCAGCTCCCCCACGCGACTACTATTGGCACTAGTTTGTATTTTGGCGTCAAAAGCTCCTGTGTTGGCGATCTAAACTTTATCCGGTTTTCAAATACTTTTTTCCGGAGCTTGAAAAATTGCTCTTAAAATCAATGATTACATTTTTCTAATTTACACAATAAAGACTTTTTTAAAGCCATAAATAATGCGCTAAAAAATATGATTCCTGGAAAATTGAAAAAGAATCATAATGGTTACCATTTGATAAAAAAAATCTAAAATTGCAAGGTTTGGCAGAAACTATTATTCATAAAATATCGTCTGATTAAAAATAAGAATTTTATTTACTTTCTTTTTACATCGTTCAATATAAATATAATTTATCTATTAAAACTGGCATTACTCTGGGTTCTGAAGAAAATTAAAACAAAATTTAGCATACTTTATATAAAAGAGATACGACATTAGTTTTTTATATCAAACAACAATATAAATCAACGTTTATTGGCGTAGTGATACCAGCGCAGATATTGTGGCGTGATTAGATGGTGAAACGTTCGAAAGAAAAGAAATATTTCTGCCTTCGGTGGGACCTGAACCCACGACCTTCCACTTGACGGGCGGAGGCTCTACCCACTGAGATAAGAGATAAGATGTTGTCCTTCGTAGCTCAGTAGGTAGAGCCTCCGCCCGGCAAGTGGAAGGTCGTGGGTTCAGGTCCCACCGAACGCAGAAATATTTATTTTCTTTCGAACGTTTCACCATCTGCTCATGTTATAACATCGGCGCTGGTATCTCTAAGCCAAGAAACGTTGATTTATATTGCTGTTTAATTTACTCTGCGTAGTGTTCGATTCATATAGATTAATTTTTAGTGTTATTAATAACATTCTTATTATAAAATTACTTAATTTTCTTTTCAGTTTTTCTAATTATGGAAACCATCATTAAAATTACTGAGGATGTTTAATTATTAAGAAAATTAAACGATTTTTAATTTACTTAAATCGACAACTGAGTCAATATACATCAAAGTTTAATTTTCAGCCAAATTTATTTTAAATGTGACTTGATACCAGCAGAAAAAAATATTTATTTTTAATTTACAATTAAATTTAAATTACTAGATGACTAAAATAAAAGTTTTACCAAATTTTCGTATTTTATAAATGATTATTACGGGCATAAATATTCTTTTAATATTCGAAATAACCAAGCTCCGATATGTCATCAACATTTTCACCAAAATTGAAACTTCCATTTTGTAAAAAAAATTGTATACAACTATATATATACATATATATATACAGAGTGTGTTAAAAGTTTGTTCGGATTTTAAAAAATCGCAAAAAAATGAAGAAATTGATGTATCGGGGTGCGGTTTGCAATTTAAGGCTTTTCAAAGTGACGGATTTTTTTGACACAAGAAAAAAATAGTTTAAATTATCGCCAGTAGGTGGCGCTATTTGGCACTCAGTTAACAAAATACATGTAAAATATCTAGATTATACAGAAGGTATTCGTTTCTACTTGAAATTGTTAAAAAACTAAAAATGTTCAATGTGTTCACCCTCACATGTAAGAATAGTCTATAATCGGGTGGGAAAACTATTTATACTTGCGTGCAGTATGTTTGCATCGATAGTAGAGATCTCGCAGCGTATAGCATCCTTCAACTCAGATAAGGTAGATGGACTTCGAACGTACACCCAAGATTTTAGGTGCCCCATAACCAAAAATCCGCAGAAGTTAAATCCGGAGATCTTGGAGGCCATGCATTATTGAACAAAAGGGCTTATTATTTGCTCTTGACCAAACGTACTGTCCAAAAACTGGCTTACATGCGTTGTGATATGGGGAGGTGCTCCATCCTGCATAAATGTAATGGTTTCTAGGAGCTACTTTTTATGCAGGGATGGCACCACATAATCTTGCAGCATTTGTAAATCTTATCATTTACCATTTATAATCTAACGTTACGGTGCACGTCTTCCATTCACCGGTTATGCATGGTTCCCTGAAGAAATGAAGACCAAGAATTACTAATGAACTGAACCCACATCATACAGTGAATCTTGATGCATGCATCGGCGTTTCTACGTTTGCATGTGGATTATCTCCAGCCCAGATCCGGCAGTTATGCCTATTAATGGATCCGTGTAAAGAAAAATGGGCCTCATCTGTTCAAAAGATATTCAAAAGCCATTGTGGATTATCGTCGATCATTTGCAAAGCCCACTCGGTGAATTCCTCTCGCTTCAAAATCGTTCGGCTTTTTGTAAAGGTCTTAGTTTGTACGGGTATAAATACCATCAAGACTTCATGCACAGCTCGAAGCACGCTAGTTTGTGGTAAACCCGTGTTTCTTGAAATCTCCCACTGAACATGGTGCTAGGTGACTGTGCCACGAGAGCATCCATATCTGTTGCTACCCTGCTGGTACGCTCCTCTGACAACCATGGTATGCCACTGTGAGGTCGATCTTCTAAGAGACCGGTTTCAATCGAATCGCTGCACTATTTTTTTGTGCCCAGTTTCTGTAATTGGACCACGGTGTCCTTTAATTTTCTTTAAAGTTCTAAATTTCCGTAATGATTGCGTTGCTGATTCATTGTTGACATAAAAAAAACTTTACCAAAAGTTCCTTTTCTACCAATGTCAACATTGCAGTCATTCAATGAGTTGCAATAATTCAACAAAGAATCGATTCAATCCGCATACACTAAGTTACATTACTAAGTTAGAAGTGGATTAGAAGTTAGTTGTCGGTTACAATCCTCTTTTAAACCGATAAAATTTGCATATTTTCAGGAAAATATACCTTTCAGCGCCACCTACCGGCGACAATTTTAACTATATTTTATCTTATGTAAAAATATCCAACATTTTGGCAAGTCTAAAGGTGCAAACCGCACCCCGATACACCAATTTCTTCATTTTCATGATTTTTTGAAATCCGAACAAACTTTTGGCACACCCTGTGTATGTGTGTGTGTGTGATGAAAAAATAATGCGTTTTGGTAAACAACATTTAAATATGCTATGGATATGAAAGTTTTTGAAGAAATTTTGTTGCAAACTTGCAAAATTTTACTTCGCCTAAATGAAAGATTTTGAGTCGTTTTCCACAAAATATACTTTATACGTATTGCAATCGATATTTTATGACACAAGTATACACATATATATCAGATATAAGAAAGACGATAAGGGGAGGAGGAGAAATATGATAAGGAGAAAGAGATAGAAAGATGGAGGGAAGTAGGGAGGCAATAG
The DNA here is from genome assembly GCA_006491805.2 of Dysdera silvatica. NCBI lineage: Eukaryota > Metazoa > Arthropoda > Arachnida > Araneae > Dysderidae > Dysdera > Dysdera silvatica. The sequence goes on along the minus strand of QLNU02003225.1, from coordinate 19,163,994 downwards.
ATAGTAGGAAGACAGATGGGCAAAAAATGTTGACACATATTACTTCATTTCGTAAATGACATTGTTAGTACGTATATGCATTGCTAATTTACAATTTTTCTGCTTTGTGAATAAAAAAAGAATAATACAACAAGAAATAAAAAGATAATAATAATTACTGCCGCAACTCTGTCTACCAATGATACAGCTTTGCGTTTCGCAGCCATTTTATGAATTGAGAGAGATTGTAATTTAATGACGCATGCGCAGAATTAGTATAGAATAAAAGTTGTTTGCCTATGCATTCTGCTGTCAAAAGGAATTGGCGAGTTTATTTCATTTTCATTCAGAAGCAAAGGGGTGAGCGTGTCATGTGCGAGGAATAAGAAGCGTTAAAACGTTTCAAGAGCATTCAAACTGTTTGATTAGAATGAGTTTAATGTTAAAAGAACATCTATGCTTAATATATAAATGCGATGAGAGGGTTAAACTTTTTCAAGGAAAAAAAAAGAGCTGCAAAACAGAAGAAAAAATTCTGACTCATGTGTACAGGGTGTACAAAATAAATCTATGGTGGTACACGATGATGCTTTATTTTTACGTTATAACCAAGTTGTCGCTAAAACCGGTTTCGGCTGTATTTAAATATGAGTGATAGGTACAATATATTCTAGGATGCATATGTGCAGTAAAGCCTGTATATAATGAAAAGCTTGGCATCAACAAAATGCTCATTATAACCGATGCTCGCTAAATCCGTTTTGGAGTTTAAAATTTCAAACTTTAAAAATAAAGTCCATGTAAATAACATATACGCATGTGATATGCATACAGTGATATTCAATTTTGAATTCGATTAAAATTTAATTTAATTAAACAACGTCTTATTATTTATTATCGGGCTGTGTGTATTCACCTCCATCCTTCAAAGTCTCCAACGGAAGTTGGTTAACAGTATTTCGTATTTAGGCAACGCCAATTGTTTACACAAAGGGTGTTTACACATATTTATAAAGACTTTGACAGCATAAATAAAATACATACAATAAAAAAAATCTAATGTATTCTATCTGATAGCCCTGTTTTTGAATTATCATATTACATCTAGATTTCTACGATAATAGGACTTTTCGTAAAGTCACAAACGGAATTTTCTCCAATTCCTCCTCCACATCTTTCCACAGTCCACAGCGTTCTGAAAGAGCTTATTTTAAAAGTCCAGATGCATAGTAATCCATTGGAGATTCATCTAGAGACTTGGTAGAAATATAGCTAACTGGCATTGACTTGACTCCAGTTTCTTGTCCCATTTTTTTCTAAAGATGTTTTAGAGATGTGTTTTAGAGATGTGGCTGCTCGCTTTGTCCTGATGGAGTTCCACAATTTGAAAGTAAATAGGATACAGTTTTGAAATATAGTTTTTAAAAATAGAAGTCAGAACATTATTTCGATAATATGCAGAGTTAATTTTTACATTTTTCCCAACTTTTTCTTATTTTTAATTTTCCGTTATAAGAGATGCCAGCGCTAACCATAAATCCTTTGCTGAAAATTTCTTTGCTCTCTTTGAACTAACCTTTTTTCAGTCTCTCCTCGCGGGCCTCTTTTTCGATAATAAATCTTTTTTTTTTATTACAATTATTTAAATAAATCCATGCTTCATTAATTGTAACAATTTTTTTTCATCCATTTCCTGCTAAATGGCTTTCATATAGCAATATACATCTAGTCTTCCGCTCAGTACATGCTGAGGTAGCATAGGATGAACTGCATCTTTTGTTTTAATTAAATTCAAATCTTTATTAATTATTTTATTTATAGCTGAGGCTCATGTATACAAAGCTTTTGCAATCGTTCTTTGAGGTTTCGGATTTTCTAAAACTATAAATTGCGCTTTAAAAATATTAAAGGAAGTATGAACCTTTCTGAGATATTTCTGTTTTTTTCGTCTTAATATTAAAGGCTGACGATTTTTTCCTTTTACATTAAGAATATCATTTATTTCATATTTGAAACTTTAAAATCACGCTTCTTGCATCGCTTTTTAATTATTGAATATGAATATTTCTCTTCGAAAAGGATTCAAGCCACAGCTTTCTGTCGTATGCCATTTCACAGCGCAAACTAAATTTTTAGTCGCAAACGATTTTTCGCTTTTCAGGCGCGTTGCCATAATTTTCCCTGGGTTGTTGTTAGTTTTTTTTTTAATTTAAAATCAAAATTGTTATAAATATGTATAAACAACTTCTTTTACATCATAAAATTATTATCCATTTTATATAAATCGAACACTACGCAGATTAAATCAAACAACAATGTCAATCAATCAACGTTTATTGGCGTAGTGATACCAACGCCGATGGTATGGCGTGATTAGATGGTGAAACGTTCGAAAGAAAATAAATATTTCTGCCTTCGGTGGGAC
>QLNU02003225.1:19140877-19161490 GCA_006491805.2 Dysdera silvatica | reverse complement strand
TATATTAATTTCAATATATAATACAAGTTTAATATATTAATTTCAATATATAATACAAGTTTAATATATTAATTTCAATATATAATACAAGTTTAATATATTAATTTCAATATATAATACAAGTTTAATATATAATACAAAGTTTAATATATTGGCACCATACCACATTTTGGTTCACTATGGACGCTGTGGACGAAAAGGGTTTGGAAATCATTGTACCTGAATTTAATTTTGCGACTGATATTTATGAAGCATTACAATAGAACCTCAATATAATGAAATCGACGGTTCCATAAAAAAAAATTCGTTATATAGGAAATTCGCTAGGTGGAAACGATGTATTCATGAACCAGGGTATTACAATATGATACCACAGTTAAAATCCCGTTTTTCAGTAAAGGACTGTTTGTCATAAATGACATTCAACCATTTAAAAATAGAAGTTTTCAAGTGTGCGTATCATATTCCCACAATATTAGGGAAGGTGATATCGCTGACGTGACTACTCGATTTTCTGTTTTGGTCGTTAAAAATTTCGTTATATAGAAATTTATTCCGTTATATAGAAACACTTTCATATGTAATGACCATGGGGATTTGCCAAAACTTCACTATATAGAGAATTTCGCTATACGGAAGTACGTTATATGGAGGTTCTACTGTATTTCTTTATCATGGAAATTGACACACAAATGGAAATCATGGACATCATGGAAATTGACACAATGGAAATTGACACACATGGAAATTGACACAATGGAAATTGACACACATGGAAATTGAAACACAGATTGGAAATCATCATTGTGGATTCTCATATGACATGGTTGCATTTACTGTTATCATGAAGACACGAGTAAAAGATCTCCACATTCTATAGAAAATCCCTCAACCTGAGTGATCAACAATCAACAGCAGTAGCGGGGCCAATTAAAAGTATTTTAATATTTTAAGACCATCTGAATCAAAATTTTGAAGGTGTGAGGTCGAGAAGTGACTTTTTTCGATACTTCAAAAAACAAGTCAAAATATTTTTTTTTAAGTTGAATTTGAAATTGTCCCTAACTTTTCCCGAACATTAATACAGATGCGGTAGATGCAACATGGCTACCAAGTTTCGTGTCTAAAAGTATAATTGAGAATATCTGTGGCTTCCACTGAGCTATATTACAACTGGAGTGCAGATTAAGCGTGCCTTTTCCGAAGGACCGCATCACTTCTTTATTTATACGCGTTAGGCAAATAGTTTCAATGCGTCTTGTAATGTTAATAGACATTTTTAACAACAAAAACTAAAGGAGCTATTTCATTTTAAGTTAATGTAAATCAAAGAAATAACGCAGGACATTTAGTGAAAATGTCTTTTATCTTCAAATTGTGTTAAGAAGTAAGAATAATTTGGATTTTAGTTGAGAACTATATATTCCGTTAACAGGCCGATATTCAACGCTAATTTTTGTGTTTTTCTACAAATTTATAAATTAACGATTGATATTGTCTGCTTTAGTTAATCATGTGTTTTATACAATAATTTTTGCCACCCACGTTTTAATTACAGCTCAAACTAGAGCTTATTCGTTTTGGAGAAAAAGAGACGCTTTCCCCATCCTGGATTCGAACCAGGGTCCCTCCGTTTAGCCCGGAGTGTCTTGGACCGCTAGACGAATGAGGACAGGAAACAACGCTCTCTTTCTCCGTATGTAAAGATGTCAATCAATTTAGTTAATCAACCTTGAAATATTAATTAGTTTAGAAAGTGATAAAAAATTCTACGGTATTCATATGGTATATAAAAGTCGAACATAAATTTCGAAGTTAAAAGCACACATATGTAAAATATAAAAAACTAATCTAAACTTTACAGCTGCCATGATAATATAGTAGAGAAAAAGAGCGCGCTAGTATTAATTTTATAAAGAGAGAATCTTTTCATTTGTTTCTTCGTATATCGATACAACATATTACAATACGTGATTCATGAAACTTTGAATTTGATTAACGTATTACATTTATTAATTTAATACAAAATTATCTAAAAATAAAAATTAGGAAGCAATTGTACAAAGATATTGGAGACACCGGAAAAAGACCAGTTTAACTGATCTGACTAGTCCAGTGCCCCCCCATAAACATAAAATACCTGCTAACATCAGCACCATGCTATTTATTAATTAAGTAAATGTGTAATTTCAATAAATAAAAAACAGCAAAAAGAGAAATGGCTGAACATCGGTAAGGGGCAGAAAAATTCGAGGAAAAAATAATTTCTCGAACCATGCGCTTAAATTCTGAAAGGGAATGAATGTAAGGGAGGTTATGACCGATATAATTCCAAATTTTTGGACCAATATTGTTCAAAGAGGTTCCACCAATATTGGTACGAGTGTGTGGTATTCTAAACATAGGTATTGATCCAAGATCATATTGTGGAGTAAATGGAACCAAAGGTATTTAGGTATAGTTCACTGCTTTTAACATTGCCAGCAACTGGCAATTTGAATAATGACCAGCGATCTCTAATTAAAAGCGTTTCCTTTTTATCGGTAACACTGTTCAACAGTAAAAATTTTTCAAAGGTGAAAATACTCATCCTTTATAGATTTAGGATCGCTGAATACGAAAATTACACTTAAAATTGCCTCTTGGCTCAGGTTTCTGAGTAATTTCACTGTTTACATTTTACAAATAAGGCTATGGAGAATACAATAGGACGAATCAGTTAACAACCTTTCCTTTTTTATACACGCCATCTTTTTGCTTGTTGCTTGTGGGAAACGTCCGCAGCATCTCTCTGGATCATCCAGCAGAAATCTACTAACATTGAAACTGGTCACTTTCTTTCGTAATGTTCAATCATCTACTTTGTACGGAATGTTCAGTTTCAGTATCAAACCTTCAACATCATTGCAAAATACTAAGTCGTCGTCACTGCTGAAAAATGTTAACAGTTCTTTTTGACAATCGTTCAGAGTAGGTACTGTAATAGTATCCGCTAAGTGGTTTCACTGCTACAATCTGGATGTTAAGAGTCCAGTTTTATTCTTTGGCAGTTCTAAATCCCTAATCAGGTCATGAAGTTCACACCACGATTCTATGTACGTTACAGGAGGTACTTATCGATTGAAATGTTGGAGCTGTATCACTGGTGCTTGGAACACTTTCTAACACATCAAGTTCACTTCCATCATCCTCTATATCACTGTCGGAATGTTAGCGGGGGTATTGTGGACTGGCAATCCTTCTCCATGGACCGATGGGCGAATGACAGATGGTATCACAGAGTATTCAATAATCTTCTTTGTATCAATTCCTTTCTTCAAGCAAGGTACCATGCAGAAATAGCAACCGATGGTATGGTTTGTTGGTTCGCGCTAAACGGCGGACACACTAAAACGCATGAAAACTTTTTTCCCAAGCATTCAGGGTGGATGAACAAGTCGTACAATAAACATGGCGAGCCCACGATTTATTCTGGTCTCCGATGCGACACCCAAAATGCAGTACATATGACTTTTTCACTGCAGAAGTCAATGGCAGCTTCCTGAAACCACAAATCGCGTCAGCACATATGCAGCAAAAATTTATGTATGTGCGGAGCAGTGCTGCACTTTCAATGAACCACAACATTTTTGTAAAATGTATTTACGTAAAATGTTAAAATAATCAAAATCACTCATGCAGTAAGTCACTAATTAAACAAATCAGTAAAACAAATTCAGAAACAGGTGACGCAATATGAACCTCCCCACTCGCTGCTACGTACAAAACTGAGGCCATTGGATTGAACTGGTTTTAACCGCTCGATCACTTGATTCATGAAACGAAGGCCAGAAGCAACGGCGCCCAATCGATAGCAGCTTTATCAAGAACGACAGTGAATATTTTATTTCTTTGCCCCTATTTTTTTTTATTTCACGTATCGTAATTATAACGTCCTATAGCGTTATGTGCAAAATACAAACAGTGCAATTACTCAAAACTCTGAGCTAGGAGAGAATTTTAAGGGTGTTTTTTTGTTTTCAGCGACCCAAAATTTATAAAAGGTAGCTACTTTCATTTTGGTAAAAAACCAAAAGTGAAAAATTGTTGAATAGTGTAATTAGTCAGCTCATGGGTTCTGACTGTCTTCTTGATTAGTTCATTTCTGTTGACGAATAATTAAGTTTGTCGCCATATCCTTGTTGCTTTTCATCATCCATCTTCGGACCAACTAGAATGAGCTCGATTGGCTCAAATTGACCGTGCGTGAATATATCCTTGTCTTCAGGTCACGTAAAACTATCAGTCCTGTTCCAAATGAGCCATAGCGTAATCTTGTAAAGTAAAATATGTAAACATAGTTGTATTCGTTAACCTGTCGTTACTTTCACTTAGTTATTGGATAAGAATTGGAGTTTGCAGCATGATGTATTCATCCGCGTCCTATCTGGGAATATAATTCCGCCTCCGCTGGCCACCTTTTCCACTTGTTCCCCATCCCCATAATTGCCTGCATTCTTTCTCTCTTTCGGTATGCGCCAGCGCGAAAGCGTGATCTTAAGTAATACTATGCGGATTGGAATTGCCCATAGAAAAAGCACCACATTGTGGACGTATATAGAGGCGACCGTAATATAGAAAAAATACTATAACAAACATTACGCACACTTTGGAATGAATATCTAACCATAACAAGCATACATTTCTCAATATGAGGGATGGCGCTCTTCCTGCGAGGTTTTAATTCGTATAATTTAAAAAGTAAAAACTGTTTTATTTTGAAAATATGTCCAGTAGGATTTTTCTGATTCGGAGGTTTTTATATGCATTCATATTTATTATGCTCTGTACTTGATCAGTTAATACAGCGTTTTCGATTCGGCGCCCCTATACGGATAATATATATTAGGTGACCGGCGCAATAAAGTCGCTCTCCTACATTGTAAATTCAAAACAGATAAATTTTTACCAAGTTTTTATTTTTAATCAATAATGTAATGACCATCGTTATCAACAACCTTTTACCATCTAGTGTGCAAATTTTCAATGCAAGATCGATAAAACTCAATTAGTTTTGTAGCAAAATATCTGGAGATGGTATTTTGGACATCATCTGAATTTTCAAATTTTTTGCCACTTAGAAAATGTTGTAGCGATCGGAATAAATGGAAATTCGATGGCGCAATATCGGGAGAGTATGATGCTTGAGGCAATACCTTCCATCCCAATTCATTAATTTTTTCCAGGGTTCATCTTGCGCAGTGTGGCCTTGCATTATCCTGTTGCAGAATAACAACTTTTCTGTTGACAATTGCTGGGCACTTTTCAATTAAAGATTGATTTACTCGATCCAATTGTTCACAGTAAAAGTCTGCATTCACAGTTTGTCCAGGTTTCAGCACTTCAAAATGAACGACCCCGCGATTACTCCACCAAACACACAAAAGCGCCTTTTTGGGGTGTAAACCTGGCTTAGCTGTACTTTGTGGCGATTCATTTGGAGAGAGCCACTGCCTTTTGCGTTTTGGGTTATCATAGAGGACCCATTTTTCATCTCCAGTGATCAATTGATCAAAAAACGCTTCTGTATTGTGCCGCTGAAGCAATAAGTTGCATGTGATGGATCGGTTAGCTTTGTTTTCTTCGGACAGATTATGTGGGACCCAAACACCTGCTCTGCTTACTTTACCAATCTGCTGCAAATGTTCTTGGATGGTCGACCAAGGTTGGTTAAGAGTGTTTGACAGTTCCTCGATTGTCTGACGTGGATTTGCTTCCACTTCCTCCCTAGCATGTCATTGTCTAAAGTTGTTGGTCTTCCTGATCGGTACGAGTCGGAAAAATCGAAATTACCGGATTTAAACTTAGAAAACCACCTTTGGATTTTATGAACGTCTAATGCGTTTGGATAAACATCGCAAATGTTTTTGGTAGCAACCGTTGCGTTACTACCCTTGTGAAACTCAAAAAGCATAGAATACCGGATATGTACCTCTTCTGGTGTTTGGCTGGCCATTTCACCATAAACTGCAAAAAAAATTAAGATTTATTATTTACGAGTAAACAAGTCACTCTAACTTTAAAATGTCTTTACACGACTTTGAAGTACACAATGAGCTGATAAATGACTAATGAATGATACCTTCCGTCCCCCAATATATATACTGTACACTGGCATATTTCTGTTTTACTGTACAGCGGATATTTCGTGGGTTTTTTTTTTTTTTTTTTTATTTTTAGCGGTTCTCAATATTGAACCTGCCATTGCTTTTTGTTGTCTGCACGCAATAAAAAGGGTAAGGTAAAGGTCTTCCGTAAATGCAATAATGATGGCTATTGTTAACGTGGAAATCTACCGAGTTACTTGAGAATTACGGAGTTGCAAATTAAAAAGTTATAGTTTAGAGAATTATGAATAGAGAGTTGCAGATTAGAGAGTATGGGATTAGAGAGTTGCGAATTAATGTTAATTGAAACCCGCTAAATTTAAATATCGACCTTGGGTGATTTTTTTTCACTTGCTTGTATTTATTTTATTTTAATAAAGTGGAGATCGTTGTCAATTTTCCACTGGACGTAGATCTAATACAAATTGAATAGTAAAGTTATTTTGAAATAAATTACAAAAAAGTGTAAAAGCTTATTTTTAAGAATATTTTTATATTATTCAACGAAAAAAAAGAGACTTTCCTTGCTTAAAATGATATAAAGCAAGGAAAAAGGCTTTGTGCTGAAATTCATTCTAAAATTTATATTTTGTATTTTTATAATTTCGAAGTTGGCAACGCTCCCCATAGGATTATTTTAATGCAATTCTGCAAACGATATTATTTTAGAAATATGCGACATCATTCCATTTTCTCTAGATATATTATTTTATAAAATATAACCTGAAAACCATAACAAAAGGCACAATTCTAGTGCAAAGAATGAACGCATTGTTGTGAATTTGCGCAGAGGCCTTTTTCTCCCCTCCTCAGAAGCTGCTTATTTTTAAAACTTTTTTTGATTCGGGAATGATTCTTTTTCAAAGCTCAGAAACTCATGATTCAACCGTTTGTTTATATTTCTCGGAGGCTGATAAATGTAGATGTGCAGCAGGAATACGGAAAAGAGAATATTCTAAAGAAATTCATATTCCTAGCGCAAACTATATCCTTACTTTTTCTAACTTCTCTCTCGGTTTAAGATTGAATACATCTCGCCTTTGATATCCCAGCATAGAAGCGTGATTTCTCGCTCCTGCATGAATCACGGGAAGATCTTTTTTCCCCCAAAAAAAAGCCTTGTTGACGAAATAGTAAATAATGAAGAATATGCAATATTTGGCGCTTTTTTGGCATATAAGGTTCTTAAAATATTTGTAACACCGTGATATAAATAGTAATTTCGACATTACGGTTGAACGCACTCAAACTAGAGCTTTCTATGTACAGGAGAAAAGGGGGGCGTGTCTCCTTTTCTATATATACTGAAAACCCTAGTTTGAGCTCGATAAAGGTTGAAATTCACGGTCCAATCAAATACCTGAGTTTTAAGCTTCAAATTCAACAGTAGGTGTCGGAATCACTATCTATAAAAAGTCCCTACAAAAATTACAAAAAAAAAAAAATGCCATCTGTATTCATCTTGAGAAGAGTAATAATATCTTGCGCAAACGCTACATAAAGCGTTGTTCTTGACATGGAGTAGAGCGAATCGGCGCGTTCCACACAAACGCCTGCATTTGGTGATTGCTACAATGACATTCCCGCCCTAGCACGGCGCTTTTTTTTACCACCTACATGAACTTAAAAATGATAAATTAAGTTTAGTGAAACTGCACGGTCCGTTACATGCCTTCTCTCTCCTCCTGAAATTGGTCGAAAATTGCAGTAGATCGGCTTGTGGCGTCATACTCCCTCTCTCTTTCTCTAACGTCATATTTGCGAGTCTTTTTTTTAATTTTAATGCCATTTTAATGTTTTTCAAAACTGTTCTTTGCAGTGAAATTATATCGGAAATACTTTTATAATTCGTTTCTAGTCTTATTTTTATTTAAGAAGTTGCAGGTTTTTAGCGAATTAGTTATCAACTATTTTATAATTCAATTTCTAACATAGAAAAAGGTGACTTCGCCCGTTGCCGTTCAATTTTGGCAACATTGCAAAAAATTCGGGAGATACAACGCAAGTGACGAACCTTGCAGTTTCACCTTAATAAATGGAAAATAAAATCACCAGTTCAAGACGATTGTGCGCTTGATTGTATTTTAAAAGCCCAAAACTGTTCAATGGGCTATTTCAGATAGAACCGACAGCTTTACGTGACCTAAAAGACCACGATATTGATAATCAAGCTTAGCATGTGCCGAACTTAACAGCGGAGATAATTAAGCTTAATACGATTCAGTTCAAGCTTAGCATGAGCCGAGCCATGTCCAATAAAGGCCAGAATTGCAGAAAAAATGGCTCTAAAGGCCAGAATGGCAGTCAATACAACTCTGGGACACAACGTGTCATATATTGATGACCCGTTAAATTTTTTTCAACCTCGTGGACGTCAAAGAAGTACAAATGTCGGTTAGAATGGTGCTTTTCTTTTGTATGAAAAGTCCTTTCCTTTTCTTTCTATCTCTATTTTCTTTTCTCTAGCTTTCTATCTCTATTTTCTTTTCTCTACCTTTCTATCTCTATTTTCTTTTCTCTATCTTTCTATCGCTATTTTCTTTTCTTTATCTTTCTTTAATCCACATGGGGGAGGGGGACAAGGCTTTCACAAGAAAATTCTGTCTCGACTTTTTTACAAGTATCCTGATCTTTCTACCCTATTTCCCCACTTTTTAATTTCGCCTCCTACAGTTTTCTACCTTACATTCCTTGGTCTACCTTTCTTTCTCTTTCCTTGGGGTATCTATCAACATCTTGTCCGCAAACGTTGTCCAGTTTATTCTTCAGTATACATCTGGGACAGCTATGTTTATTTGTTCTATTACAGGAGTAGTTAACCGCAAATGTTTCATAATTATGCATTAGTTATCTTTCCTGAACAGTGTACGCTTAATACTGTGTGGAGAGAGCTATTTACGGAAACTTGAATTTGGCTTGTTATTACCTTGGTTATTTTCCTTGTTTGACATGCAAAGAGAAGAAATCATTTCGCATTACTTACCAAAACTGTTAGTTTGTGGGGTTTTTTTCTCAGTTGGTGAGAGCTTCAAATATTTTTTTTTCAATGTTTAAAGTTGAATACATAAATATAGTGGTATATAACGTAGTATGCGTCCCACGTCCGTTCTCTGCCAAGAACACTGGCACTCGACCGATTGCTGCTGAAAAGCGGTAGCGGTCACTCCGTAAGAAGGTGACACAACAAGTCCCGTCTTTGCCACTGCCTCCTAAATTTACCATGGTGTCTTAGCGTAGAACTTTGATTGTGGTGACCGAAGTTCGGATTCTTCGTTAAACTGTAGGTCCAGCTTGCCAATCCGTCTGGCCAATGTGGTGGCCATAAGGCCGCTTCCTCTACATTTCTTTCACAGTATTATATGTATGTGTGATACCAGGGAGAGACCTCCATCCTACAATAGATTGATGATGATGATGAATGTAGTATACAAATACTAAACGATGTGTAAATACTTTATGGGTTAAACAAGGGATGTCTCATTGTATTTCTGGTGGTTTGGTTTTTTTTATGTCCGTTTGGACGTAATCAGCTTGTCGAATATTTTTCTTTTCGGCCATTTCATTTCCTCTGGGATAGAATAGAAACTGAGTTTTGTTTATATTTACAGTCTTTGTTTGCTCCGGTTTTTATATCTGCGTACTTTGTTCTTATCTCGTTTTTGTTTATTTGGGAGCATAAAGAGAAATTTTACGACTTGGTACTAGAATGGACTAAGATGGATTCACTAGATCCTTATCCTTTTCGGCACTTTACTTTTGGATGTGATTGCGCCCAAAACGCCAGTTAGACAATCGAATCTTTCTCCAACTAGTGTTTCCAATTTTCTTTATGAATGTATATTTGTGCTCTCAATGGATCTGTTTTCCCGCCATTTGCGCGTTGCCTCGTGGTCTAAAGTTTTTGATATCGATATGTTTACTTTCGTTGTCTTTTCGATATATTTACTTTTGTTGTCTTATCGATGTGTTTACTTTTGTTGTCTTGTCGATAATAATAATATATTTATTTGCCACTGGAGCGGATACAAACATATCGCAGATAAAATTTATATATGTAAATCAAAATCTAATCCGAAAGTAAAAAAAGTGATTTTGTCTTATATGAAAAATGTTTTGCAACCATTATATACAAATTAAATTCAGTGTATATTAATACATAAAATATATACAAAAATATATTTAGACTATACTATATACATACAATGCAATAAAAAATAATCAAAACATACAATTAATTACGGAACAGAAAAAAAAAAGCCGCCGTGATTCGAAAAAAGCCAAAATTGGTTTAGCCCGCCAAGGGCTATATTTAATCCGCCAAGAGCTATATTTAATCCGCCAATGCACCAACTCCCCTCATGAAACAAATAAATATTTTTTTTTGAAATATTTACATTATTTATATTTTTAATGTGGTCAAAAATATAATTCCATAATTTTATTCCCGGGCATTCAATACTTATTTTTAATAGCTCCGTTTTAATCTTAGGCAAACTTATTTTAAAGTTTCTTCTTAAATTTTTGTTAATTATCTTGTTTTGAATATCAATATTTTTCAAGTATTTCAGTTCCTTTATTCTTTCAAACATTATTTTTAAAGCATAAAATTTGTTTTATTAATTGGCAAAATATTATATTTAATAAGTATTTCCTTCCAATTTAAGTTATTTTTTGTACAATTATTTTTAAAAATTCTGTCCGTAGACTTTCGATGATTTTTTTCATTATTTTTATTCAGGTTTTTCCATATACAGTTATAATAGTTTAAATGACTATACACTATAGATAAATAGTAAAATATTTCTTGGAATATTGCGTGATAATTTTCTTATTAGTTATATGCCTAAACTCATTTTCTTGCTCATCTTATTCACATACTTGTTCCATTTTAATCTATTTGTTATTATCACGCCTAAAAAATCAATTTCATCAACGATTCTAATTTTTTTTTTTTTTTGCATTTATAAGAATTTCGCTCATATTATTAATTTCAACCAGTTTTTTGTTCTTATTTTGGAAAATATTACAATTTATATTTTGGATTCATTTATTTTCATTCCGTTGAGTTCGAACCATTATTCGTATTTTATAATCTTCCCTTGTCCAGTTTTTAAAATATCATTTATTTTTTTCTATCTTGAAATATCACACTGGTGTCATCAGTATAATGTGTTAATTTTTCTATCTGATTTAACCTTGCTCCTACTTTTACTTTTAACTCTTTAACACTCTCTAATATTTTAAGCGAAAATGCTGACCACACTTGTCTAACTTTTTACAAAGAACTGGCTTTTACTACAGTCTTTGATTTTACCATGTTTGGCGCAGTATAGCCCAGATGCTCTTGCGCCATAAAAATCCAAACAAACAATCTATTTGACACATACATTGTATAAGTATTTACATTTACAGATAGGTTTGCATTTGTTGCCGTATCGATATGTTTATATTTGTTGCCTTATCGATATGTTTACTGTTGTTACATCATTGATGTTTAATTTGTTGTCTTATCGATATATTTACTTTTGTTGCCTCATCGATATGTTTACATTTGTTGCCTTATCGATATGTTTACTTTTGTTTCCTTATCGACATGTTTACTTTTGCTGCCTTATCGATATATTTACCTTTGTTGTCTTATTGATAAAGCTACTCATGCTATTTAATCGATCTGACTGTATAGGGATATAATAAATTAACAGAGTAAAGTTCATCATTGTTTGATATATGGAAGTAAAGAAAGGCAAAAGAGGAAAAAAAAAGCGAATTAACCCTTTCGCTCCGGGAAGGCTACCGCGCAACGAACAATGCGAATGTTAGACGACTCGTCAGACAAATCATAGACTTAACTCGTTCATAAAAAAGCGGATCAAAAGACAAACCATAAAAATAAACAGTATGTAGAGACTTCCATTTTTGTGAATGGTCATTCTGTCATTAATTCTAGTTTTGTTTTGTACACGTTTGAAATAACATGATCCTAAAAAAATACATGACTTCCTTTAATTTCAACATTTTTTTTTTCAATTAATTGAATATATAAACGGTTTTTCGTCTATGAGTGTAAATGTGTGATGTGTAAGTATTGATATTATAATTGAATTTTAAACTACAAAATGCGTAAAATAAACAACACCAAACTTTCACTTTATTGTGAGCAAAAATTAAGCTTTAACCAAACCGAACCAATATTTGAGATACGGAGCACCAGCGTTGTTTGCGTTACATCTCAATGCGTTATAAAGGTCTTGTTTATGAGCAGGGCTTGCTCACCGTAAAGGCGTCCAAAGCCCGGGGTTTGGGGATTCTGTTCTGCGCATGTGTGGACCACGCACATGCGCAGAAGGATTGTTCACCGTGCAGTTCCCACTCCTGCTAGAGTCTAGTCCCAAAGCCCGGGCTTTGGACGCCTTTGCGGTGATCAGGCCCTGTTTATGAGAATGATAAAGAGGGAGGAGGGTGAAACAAAGAAAAAAAATTAGATTTTGCGATAAGAGTGAAAGTTGGCTTGGGATGGAAAGGGTTTAGGTTAAGAAAATTCTATCATGAGCAGTGGAGAGAAAAGTATGGAAAAATTAATTAAATTAATGAAAATGAAATAAGGAGATAAAAGGAATTTAAACTAAAAAAGTAGAGAAGTTCAAAAGTAGGGAAATTCAATCGAATGCGAGAAAGGTGAACAAGGGAGAAAAAGGAGGTGAAAGGTCTTTGATGAAAAGTGATGAAGACAGATGAGCCAATGAGAGCAGATGGTTGAAATCACTGGAAGTTAGTTATTGGAGCAAAGTACAACTTGGAAAATCCATGATGAGCTGGGACCAATGATCGTGGTAGAAAATATGCAGAATTTTGTGGTTGGTGAAGAGTGATAATTGGGATAGCTTGCGACATATTAAAAAAAATAGAACTAAGACTCATTTATGGGGTAGAAAGACGATGTGAATGCCCAGAAATGGAAAAACCACGATAAACCATGTTTAGAAAAAAAAGGGAGGGGGGGCAGCTAAGTGGCAATGAAAAAAATTAAGAAAAAGTAAAAAAAAAATCAAGCTTTATCCTTTTAATTGCGAGAAATATGTCGATTGAGAAACTCACGTAGTGTGGACTTGAATGAGACAGCTCACGTAGTGTAGACTTGAATGAGACAGCTCACGTAGTGTAGACTTGAATGAGACAGCTTTGACCCACCACTGTGCGGGAATAAACCTAATTGCCCGGCATATTGTTGTATTGTGTAGTTTTTAAATATTTATTAAAAATTTTCCAGGTACTGGTTTGAAGCCAATTGGTGGTCATTATCGAACGCAGTATTCGCTTTGAAATTTATGCAACTAAAACTATCAAATGTATTTATGAATTGCTGAACTTCTTTTGCAATTTTGCTTTTTTTTTTATATAGTATTAACAGTTACATGTTCTGTAATTTATAAATGAAATAGAATTGTTCTGTAAAATATCTTATTGAATCAAAATTCAAAATATACGTAGAAAATAATCGTGATTTATGCCATTTAGAAATACGCAAAATAGTGTTTAAAATGTATCATTTTAGGGCTTTCATGAACCCTGTTAAATTTAAACAAATAGTAAAAATTATAACATGTGACAAAATATTTGAAAGATTAAGTGAGCGAAATTAAGTGCAGCAAGTTGAAAATTTTCCGTTTTGATTTTTCCACTCTTAACCGAAATTAATATTTTTTATATGATAAATTTCAAACCAGGGAATACAAAAGTATACATTACAGTCCTAAAAAAATATTATTTTCAACAAAGAATCAAAATTAGAATATGACCGAATTAGCTAGTATATACGATAAAAATTGTTGAGTGCTATGAAGTGACATTAAATTCTGAGTCGTTAGTAACGTATAGAAAGCAAGCTTTGACTTGACCTTTAGGTACGTACATTCAAAGCAGTAGCTCAGACTGCCCCGCATCTGCGTCTTACAAAAAACAAAAAAGAAAGAAAGAAAGAAAGGAAGAAAGAAGACGAAGAACAGACCCACACCTCACGTCTTCTGTGAATTCATTCCATCATTCGAATGATGCAAGTGAATGGCATTAGTAATCTGTATGAGTTGAGTTTGTTTAAATTATAAAACGACGTCCATACACGACTGGCGTGCCAGGAAAATTACTAAAATTGTACCGTGTGTCATTCATAAAATTATGATTGTTGTAATCCACTTATTAATGCAATTTAAATCGATCTCTTGGTAGGCTTCTGATTCATTAAATTAATTGTTTTTCTTGAAAATGCTTGATTGGCTAGATTTTTATGGAGTAAGGTCATTCAGCTCCAAAAAAGCCGTTTTCTTGAAAATGTCCTTGTATATTTGATTCACGATTTATTACAGTTTAACAATTTAAAGCGCAAATAACATCATCCACGTGGGGTCCAAGTCTCCTCCCTGGGCTAACGAAACGAAAAATGACGCCAATGGAGACTGGTAAATTATTTTATTAAAAGATGTAAGATGAAGGTGTGATGTTCCCAACATTTCCCTCAACTCCAGTGACATTCATGAAACTGCTGTTGAGGCAAGCAATATCAGCAGAAGCCTGGGACTGTCTTCAAACGCTTTTCAGGAGGTAAAGATGGATCAAAACACAATATCAAACGCTGTTGAAATAGAAATTCTGACTGTAGATATTTGTAATTATGTCAAGAAATCTAACCTCACTGATAGAGATAAGACAAGAGTGCTGGCCATTGTAAAATTGTGCAAACATAATCTACTACTTCTAATTATTTAAGTATCTTGCATTGTAGAATTATTAGTAATTCAATAATGATAAATGTACACAAAAAGACAACCGTAATTGATATGGCGTCTGGCCCTTTATTTCCACCAAACATTCCTTGCACCACTGCCTCCCCTCCAAGAATATTCTGGGTGCGCCACTGTTTCTAGTTCAAGGGATTTGAAGATAATAAATATCAATTTTTTGCTTTCTATAGCAGACATTTTGGCAATATTAATTGTTCATACCACTAGTCTTATTACGAGCGAACGTGAGCGACACTGAAGTACGTAGAGAAAATGAATAGAGACGTAGAGAAAATGAATAGAGACGTAGAGAAAACGAAAGTTCCATAGAAATAGAGATCATACGAGGTTCAAGAAATCAGTCAGTTTGACTGCAAATCTACGTCTTTGTGCACTTTTTCCATAAATATGCATTTATTTGAACACAGATTTATCCAAAACAATGGATTTATTTGAAAGGGAATAAAATGCTTTTTTTTAATTTTGACGATGACTTTTTTTTAAATTACTTCGCATACCATAGGTTGCCGACCACATGTCGATGGAGATAATTATTTATAACAAATATAATCCATAGTAGGATGTAAGATATTATTACCCTTCACAGGGATAACACAATTGCCAAATAATGGTCAACACAGAAAAGCCTCCGGGGCGAGATTTTTGTGAGTTTTTCGTGGGGGAATTTATTATACAATAATTTTTGCCACCCACGTATTAATTAGCTCAAACTAGAGCTTTTTATTTATATTTGGAGAAAAAGAGGCGCCGTCCTCATCCTGGACTCGAACCAGGGTCCCCGCGTTTAGTCCCCAAATATAAAAAAAGCTCTAGTTTGAGCTACTTAAACGTGGGTGGCAAAAATTATTGTATAATAATCCATAGTTATATCAATGAAAGATCGTTTTAGGTGATTAAAAAATAATCGATTGAAACAGAGGTTCCAAAATTTTACTTCTAAAACTGCACTGATGCGGCTCAATGTGTTAACTCGTTCACCTAGTGCGTTAACCCAACGGTGCAAAGAACGTTTACTCAGAGATCTCAGAAAGATTGCACTGCTCACTGTGGTTCGGGGTTTGGTTCCCTAGACCTTAAGAGGTTCAGATTCCTCGGAAAACTGTAGGTCCAAGAGGTTCGGATTCCTCGGAACAGTAGGCCCCGGCGAGCATGACCACTACAATACTTGAGCCATAAAACTACAAACAAACTTCTAAAATATACATCATAGAGCTTTGCGGGTTATTCCGCAACGTCTGTTTATTAAAAACACTTAACGTTTCACTCCGTGCTATGCGGAGCATCCTCAGAAGTAATACCGACCAAGTTTCCCTCTGCAAAATGCAAGACTTTCGCTTGGTTGCTTGGCAAAAAAACGACAACAAACAAAAAAATATGCCGAGCAACCAAGCGGAAGTCTTTCACTTTTGCAGAGGGAAACTTGGTCTGCAATTACTTCTGAGGATGCTCCGCACAGCACGGAGTGAAACGTTAAGTGTTTTTAATAAACAGACGCAGCGGAATATCCCGCAAAGCTCTATAATGTATATTAATAGACGCCGTGAAAGTCTTCGTGAATGTAAACTTCTAAAACTTACATTTTCTTTTTCAGCAACCAGTGCCGTTGTAGCGGTTGATAACGGGGCCCGGGTCCAGGACCCCAAACGGGCAAAGTCTGTTTATATTATATTTTTCTTATTGCAAAATCATAGAAATTTATAATTTAGTGTAAAAAGGGCCTCAAAAATGATTGACACTTGGTGCCTCCAAATACATTAAGACGACCCTGCCAACAGCACGAAGTTATATTGGCTTTTTACAATGTGCGTATGCTCAGAGACATGGGCTGCTAAATTTGCTACTAACTGATTCAAGTGGTTTAAAACGGAAACCTCACACTCCTTTTGCAGCCATTACAACAGACGTTAAAACAGTGTTGCCACACGCAACTGAGAAAAACTGGGATGGTGTAAAAGGGACGATATGCGTAAGGGGAAAAATGAATAAAATTCTTTTCCATATGTTCATACGAAGCACAAAAATGGGAAGCGTCAATCTTGATGCCATACAAATATTAAAAATGGAGGAAAAGCTGTCAGTCAGATAATAGTCGGCCACAAGGGAATCGAACAGGCTGGAAGCCTGTATCTGCATGGTAGATTTTGCAATTTTTTTCCCCCCCCATGAGATTTTACTACTACTTCCATTCTAGATTGATGATGGTAAGTTTTTGAGTTTAAAATAGTGTGGTTGAAGGAAAAAGTGCAAGATATTGAAAGAAGGATTTTAACTCTTCAAAGAGAATGATGTATTAAGTGTAGGAGTGGGGGCATTAGAAAATAGAACTTGAAAAGGCAAGGTAAAAAAAATAATACATGTAAGATTGAAACCCTTTGAAAATGTAAGCGAAGTATTAAAATTTTAGAAACTGTGTTCGGGTAAGATCTTAATCTTTATTTGTCGCAAGGTTTGCAAAACGATTAAAGCTTTGTTTGTGGGTTATATGTGTTTTTTGAGGGCGATAGTTTTGGATTAGAAATCTTTACCATTATATTCCGCATATTCTGCTCTAAAAGTGAAATGGAAATATTGTCCGGTAATTTATAATGAACGTCTCTCTCTCTCTCTCACCGCGGAAATAGTAATTATCTTGGCAAATGATGTGACGTAGGCGATATTTTTGGTGTAGTGTAAGGAAAGATCATGAGCCATTAGTGTTTGCAGGGAGTTCATAAAATGGTGCCGTAAGCTTGTGAGGGGTTGCAGAACTACAACTCCATATCATCATCATCAACCATTTTCAATCCACTGCAGGATGGAGGTCTCTCTGTTATCACACATACATGTAGTACGGTGAATGAAATACAGAGGAAGCAGCCTTAAACTAATCACGTTGGCCAGACTGGTTGACAAGCTGAACCTATAGTTTAACGAAGATTACGAATTTCGATTACCACAGCTGGAGTCATTGAGCCAATTCGGGACTCGTGTCTCTTACGGAGTGACCGCTGCCACAGTTCCCTTGCCGAGTGCCGATATTCTTAGCAAAGAATGGCTGTGGGACTCCATATATTCATATATATACATACGAAATTACATCGTAATCGGGATAATGACCCCTCCATTACGATGCATTAACCCCCGCCCCCTGCATACCCCAGTGATATGAGAATTTTCTTCAATCAACTGTACAACTCCCAGTTTCTTCAGCACCCTTTTCGCCAAACAGCAACATCTCAGTGTTGCTTGACTCACAAGGAGAACCCACAGTGAGTGCCCCACCGATTTTGATGAAATTTTTTTTGATGAAAGTAGAGCCAAAATAAGGAAATACGTGTCTCGGCATTCATGCCAATGCAGCTTATTTTCGGCGATACGAATTTTTAAAGATTTTGCATATTATATATGAGCTTAAAACACAACGCCCTCTACAAGCCAATCGGTAGCTTGGGCGGTAAGTTGTCGGCTCTTCGCGCCGTGTTTTTGTGTTCAATGCCTGGGGAAATCGATCACTTTTTTTTAATGTATCCTTTTTATGTATTTATTTATGTATTTTTATTAGTAAAAATACTTCGCTTACAATCGGATTTTGTTCATAAACTTACTTTAATAAAATTCATATTTATGTAGTTATGTTAATTGTATGCTTATTGGCAGTGATAATTTCTACTCGAATTTTAATTGTTGATTATTAAAAAGTTGAAAAGTAGAAAAAGTTTTGGTGTAGCCATCCAGCCTGTTATGTAGTTAAGTAGATCCAGCACACTTTAATAATGTTTTTACAAATGACGACGGCACCTCTTCTTCTACTGTTGAAGTAATTCCACCTCATTGTACCCCATACTGTCAACCTCGTGATGTGTACTTCTTCCGTCAAGTAAAAAATTTCATTAAAAGGTTACAAAATTGTGTTGAAAGCTTACAAAAAAATAGTCATTTGAACATGCGAGCAGATAGATGCTTTGAAGATCCATTCACTTATTCACAATCAACTTTCGGCGCCGAATTTCAAGAATACATTACAGTACTCTTGGTTTGTTGCAAAGTTAACAAACGAAAGAAGCGTTTTTGAAAATGTAGATGGTATTTGTTTTCCAGATGATATTAGACAAAGAAAATCAGTTGTTCGAACAATTCATTTATAAAATGCTCACGTTGTAGAATTTTTTTATGTTTTTATTGTTTTTATGATAATTATCATCCAAAATTGTGTACCAGTAGACAATTCCGACACCTCCGATAGTGATACACAAAAAATATGTTCACGTCAATCAGTTTTAAAATGCAATCAATTTTATTTAAAAAGTAAAACATTTCTATATAAATGAGATGCACATAAAATGTTTTAGAGAGCGTCGTATTTTAAGCTTATATATCGGATGCAAAATCTTTAAAAATGCATATCTTCGAAAATAATGCGCATTGGCACGAATATCGAGATACGTATTTTCCTTATTTTGGCTGTACTTTCATCAAAAAAAAAAATTTCATTAAAATTCACGGGGCGTTCACTGTGAGTTCCCCTTGTGAGTTCCATTTTCAGTAAACATGCTTATGCAGTACGGGGGTCACGTCAAGCCGTTGATTCAATTTATAACTCATCGTGTAGCCCCTGGGACATTGAGTAAATAAATAACATGTAAACAAGCATTTTTTCTCAGGGTTAATTTTAATATGTATCCCATCATCATGATTCTGCATGAGTTAAGTAACGGTAATTAACAAAGTAATGTACGTTATAGTTTAGTACATGACACCCAGAAATATGAGTATATAGACCATATGCGAGGAAAAATTATCAGTACCATTATTTGTACTTAGGATTGGGTATAGCTTTCTAAAACTAACACGTTTCCGTATCTTAGTGGTTAGACTCGCATTTAGCTCGAACTTTTCTAGATCTTAGTTTGAAAACTACAAGCTGTCAACGCTTTAGATCGTTCTTGGGACTTAAAACTAATGAAGTCTGCATTTTTTTTTATACGGGCATACAGTTTACTGCATACAGGGTACTTTCCTTTGTGATGGCAAATATCGCCACGTGGACTTGTCATCTTTTTTACACTGTCACAGACGCGGTAAAACCATGCGAAATTTAACAAAAACACCCAATTCTCAGAATTAGTAGAATTACTCGTACATCGTCTGTATTTTTATTGACATACGTCGTCTGTGTTTCCTGGCCATTGAGAAACCAGCTGCGAAGTGTGAACGTTTATTTAACTTGGGCCCAGTCTTTCAACGTGAAATGGACACTATCTGGCCACTGGTCTTTTACGGTCGTTAAAGAGCTATAAGTTCCAATTAGTTTCATCACCTACTTCAGAATGTTATCAGTGGTGCTGACAACCCTCTTGCAGCCTTTGCTATTTCCAGAAAAAGTAGACGTTCAAGGATCTCTGTTTTGCTCTTTGGTTCTCCTTTGCTGTTCGTGTGGATCGACGGGGTGGTCATTTTTGGTTCCAAAAATAAGCAACATAACAAAAACTTTATTCTAGGAGTTTGTCAACTTTATGTAAATAAACTATCAACTATTATGTAAATAAACTATCAACTATTATGTAAATAAACTTACGAGAGAGAGAGAGATCGTAAAAAGTAAGGTTTCATAGCGGGTCATAATTCTGAAAATAACCAGTTTCTCTTACCGCTGTTTGCCTGAACGTTAGACCTCGAATATTTCCGGTTTAGCC
>QLNU02003225.1:19110729-19122796 GCA_006491805.2 Dysdera silvatica | reverse complement strand
TCGTAAGAGGGTGACACAAAGAGTCCCGCCTTAGTGCAGGAATTTCGGATGTGGTTGCCGAAGGTCGGAATTTTCTTTAAACTGTAAGTCCAGCTTGACAAGCCCTCTGGCCAACGCGGTGAACTTTATGCTGTTTCCTTCGTATTTCTTTCACCGTAATAAGTGTATGTGTGTGATAATTGAGAGACCTCCATCTTGTGGTGGATTGAAAATGGTTGATGATGATATATACAGTATTCAAATTTAGGATATTATTGTTCTTTTCAGGGCAGAACAATTACAAAGAAAAGTTTTGGATCATAGGTTGTTCAATATATGGAGCTTGAAAGAGCAATGTTATTGTAGGACAGTGTGTAGGACAGTGTGTGAATGTTATTTTATGGTATGTGTAGGACAGATTATCTGGAAATATTCGGATGAACGAAATTCGGATTTCGGAACTTTCCAGATTTTTGTTAATCATAAAAAAATGCACCTTTTTGCAATATAACTAATACAACATGCACGCATATGGAAAAAATATTATTCTTTCAAACACGGAAGGAAAAAAAATGTATTGAATATTGTCAGCAATAACACGATGCTTTATGTTCTTAATCATTATAATTTAAACATTTGTAAAATGAAAAAGAACGAAAAAAGTAGTAGAAGTAGTAAAAGGGAGATTTCTGTCGTCGTGGTCCCTGGGCAAAGCCGTATAATCTAGGTAAGGCACAAACCGTATATACGGCCCGGCTTTGTTTGGTGCAGAATGCTCCTTGCTGTCCTTGCGCCATATAATTACGAACAACCTCCAACCAACGAAACCGTAAGGTACTAAACTTCGTTGTGGACTGCAGTAACAGAGTAGGGCAGGGGGTCGATTTTATTAAACTTCATTTATTACAAGTCGGAGTTCTTCCTTTAGAATATTAATGTCGGGAGATTAAATTCAAATTGCTTTTATGTTTCCTATTTTATTATCTACAACTCATTAATAAGCATATTAATAAATATACAACATATTCTGATTTAAATTTAAAACTGAGGTAAGTTTTGAAAATAAATAATTCAGGTTTGTTTATTATGACTCCAAAGCTTTTTACTGTAAATGTGTAAATTCAGAATTATAAATAAATTTATATAAGTCGAACACTACGCATATTATATATATTATTTATATGAATGTATATGCTGTAACGGGCCTTTCGATCAATTTAATACCGGTTTCGTAATTTGGTTTAAATAGTAGTCCATGTACTACACCATTCTGCGAAATAACCGGGTTTAGTAAATAGACTTTATATACATTCGTCAGAGATTAGATGTTGTCGTTCGTAGCTCAGTAGTAGAGTAGTAGTAGGTGTGACCTGAACCCACGACCTTCCACTTGCCGGGCGGAGGCTCTACCCACTGAGCTACGAAGGACAATATATAATCTCTTTACGAACGTATATATATTGTTGCCAGTTATTTCGCAGAATGGTGTAGTACATAGACTACTATTTAAACCAAATTGCAAAGAGACTGGTATTAAATTGATCGAAATGCCCGTTGCAGCATATGTGTGTATTTATATAAATCGAACACTACGCAGATTAAATCAAACAACAATGTCAATCCATCAACGTTTATTGGCGTAGTGATACCAACACCGATGTTATGGCGCGAATCACGCCATAACATCGAGAAGTGGAAGGTCGTGGGTTCGGGTCCAACCGAACTCAGGAACGTTTCTTTTCTTTCGAGCGTTTCACATCTAGCCACGTTATAAAATCGGAGCTGGCATGTCTACGACAATAAACCTTGATTTATATTGTTGTTTGATTATAAACAAAATTACTTAACAGGCGACAATTCATTAACTTTTATTTGAAGACTATATTTGGAACAATTCAGAAGTCTAAAATGAAGAGAAGTTTATTTTTCTAAATCCTAAAAATAACTGGAAATTAATTTGAACCCTATCGTAGAACTTAAAATTTTTAAACAGTTTTCGTACGAAAGCTGTCATTGACAACCTATTTTAATCAAACATATAGTTTGGCTTAAGCTTAAAAATTTAAATCGTCTGCTATTTTTTTGCAAAAATAAAAGAAATGGAACTAGCAACGTGAAAAATTAAGCTTCATTTTGATATTTTTCGTGTGTGTGTGTGTGTGTGTGTGTGTGTGTAAATACACTGCCATTAGCCATACAGGATTAGTGTTCTTAGAAGCAGGCTCTTTTCTCGCTTTTGGCAAGTTCATATTTTATTGGTCTATTGACTCTCATTTTTTCTCTATTTAACCAATCATCGACGTTCACTTTCACATCATTTAACCATTTTACATTCTGCCAGGTATTGCTGTTGAGTTGGTCTTCATTTAATTTTCAAAAGTGCTATTTTAAGCATTGATTACGTATTAAGCGCAAAATTTATATAAAACTCGGCTCATTTTATTTTCCCATTAGGCCTTTACTAGCCCTTTGGGAACTCAACGGTTTGAAAAATTTACGTTAAAGTAATAAATTAACTGACTGTGGAAACATAAAAGTACGCATTTAAATACCATGGAACGCCAATAACCTCGAAATTCAAGGTCTTTTACTTCGAGTCATTGAGGTTCAAAGGATTTTCAAGGTATATTTCAAGGAGAATGATAATTACTTTGGTTTATTCATAGAATTTTGAGTTATCAAGGATAAAAAAACTATATTTATAAACTTAACATAATATAATTGTTTGTTTGTTTTGTGGTTTTACGGCTCAAAGACTACAATGGTCATGCTGCGCCGGGACCTACTGTTTTCCGAGGAATCCGAACCTCTTATGGCCTAGGGAACCAAACCCCGGACTACAGTGAGCAGTGCGATCTTTTTATGAGATCTCTGAGTAAGCGTTCTTTGTACACTGTTGGGAGTCGAACCCGGATTAACGGCGTACTAGCGATAATAATATAATAGTTTCTTGATATTCATTTAAAATGACATTTATGCTTGCAAAATAATTAATCCTTAATTTAAAATAAATTTAAAATAAATCCTTAATTTTAATAACGGCAAAATTCTACTCAAATAAAAAAAACGTAACAGGCAAAGTAGTCTGTAACAAATTTTTAATGTAAAAACTGAAAGAACAATTCCGCTCAATTAACCAAAAGAAAATGAGTTCGTGTGCATTTTAGAAACTTTCCCCCCGAGTTGATTTTCATCAGTTTCACAAGAAATATGTCATTTTTTTTACACAGCTTACTATATTCTTCTCTTCTCTAAGTTCGTAGTGGCGTTCAAGTGGTTTGGACACTTTTTTGCATTTTTTAGGCAAATATCTATTTATTGGAAGAAGAAAATTTCACTGAAGATGTTTCTATCTGCAGTCTTGTGGAACCACTAAATTATAATGCGTAAGACTATTTTGAAGTTATGGTGGAATATTTCTCTCTGTGAGATTGTTGTACTTCTTTGCGATCGTATAGGTTTCAAGTCTTCCGTAAATGTTGCATTTCAGTTTGCATTTAAATACACAATGCCTGCACTTTACATCCAGTTTCGTGGCGTTTTCTGTTCATTCCATCGGCTACGCCCCCATATACCGAAAACTGTGAGAAACAGAAACCACTAAAACCATATGGGATGTTTGATATGGTCATAAATACGTGCAGCTTTATGTTTTTACATTCACTTGCACTTCTCATTCATTCATTTGATGGGTCCTGAAACACTTATATGTATTGCGATCTGCAATATCTTTACGTTCAGAAATGATATCACGAAGGAAAAACTAAAAAAATACCGTTCTCAGCAGAGAAGCGGATAATTTTTGTCGACGGCAAACCTTCTTTCTTCGCTTTATTTAATGCCAAAGAAGCATTTGAGTTTAGACCTTCACTTTATTGAAATTGCTCACCATTAAACTTGTTGGAAATGAGATAAAGGAATTAGACTGTGCAAGACAGCGGTCAAAAAGGTATGTAGAATTGCTTTAGGTGGATGTTTTAAGAAGAACAATCATTGCCTATAAAAGGCTCAGACCGAAATAGCTCTGATGTACTTGCGATATTCTTATGTTCCGTATGCAAGAAGCACACATACTTATTTTCTCACATCAACCATACACGTTGTTGTTGTTGCAGGATGATATGTAATAACATTATTACCATAAAATCATTACGACAGTTTAGCACATACTATTTTTGATCCTGCCTTCAACTCATCGAATGAATTTTCCAGTTGTTTATAAATTATATACACTTCTTATAAAGACATCAGAAGTTTGAAAGCTATTTGCTGCTCTGCTTTAAGGATAAAAACGTTCCTTGCCTTTTTCTTAAAGGGATGTTGAACTTAATTAAACGTACTTTTGGTTTCAAAGGCGGTGTATTTCTTCGATGGCTGTAACTTTTATGGTGGTAAAACATTTTAAAGATCGAACGAGGTTTGCTATAACTATAATACTCAGAATTCTAACCCGATTCATTGAAAGAAGAATAAAATTTATATTAGAAAATGTGGATTAGAGAGAGTACTTCAGCCTTTAAAAGGTCAGGGAATCGCATCTACCTTCTGCTTCCATTCTATTTTGAACTGCTATGTAACTCAGCAATGGATGGTAAACTATGGCTGATTGCAGATTCTTTTGCAGAAACTAATTTTCGGGCTTAATCTAACTCTGCCGCTTCATCTAAATAACGGATGAGTAGTTAAGTTTGCGTTCGAGATCGTCAATTAGAAATTTTGAGGCACTAAATCTGTACCAATGTGTTATTGAGACAAACGATTCAGGACTGAAAGGGTATAAAGAGCTCGACACGTATTTCAATTTTAAGAAGCTTTTCATAATACTTTTCTAATTAAATGCCTTTATTCAAATTGTAATGCATTCAAGCTATTAATGACTAATATTTGTAGAAAACAGAGGACACAAGGAGGTTTCTAAAAAAACGCATCGCATACCATGAAACCAAATTTCAATCAAAATTAGCAAATACGAATGAAGTCAAAGAACAAAGATTTCTATTAGCTGATGACGGCAATCCAAACCCTCTGAAATCAAATTAAAAGTATAATCAGTCCTCATACATGTGAAATATGATTTCCCGCGGGGCTTCCAGTGCTTGGAAAGTGCAAAATTCAGGGCTCACGTGTTCGAATTGTCAAATATAAGGTCTGCATATAAATGTGTCTGCATGTTACGTGCAAATGCCAATTTTTGCTTCCGCACCCGAGAGAGCAAAATTATTCATGTGAAATTGAGTGAAACATTCTGAGAGGATTTGAAAATGCATATCTCATCTATCGCATGCTAAAAACAGATTTCTATTTCTGCCGCTAATCTCCTTTTAATGGAAAATTATAAGTTCAGTTCCTATTCTTCTTCAATTCTACAATCGCATGTTCAATGTTTTGACAGACATGTGACAGGTTAACAGCCTATTCTAATTTCACGCCCCTAATTATTACTTCCCCTTAAGAATCATATGCGTTTGTATATAAATTTTCCCACAATTTAAAGTTCCAACAAATTTGAAATCGGTCATTTACTAATTTCCAATTTGGGTCTCTATTTTGCTATTGGAAATTTATACGAAAACTGTTCGTCATGTGTTAAGAAAGAAACTCGCCAAGCGTGTGATTTTGAGAAAAGAAAGCCAAGCCTTGTTAAATCCTTTACTCAACCCTGAACATCTAATTGTACATTCGTAGTGAGGCAAACTAAGAACCGAAACTTTTCCATCACACAAAGCCAATTTCGCAAACGAAAGGATGTTTGAAAGCTATCTCCAGCGGATCAGACACTCATTTTTCCACTCTGCACAGAATTTTTTCACTATATATATTTCACACGAATATTTTATCCAGAGTTAATATCGAATTTGGCACGTGTCGTCTGTTTGACACAATCACTTGTCCTCTAAAATGAACGACACGACACTCGTAAGCACTGTATTTCAAACTACCCTAACTATGAAATCCCGCTACGTAACCCCACTCACGTGACCAGGTTCGATTTCATGAACTTTTATTTCGTTTCTGTCGATAATGACGTCATCATTCAGTCAAAATTTACCCTCTCCTTCGCATGCTTTAATCGTACTGGAAACGTATCTCATTTGTATCACTTTATGGATATTTTTTAATGAAAACTCTTCTCGTGCGCTTTCTTCTAACTTTGATATTATCGTTCATTAATTACTCGAACTAACCGAATTCTAAATTAAAGGACTAGAACTGGTGCAATAAGTCAATTTAAGAAATAAAATACATCGACATGTACTTCCTTTCAGTTTGAAATTGCTTATTTGTTACTATATTATTGGCGAAACTTATTGCCTCTTAATCCATATAAAGCTTCCTAGCCCATCTCCAACACAAATTCCATTACTTCTTATGACACCATTACTCGACTAACTTAAGAGTTGGGTGAAATATTCCGCTAAGTTTTTACTCAGTAATCGTTTAAAAAGTGCCGATTCGCTCCAAAAAACACGTATTCTAATACAATTTAAAAATTTCCTGCCCTTTAAAATAGACAAGTATCCCACAACTTGTTGATTGAATTTTCTTGTTAAAAAGTCTATTTTTTTCAGAATTCAGAAATGCTGCTAAATTTTCTGTTTAAGTTTATTAAAAACTTAGTTTGATAGCAGTTTGATACCAGCACATCCTGAAACAAAGTTTGGATCATTGAGGCAATGGGAATTTATGTTTATTGATGTCGCGGTATTAATGTTAAGGTCGAAACGATGAAAATATCGATAAATAACGATATAAATATATAGGTATCGACTGTATGAAACAGGATGTACGTTTAAATAAGTTCACTTACCTTCAAGGAAAGGCAACGTATATGCTCATACATTACAGCAAAACACTGGGCAACGGCTTTTCCACTGTTCGTAATCTTACATATGTATAATTCATAAACAATTAGGTTTCGTTTCACTGTATGATGATGATGCCTTTAAGTTCGGGTGCTGATGATACAAACCGGTTGATTTTGGAAATACATTACATATCATAAAGCTCCAACAATTTCGATAATCTGTTAAACAATTTTGAGTTTTGAAGTAATTAATACCATTCCCGGACACCTCAATTTTGAGAAAATAATCAGCAAAATTTATAAAATGCAGAAAAGTAAAGAGAACGTATTATAAAATAATTTTTACGAAGTAAGGGAAATAAAAAATTTTGGGGCCAAAAATTATAAACCTCCCACGAAAGATGCCAGCCTTCGCCATTTTTTGCGCAACCAATTTCTGACTGACTTGTGCTTCTTCTTCTTCTTTTCAGATTCGTCAGTGGCCTTTTGGTTGCTTTGATGAGGTTCTTTCTGCCGATGAGATGCCTTTGCGTCCCTAATTTTATAATCGCCTGTGTGGTTCATCGAATTTTCTAATTTTTGGGGTAAATTTTGTTCTCCTGGATTTTTTATTTCTTCATCTTTATGGTTTACCTGTAATTCTTTTTTGTCATCTTCGGATTCCACAAACTCAGATTCAGAAAAAATTTAGATCACACCTTCTTGCTTATCTTCATTGTCACCGTTCTGATCAGCTAGGCTTTCTAATTTTTGTTGGGAATTTTGACTTCTTAGATTTCCTGATCCATAAACTAAGTCCGAATCTTTTACATCCTCTTCGAATTCCTCTGTGTGACGTTCAGAGAGACCTTTTAGCACATATTCTTGCTTAATTTCGAAAGGATCATTTTGATGAGCTAAATTTCTTAATCCTGGAATCGAATTTTGCTCTCCTTGATCTCCTGAACTTCCTGGCACATGGGCTAAATCTAATCCTTTTTCATCGCTTCTGGAATTTTGTGACCCATCTTTAGATAGATCCTCTTTTCCAAGAGACATCAAATCCTCTTTACTTTGAGGTTTAAATCGATCTTGAAGAAGATCCTCCATGTTGGGTTTGAAATTTACTACATTCTGCAGAAACGAATGACGCATTGCCTCGTTAGCCGTGGTTCTATCAAATAGACTTTTTTTCAGGAAGCCAGAAATGAAATGCAAGCTTTCTATTGCGAAGTTCTGGTCTACTGCACATGAAGGATAACATGAAGATACCCTTGAAACATAATAATTTAGTTTGAAAAGTTTAGCTATGCCAGGGATAATGTCATCTTCAAATGATTTAATCTCTTTTATACATGGTAATGCGAATCCCGTTAAAACTTCCAGGACCATCATCCCGCAAGACCATACATCGAATCCGGGACCATAAAGAGTTTGTTCTTGAAATGCTTCTGGAGGTCGATATATATATGGTAGCGCAGCATAATGACAGTTGACGCAACTAAGAACTTTACTGACGCTAGTGAAGTCGCTGATCATCGCCGTTCCATCATGGCCGATCAAAATATTATCGGATTTTAAGTCCAGATGGCAAAGGAGTTTGCAGTGCAGATAATCAACACCTTTCAATACGTCAATAATCCATCTCTTGTTGCACGTCAATGCTAATGGATGATTGTGGAACGACTCTGTGAACAAACAACTTTGCCACGAAATTTGCATCAAAGGCATAATCACCACGCAAGATTCATTGGCCATCAAGATGACGTCTTCTGCTGGAAGTATGTGTGGATTTAATAATTTTGTCCAAATATCTATCTCTTGCTGTCTAAAATTTTCTCTTGTAATTATTTTTGCCGCCTTTTCTACAGCCGTGATTGGAGTTTTTAGTTTGACTACATCTCCAAAGGCGCCTGATCCCAAATTGCAAACATAGAGGTAGTTCTTCGTCTTCTGTAATTCAGACAGGACATCCTCTATTAATTCATGCCGGGTCTTGGCTAGAAAAGCAGTCTTTTGGTCAAAATTGCCGACAGACATGATCGACTGATTTTTCTTGCTTTTCGATCAATTTTCGACAAAATATGAAAATCTGACAGCAAGAAGTTTTGACAACAATAACCAGCTAACAATTATACTTATTCCACTACGAATATTTATTTTTCAAAAATATATTTTAAAACTTTAAACAATGATTATACTGTTAAATAGAAACAATGTTTTTCATAAAAATATATCTGTTGTTATTTAAGAAGAAGTATGACGCCATCGAAATAACGCACTGGTATTTTTGAAGACTATTATAGGTGCATTCAAAAAGGTATTGCATGCTGATCGCGTGCTGAGTTGTTGCATTTTGCACAATCAACGCATTTTACTCGTTTTGTGAAACTTCTGATTATTTAGCGATTTCAGAAATAATATTATTGAAAGCAGCGTTCGATACACCGTATTCATTACATACTTTCTTTGCATACAATCATTATATATACTTTATTATACATATTCATTTTATACATTCATAATATTCAGTATTTCATTACACTTGACGTATTCTGTTGACGATTCGCGTTTGTACATGTAGACTACATGATTACGATATGTCATTGGCATACAGAAAAAGTTCATGGGTGCAGTATAGGTATACTCTACTTACTATTTGATCCCGCCCACGCAGTGAGTTGTTAGGTTCTTCAACTCCGTTGAAAGTGAAACATGTCCCCCCATTTTCGTTTTAAGTACATACAAGCTTAACCCCATGCTTACACTATTATAAATTTAATACACAATAGAGAGAATAGCGCAGGAAAGGGGAGCATATATGGTTATCAAAACATGTTTTCCATAAGGCCGAATCACATAATTTTCTTTAAAGAAACTTGAGCCTCCCCCTAGCCATTAGAGCTCTCCCATAACCACGTGATCTCCCCCATGAGTTTTGAATTACTACGCTAATGAATAGAGCTACATCTCGGAAAACCGATACGAATGCAAAATGAAGGTTCTGCTATTCATCGTGATTATTCCACACCGCTGAATTATGTGGGCATCAGAAAAGACGGCCCTGCCATTTCTAAAGAAAGACATACCAAATTCCTGAATACTGACACTTTCGTAAACTCTGTAAACGTAAGTCGCTGATAAAAAATACCCATGGTGAAAGCTGCTGAATTTAAATATTTTGCTACCATTAAAATTAAACTTTTGAAAGAAAGAGTTTTATGTTGAAAGAGATTTTTCCTAATTTCTTTTTTTATTCTTTCCTAAACATATATATATATATCATCATCATCATATTCAACCATTATCTATCCACTGCTGGATGAAGGTCTCTCCAAATGCTTTCCACACAAGTCTATCCTGGGCCATTCGTTTCCACGTCACCCCAACCTGTTTTCTTATTTCATCCACCCATCTAGTTTGAGGACGTTTTCTAGGTCTTCGGTGGTCTCTTGGAATCCAGTTCAGAATTTCTGTTGTCCATCGTTGATCAGTTCTTCTTGCAATATGCCCAGCCCATCGCCATTTCAGCCCTTTTACTTTAACAATGATGTCCTCTACTCTAGTTTGCTCTCTCACCCAAGTGTTCCTTTTCCGATCTCTCCTAGTTATTCCAAGCATGATATATATATATCTATGTACATATTTTATTTTTTAATATATTTACATGTATTTTATATATATCTCGTCAATGTATTTACTTGCACTTAATGCACAATATCCATTGACCTGAATAGCTTTTTCGGATTTTTTTTAATTTTGTTTTTTAATATGGGAAAATTTTTTTTTCAGAATAGCTGCGTTTGACACCGCCAGGTGGCGCTTCAATTATGTCAGTAGTTTGATCAGTGTTGCAGCCAATGG
This sequence comes from Dysdera silvatica, assembly GCA_006491805.2. Taxonomy (NCBI): domain Eukaryota; kingdom Metazoa; phylum Arthropoda; class Arachnida; order Araneae; family Dysderidae; genus Dysdera; species Dysdera silvatica. Next base: position 19,112,169 of record QLNU02003225.1, on the reverse strand, counting down.
CGGACACAGACTTTCATTTGGGGGGTCAAGGACAGAATTTGCCATGGTCTTGGAATAACACCCTTCATTTATCATGAAAGTTGGAATTTTTTACAGTGAAAAAATATATTTTTGGGGTCAAGACACCTATGACCTCCCCTTTCGTCCGCCCTTGAGTGCAGCACATTTCGAAACGCAGCTATATTAACAAACGTTCAATGTGATTGTCGTCATTTGTGAGAATGGCCGTCAGACGTGGCACAACACAGCATAGCACCGAAGAAGATTTTAGCTGTACATCCTTTACAGGATGCCCTGCGGTGGCGCAGTGTGGTAACGCGTTCTCCTATTGCGCGGCTAATCCGGGTTCGACTCCCAGCAGTGCAAAAAGAACGCTTACTCAGAGATCTCATAAAGATCGCACTGCTCACTGTAGTCCGGGGTTTGGTTCCCTAGGCCTTAAGAGGTTCGGATTCCTCGGAAAACAGTAGGTCCCGGCGCAGCATGACCACTGTAGTCTTTGAGCCGTAAAACCAAAAAGAAAGCGAGAAACCTTTACAGGATGGCGAATAGCTTCTTTCAACATAGTCAATGACATCGACTGATCTTTGTACCCCTTTAAATCCCAGAAGATGTATTATGGACGTGGTCATCGCCTAATGTCGATCAGTTTACTGATTATTTTATTTTATTTCAACATTATACAATACCAATAATACAAGACAAGAATTAAAACAAATTTTATTTATATTTTATACGGCAATAAAATATAAATACGTATAATTTAAAGCTCCTGAGTTTTATTTCCACCGAATAATGGTTCGTCCATTCCTTTCTGAGCTAAGGAAAATTCTTTGTAATCTAAGAATCCATTGAAACCCGCATCATATGAACGAAGTAGGCTATCAATTTCTTCTAAAAATAAATAAATAAATAAATAAATAAATAAATAAATAAATAAATAAATCTACTATGTCTTCAACATAGTTGCAAGCGTCTTGACAATTGTTGAGTTGCATATTTTATAGTAATACAGAAGTAATTTTGAGTCCGTTAATTAAGTACAGCAACGCAAAAAAGTAGAGAAGCAGCTTATGGTGAGACCTTCTTCCAGGATGAATGAAAAGAATCACTGGCGTAGTCAAGGGTGGGTTTGGGGATTGTGACCCCCCCAGGTCCTTTAAAAGTGTCATTTTTTAGATAGGAACATTTGGAAACATAACTCACCCTCTTCTAAACCCCCTCCCAGAAAATTTTTGGGACTGCGCTACTGAACGAAAGAGATAAAAAAAGTGGCTTTAATTCAGAAACCCAAGTTAAGTTTATGGGTAACAGTTCCCATGTTTGGATAGACAGAGGGACACAGGGTATTTTAAATAACTTACTTTTTGTCATAATTAGTACAACCGTAATTTCCGTAAGAACAGTGAAGACAATGGCTAATAATAAGTCAGTAAATTA
>QLNU02003225.1:19092198-19110629 GCA_006491805.2 Dysdera silvatica | reverse complement strand
TTCGATGATCACTTCCAGTATTAAATCTGTTCAGTACACTGCAATCTTCAATAATTGATTTCTTGTTTGCCAGGATATAGTCAATTTCACTAGTTCCCCCATTTGGGTGTTTCCATGTCCATTTTCTTTGCGGTTTCTTCTTAAAAAATGAATTCATGATGCTAAGGTTTTCAGCTTCTGCAAATTCGATGAGTTGATCGCCACGTTCATTCCTTTCCCCATATCCGTATTTACCAACCGATGTCTCTCCTTGTTCCTGTTGTCCAATTCTTGCATTGAAATCCCCCATGATGAGCTTGATATGTTGTTTCCCTTTGGTGTGTAACTCTTTGATTTCTTCATAAAATTCTTCAACCTCTTCGTCGGTATGGCTTGATGTTGGTGCATATACCTGTACTATTTGAAGTTGGTATCGCTGGGTTAGTTGAACAACAAGCCTCGCTGCTCGATCTGATGTACTTTCAACTTCCAGAAGACAGTCTTTAATTCTTTTGTTGATTAAGAAGCCAACACCACTTGTTCTTCCAGTTTCCGTTCCTCTATAGTAAAACAAATGTCCGCTTTTAAGTTCCACCAACTCTTCACCTTTTCTTCTGACTTCACTGAGTCCTACAATGTCCCATTTGATCTTGTCAAGTTCTTCTTCCAATTCCTGAAGTTTTGCTTCAGAAGCAAGGGATCGTCCATTATACGTTGCCAAGGTCAATAACAAACGGCAGCCTGGGCCATTCCAGTGATTCTTAGCACCCCCTGCTTTCATGCCACGCTGACCGCTGCCTTGATCAGGAGCACTCCAGCACCTGGAGACTAGGGGCCATGGTTTTTGGTGTATTAGCATATTGGAGGAATTAGCCATCATTTCACCACGCTGGCTAGACGGGTTGGTGAATTAGCCCTCCCCTTCCGCCTTTCCATCCGTGCAGCAAATATTAATTTGCCTCATAAATAGAAAGCCCAGCCTGCACCACTTGAAGGCGGGGTAGGACACTAGGTTACTGGCCTGGCCGGTTCCACACATCGTCACATACGTTCAGCGTGTGGGTCTCCTTCCAGTTAGATACCAGCAACCCTTTTGCAGGCCATATATATATATATAAATAATCTAAAAATTCTAACCCTGAAGTTGTCCAAAATGCAATGCAAATTTGTATCGATGCTACTAGGTGGCAGCATTATCGTTAAAGTAAGCATTTAACGTATTGCTTATCAGATTAAAGTTATTTCATGCCTATGAGGCTTAAAAAATTAAAACAATTAGTATTTATAAATTTAATTGAGGTTTAATTTGACGAACTCACAGATTTCAAGCAAAAAACACGATAAAATGGGAAATAAAAATAGGTTAACATCAAAATGCTCACGAAAACTTGTCCATAGAGATCCATAGTTAACATTTTTCTCTGGAAAGCAGGAATTAAATTGCTTTTTATCCGCTCTCACAAGCCCCACTCTTAGACCGTGGCGCCATCCAGTGAAAAAAATTGCGAAGTAGTTAATTGGACCGCGGATGAAAGTTCATGTACATAACACAGATTTGCTGAGCTTTTATAATTAAGGAAAATGTGTGTTTTAAATTGTTGTTAGGCAAGCAATTATTACAATACTTCTATGGACCGCACGCCACTGAGAACGAAAGGTATAACACATAAAATATACACTGTTACCTTCCAAAAAGGTATACCCGCAGGACTGTACATTTTATTCCTTAAATAGGAGTCTCTTTTATGTCCTTTCTTTGGATGTGCACGTGTTGATGCATACATATAGTGGGGGTCAAGGGGATCGTCCCTTAAATAGAGGTGTCCTTTATTTGGAGGTATCCCTTGTGGAAGTAACAATGTATTAATTGTTACTATTATTTCTCTCAATGGCTGACCTACTTGACTGCACCTGCAGGTTATTCTATTCAGAACCTCAATATTTTATTCAAGTTGGCGTCTGAATTTTGCAACAAATAGTTAACCTACAAATTATCAACGTTTTTCTAAAAAATGCTATCCTTGCATTAACTCCACTTATTAAGAACAAGATCTAAATTAATGATATTCCATTTAAGAAATTATTAAATGAATACGACACTATTCTATTATTGACGAAATTTGTACCTCCATAATAGAATGATTTGCTTTCATGTGCGCCATTCTGCAAGAGAGTTCCATACCAGCTCAGGCTTCGTATTCTACCATTTTCGACCTACCCATTTAAAGTGAACTATTTCTGCGCTCACTCCTAGCTTTTCAATATGTGGAAATCAATGACTATTCATTATACTGCATATACTATTATCGTGGTTAAATATCATTGCCATTTGATGGACTGTAGTGGTTTTGTAACTCATTCTCTCGGTGTTGATTCCTTGGGCCTTTTAAAGGTTCGGATTCCTTGGGAAAATGCAGGTCCGCTGCCCATACGGTGGCGACTTATTTATCGTATCATGAACTTCGCGTTGAACTTCTAATGATATCTAGTGCCTTGTTTACATTCAGCCCACTTCCGTGGCAGTGAGCAGGGAAGTGGGCAACACGAGTATATAAACACATCATTCACGCTGACCATAATCTTGCCATTGCCCGCCCCAACCTTTATTGGCGGTTTTGTGCAGAAGTCAAAGGACCCGCAGCGTCCTCCATTGCCCGAGGTCGAATGAAAAGTAAGTATGAAGCAGCAGCTCACTGCTTTTGATGCTGCCACATAGTACTCTACAAAAGTATTTTGGGGTGTAAATACACCAGCGTGAGGAGCAATGGCTGAATGTAAACCTGTCTTTAGAACGTATGACGTATTTCCGCCTCCCGTAGTCCAGTATTTGGTTCCCTTAGCAAAACCTTGCTTGGCGCAGAATCACCATTGTTGTCCTTGCGCCATAAAAATACAACTAACCCTTAGCTGAAGTTTCGGTTCCTCAAAAAGTTGCAAGTCCCTGTGTATCATCATTATTGTCCTTGCGCCGAAAGACCACGGAATAACAATGAGCTGTGCAATTCAAGCACATCAACCCACATGAGAATACCTTAAACAAAGGCAGAGGATCTGAGTGCCTTGTTCTAAAACAGGGTTGTCTAACATACAGATCACGGGCCACCATCTTGCCCACCGGCAATTGTTGTTAATAAAAAAACTTCGATTTTTTTTCAGAAATAAAGAAAAACCTGGAGAGAGGGAAAAGGGGGTGACCCCTTTCCATATCACAAGTGAACAAATAACTAAACGAAACTTTGAAGGGAGGCATTTAGTAAGGTGCTTTCTTTAAAAATAAAAACTACTGGCCCGGGTAATCCGCGAATTTTTTTAAGTAGCCCGTTGCCCAGAAAGTTTGGGCAACCACAAGGGTGGATCCAGAAATCTTTCAAGGGAGGTAGTGTGATTTGTTTCCGATTCCTATTTTTAGCCAAGTGTCCAGTACTTTTCATTTTCCATGATATAATCCCGGCTCACGGGGGCGATCGCCCCCCATCTTCCCACTTGGATCCGCCAGCGGACAACCCTGTTTTAAAATGATTTATGTTACACATGTAACAATTTAAAGAGAAGATTGAAATATGATAAAGGCAAAAGCTTTTGTGCATTTTTAAAATATTGAAATTATAAATTAATTTTTCCTATTTTTACAGTCTTTAACAGGTGCCCATTGATAGAGAAAACGAAATGTACAGAACGTTACCAAATTTGCAAAAATAACACATGCCAGTGCGAAGAAAACTTTAAAACGTTGGAAAATGGAACTTGCATACGTAAGTCTCTAACTTTTGACAGACATCTTTTATTTATATATAGATTATCAGTGCATGACATTTGATGGTGAAGAACACTATCATGAACAGTTTAAGCATCCATGTGATATTCTTCAGCATCGAAACCTTTACATGTTCTAAATTAAAAATTCTAGTACGCAGAATGCGTTTCAATGATAATCCAGATGTCCTTTTGCAAAATTTTAGATAAATTGGGATGAAATGCCTGTGGAATAGTGTGCGAGTGGGTCTCAAATACAACTCCAATACAGGATGAATGTCCCACCGCAAATGATGATATGCGAAGGTTATCAATCCACATTATAGGTGCAGCATCGGTTATGACTCCAGGTATACAGATAGTGAAGTAGCATGCGCCAATATTTCGGCAGAACCTATTAATCACCAGGGGCAGCATACGAATAAAATGAAATCCAGTTAAACAAACATAACAATTTAATCAACTCAAAATTAACCGGTAAAGCTCAATTGTCAAGTCGAAGTTATCGTAACTGGATTTAGTAACTAACATCTTTCAAAGTCATCGATTAGTAGCTTAATACAAAGTTCATTTGTAATTCATGCGTGACTTTAACGTAATGTTAGTAAAATTTAAAACTTCGAGCATCCTACGCGCACAGCTAGTACAAAACAAGCGTGAAGTGCATTAAAAAGAATGTGTGATAGTAACGAGTTACTTAACCGTTTAAATTTCACTTAGAGTGTGAGACGCATGCTTCGAGCACGCCGTCTCACAATCGATTAATTGTTAAGCTATCAAAATCGGTGTGGATGCCGAATACCACAGGATGTCCCCGTTAGGGAATCGGTACGATGATCGAAACCAGGTAAAATACATTAGACAAGAAAACGAACTTTGCGCCCAGCACGTGTAAAATACGGCGCTGGTTCAGTCTTATTTGTCTCTTGTGGTTCCGCTGTATCAGGGTTGGCATCAACCTCGGTTTTTACAGAACTTGATTGTTGTACAAATAAATGGTATGGTACCATATATGGCTGCCATCTGGAACTAGATGAGCCAAGATTGTAGATTCGACAATCATGTTTTGACATTTGAAAAAAGCTTCTTCTGCCTCACTTGACCACACCAAAAGAGATTTACCCTTTTTCTTTTTTTCAGCGGACATGGCACGTAGTGGTGCTTGAATCTTGGCTGATTGACGGAAAATTCTATGGTAGAAATTTAGCATAACAAGATACCTGCGCAATTCCAAAACAGTTGTAGGACGGGGAAATTCTTTTAATATCTTTACTCTGTCTTCGAGCGGAGATGTTCCCTCTCTCTCTGCGGAAACCTTACATCCTAAAAATGATAAACTACTTTTTCCGAATTCACACTTAGCAACGTTCAAAACTAGACCATAAGTTTTAAATCTTTCGAAAACTCTAGTAAGATCTTGTTTATTTTGGTCCTCTATCTCTGAAGCGACCATCGTCGATGTAGGCATAGCAGTTGGGGCAATACCGTAAAACACCGTCGATAGCCCTTCAAAACGTTTGCGCAGCATTACGGACGCCAAACACCATGTGTGTATATTTGTATAAACTGATTGGCGTAACGACTGCAGTCTTCTGTATATACGGGTATTTGATGGTATGCCTTCACCAAGTCCAGCTTAGTGAATACCTTTTTACCAGCCAAATTCGACGTGAAGTCTTGAATATGGGATGGGGTATCTGTCGGGTTGTTACCGCGTTTAATTGCCTGTAATCCCCACAGACACGCCAGCACCCCATCTTTCTTAGAGACAATGTGGATGGGGCTTTCCCACTGACCATGTGAAGGGCGAATTGTACCTTTCTCCATCAAAAGAGCAAATTCACGTTTCAATATGGCAAGCTTTTGGGCATTGAAACTTCCGGGCCTTGGCGAAGACAGGAGGACCACGCGTAATAATACTATGCGTAATGGTATGACAAACACTTACATGTGCATCGAACGGACGGGTAATAGATGGAAACTTGTTAAGAATTGAAAATAAGGCGTGTTCTGTGAAACTGTTGTTAAATCCAAAGATGGAGTTTTGATTGTTTCAGCAGAAATTGACAAAGCAGTTATTCTATCTATGAGGCATCGATTACTTACATCGACGAGAAGACCAAATTTGTCTAAAAACTCGATTCCTAAAACAGGTTTGGATACCTCTGCAACAATAAAAGTCCAACCGAATTGTCTCCTTAAAACCTAAATTCAGTTTTAAATCAATAGTACCAAGTGTGTCTATTTTTGTTCCGTTCGCAGCATACAAGTGTAAGTCCCCTTTACGACGATGGACCTTTAAATGGCTTTTAGGAAAAACAGAGACAGAAGCAACACTGTCTATTAAGAATGAACAACCTGTGGTACGATCTTTTACGTACAGGCGGCTTATCTGCTCTATGTAGCCAAATCCTGCCTCAATGTCTGAACGTTTAAGTTTTCCGTCCACTTGCATGTCACTTGGGAAAAACGCATTTTTTGGTTTTAGCTTTAAAATTACTATGGTACCAGCACAGGTCAGGGGTACAAGATCTACTTCGAGAGCGGTTACTTCGATGGTTTGATGCCGATCTGTCGCTAAAATTGGAACTGTCCCATCCCCGATGCCCATTGTAGATAACCATTTGACCTGAGCTGTTTGTTAATTCAGTTACCTGTTTACGTAATGGATGTAATTCGGAATTTTCACTAACTTCGGTAACCACTGACATATCATTAACCTCACTAATCTTGCCTGCCAGTTTGGCTAACTTATCTAGATCATCGCCGGCAATAAATAATATTTGTTGGTGGTTCGTAGGAAGTCATCGAAGCCACAGACTACGGAGCATTGAATCAGTTAGTCTCCCAGACGAAAGTTCACCAATCTCCCTCAATAACTGGGTAGGTGACCTGTTCCTGAGTGGCATATCGTGTAACAAATTTTGAAGGCGATTTGTTTCGGATTGTGCGTACTGTTAAACAATACGCTTTTTAATAGCGGTATACGCCTGTTCTGGGGGTTAGCATACGATGCGCTAACTACTGTCATTATGTCAGCGTCCAGTGCTCCAACAATGCAATGGAATTTGGTTTCCTCAATCGTTATGCCGGCGTTAAAAAACCGAACCCTATTTGTAGAAACCAAAGTTCCACCTTGTTTTTCCAGAAAGGGGGGAGCGCGGAATGCAACTCGTGAAATTTCCTTTTAGTCTGTAGAATTCAGCATTATGTAAAAGTGAGTTCCAATGTACCAACAAAAATTAAGTTTTACAACCTAGTTTTAATGCACTACTAAATTATAAAATCAATTCAGGAAAATAATGCAACTGACTTAACCTGTAATATATACTTAAGTAAAAAACAAATCACTTAAGGTTAACACACACTAAAGTTCGGAGCCAAACCCCAATCAACGGAGTATCACTAGTTGTAAAAAAACGGTTATGCCAGGTAGGTCTGAACTTGGAACAACAATGCCCCTGCACAACTAATACCACTAACACGGGTAATGGCAGAAGCTCCCAAAGTGTAAGGGAACCCAACTCTTGGTAACCACAACAGTCAATACCTAGGGCCAATTCGTTAATATTAAATCATGTTAAATATTATTTTCAATAAACTTGTACTATCACAACAACATAAAAATAATTAACAAATATAGTGAAAGTCTATCAAATTTGTGACTTTAAATACCAAAAAACCACCATACCGCATACAACAGTATTGATAACACAGGATAATGGTAATCCCATGAATTCGGACATCATCATTCAATAAACGACATTTCACATACCACATGCCTATGTTCATTGGGCCCTGTGGTAATAATGCGTTCACTTACTGGGCCGTTATCCCGGGTTCGACTCCCAGTGGTACCAAAGGAAGAACGCTTGTCGACCAACTTCTCACCGTAGTAATGGGGTTGGTTCCTTAGGCTATAGGAGGCTCAAATTCCTCGGAACACTGCAAGTTCCGACGCAGTGTGACCTTTGCTGTCCTTGCTTCGTAAAACACACAAACAAACCCGTGTTCATTCACGAAAAGAAGACCGATGGAATAGTTAGAAATAACGGGAGGTGACGTTACAAACGGCCTATCCCATTACAGCAGAGGAGGACTCCAATTTCAGAACTCGATTTTTTGGCGCTGACAAACGTTCACCAAAAAGCCAATTCTGAAATTGTAGTCCTCCTCTGCTGTAATAAACTAGCCTGTTTGTGACGTCACCTCCTGTTATTTCTAACTGTTCCATCGGACTTCTTTTCGTGAACGAATAGTATGTACATTTCGCATCTTTCTTTTGAGTTCCAATCATTCATTCATAAAAACCTTAGCTACAATTTCTTCACGTTTGGCGCAGCATGACGTTCGCTCTCCTTGCCCTGTAGAAATTCAACAAATCCACCAAACAGTCATTCGTTTATATACACTCAATAAAAAAAAATTGCTGGTCAAGATCTACAATTGCAATCTTTAATAAAAATCCACGAACATTGCTTATACATTGCTTATTTATCATGTTGTAATATTATGTATCATATCTTAGGAAAAAAAAACCCAACCCTAATCATGGTCGGATGGAATTAAGTTTTTCTTCCTGTGAGCTACTGTCCTTTTGTAGGGATCGGACGAAAATACATAGGTGTAACTTGCCCTAGAGCCCAATTTAATTTAAATAATTGAAAAAATAAGATTCTACATCTTCATCCTTGCATTTTTTTTGTTGCCCATCTGATTGAACAATTTGCTATGGAATATTTTTTTAAGGCTTTATTAATTGTGTGAGCCCTAAATTCTCGTTGCCGATGATGCTGCATGATGCGATTAAACAAAATGGCTTTCGCGAACTTTTTATTTCGAATATAATTACTATAGTCAAAAAATACACTTTATATATTATTTATATTACTTTAATATTAATTTAAATATAATGTGGAATGCAATCATTTAGGGAATTTAATCTTTATATCGCACTTTAACCCTTTCTGTGCTGTAAAACAGAGAAAACGAAGGAATCAGATGATTCATAGTAAGGGCATAGCCAAGGAAATCTAGGGAGAGGGGCTAAGATTGATTCACTGATTTTGTTTTACAACATCTGGAGCTAAAGATTTCTTAAAATAGTCCGTAAAATCTCATTTCGGGGAGCTAAAACATCTCTTTTAGCTCCCTATTTCTGAGTATTTGAGCCTCTATCATTAAAATGCAATACAGGAGAGCATTAAACTATCATTTACGTGTTTAATAAGCAAATTTCTCATTTTTCTCATCTGTTTTACATAAATAATAAATTTATTGCTTTAATTATTAGCTGCATTTTGCCAAAAGGAACCATGTGCATCAAATGAAAAGTGCATCGAAAATTTTAAGTATCCTGGACAAGTGACATGTGCTTGCAGAGAAGGTTATTATTTCAACGGGAAAATGTGCACACGTGGTAAATGATCAATAAAGATGTTATATATATAGTTATTAGAGAGTTATCAGCCTTATTTGAATGTTATTTCCTTATTTGAAAGTTATTTATTTGAAAGTTGTTTAAGTTTATCCTTATTAAAAAGATACAGAAAGTTAGTAGGAAGTTATCGGCCATATTATTAGAAAGTTACCCGAAGTTATTAGGGAATTGCAATCATTAGAATGTGTTTATTTTGAAGTACTCGCTTTTATTAAAATAATAAAAACATACAGTAAATTCTCGCAATACCGTCATTTTGCATAATAATCATTTTTGCTTAAGGGCATATTTTTACTATCTCAGGATATTCTTCATAGAATTACGAATATTACAATTTTACAATTAATGCCGTTTACTGTTTCTTTTTTTTTTTTTTGCACCCTGTGTACTGTCTCACCTCGTTTAGCGCAGAATGACCCTTGTCCTTGCACCATAAAAATACAACCACCGTTTTTTCGCCGTCACTTTTAAGTGTCGTTAATTAGCGAATTTATCGAAACTTTTAAATTTGGTTAGGTTTTGATTAGACCACCGCTCCTTTCTATTTTCATTTATTTTATTCTTTAGCAAAGTTTATTCATTATTTCCTGAATTTACATTCATTCATCTATAGTTATAACTAGAGTCCGGATTATATGCATTAAAAAACTAACAAAATATGCATAAAAATATTCACTAAAAAATCTCCAAAATATGCATGCAAATATGCGCTAAAAATCACCAAAATATGTATTTGTATGCACTCAGAGGTATACAATGCGCATTGAAATATTTTTTGACTTGTTTAAAAAATAAATATCCTGTTTCTTAAAAGAAAAAGTTGATTTTATTACAAAACCAGCTGAGAAGCAATATTTCATTTATAGAACGATTTTTATTACGTCATGAGATCTTCATCAATGTTTGGAACAATTAAGCTTTTGTCTAATTTTAATCAATAGCATTTTATGGCCAAGCAGATCCTTCCAGATCTACTGAGGTTATTGGATTGCATTTATAAAAATTTGCGGGCAGTTTATAATGGATAGTCTATGCGTGATAGACTATCAGCAACATTTAATACTTATAGATAGTGGTCTAGAATTTTATTCCATATAAATATTTGTTGTCTATATAGATAGATTAGCTTCTTGTCTAGTACAATACAAGTAAACCCTTCCGTCTCTCTTCTAAAGATAATGGCTAATTCAGCCATGAATGTGACTACATTTTTTGATGCCTTATAACATAATTACATATGTCCATTTAAAAATTCATTTTTCTTTCTAATAGTATGAGGATAAACGGAAAGTTTTACCTTATAATTGCCTAAAAATTTTCTGATAAAAGAATAATAAAATTATTGAAACCTTTGAAATATGCGTCTATTCTGAAAATCCTCCATTTTTATGCATTTATATGAACTAAAGCTCAAAAGAGCCAAAACATGCACATGCATATAATCTGAGCTCTAGTTATAACGAAATTTATGAACTATATAATTAGCCTGCGAATGGGTATATATTATACTGCACATATTTTTTTATATTAATTTTAACCATAATTAAAGTTACGTATTCACACTTCTTTTTTTTTAAGTGAACTATTGCGACATTCCTGGACTTGCGAATTGTACTCAACTTTGCAATTCTAGGACCGAGAAATGCAGTTGCGAAGATGGGTTTATGTTAAAAGCGGACAACGTCACATGTGGTATGTATTATTGACTATCTAAATTCTGATTCGTTACAATATGGAACATAAAAAGTTCGTTAAAAATTTAAATTCTAGGAAAGTAAATGCCATTCGACAAGTTTTCTAAGTCTGTGTATGCGTTTGTTGCGCAGACCACAGTCAAATATTCTGACTGCACTTTTAAATGCCACTGCATAGTTTTTTGAAGCACAATCATACAGCCACAGTTTCATGCAACGAAGTTTGTGGAATGCTAGAAAATAACAATGAGGAATGAAAGCTTGTAAACATTTTCCTTCGTGAAAATGCGCATCTCAACAAATGTGCATTGATTTGGAACGGCCGACCCCTATTCTTCTCGTCACATAAACGTATTCCTTCCTTAGTTAAACATTTATCCCTCTTTCCCATCACCTTCGCTCAGGGACATAGCAATTAAAAAATTATGAGGAGGACACAAGCAGTTTTAAAAGAGATCAAGAGATACGTCGTTAATGACAGCAATGTAATATTATTACAATACAGCAATGCTTTATTACCCAATGGGGGGCTTGAGTCCCTGGGGCCCCTCCGTTTTCTACATCACTGCCTTCGCTTATTGCATTTTGTTCCTAAACCACAAATTTCACCCTGGGGGAACATCTGTAACATTTAGACCTTAACTGTCGATCTGATTTTGCACCTGGCGAGCACATCGAGGATTTTAAACATGGTTACCGACCCGTAGCTAACCTCAACGTTAACAGTAATAAATAAAGTGGCTTCGTTCTTTTCTTGGAAGGAAGGAAGTAATTATATTTGATGATCTATATATTGCCAAACGCTCGAGAAATAAGCATGAATGGTACACTTATTTTATGAATTCGTCTTTCAGAAATCCAATTATTGAACATTGGTAATTTGTACATTTTAAGGAACAATATAATCTACTTGCTGCAAAATTTTGCTGCTACTTTTTTACCATTTCATCACATCAAATTTTATTTTCTTCCTTCTATTTAACACACTTTGCATTGATGAAATTAGGGGAGCTAGAAGTGTATCCCCTCAGAAAAAGAAAATCAAGACTTCCTAAAAAAACAAAAAGTACGAATGAATACTATATAAGCTAAGCATTGAATTGGGCGCTATAGCACCCCCGCCTCCAGAATTTCAGAGAAGTTATAATAATGGTTCTATGACAATTTCTTTTGACATTATGACAAATCAAAACATATAATTTCACTACACTTTTTTCTTTGCAGCTGTATCTAAAATGCTCCTTCTAAAGCAAATAAAATCAAAACACAGGTTAATGAACTATGGATATTAATTTCTGAAATGAACATACAAGGAGGACACTCCGAAATGTCTCCATCTAATAATGGATACGCATGTGTTGAATATGATGATAAGTGAATCGCTATCATTATTTAATATTTCTACAGGAAAAAGAGCGAGTAAGTGGTAAGTCGAAAACATCGACTTACCACATTAAAAAATACATATTTACAAGTACCGCACTTATATGATACAATGGTTTTCTTATAGTTTGTATTATTAATATAATTATATTATAATTATTATTAAAAATAAAATATATAAATTATATTTATATAAGTCATTGGGTACAATTGTTAACATGCTTTTATTTTCAGAACTGAAGGACAAGTCAATAGAATGCAACTTGCAATGCCAACCTGGAACTTGTGTACGAAAAGACAAAGAAGAAATGTGTATATGCCCAAAAACTCACAAACCAATTAACAACACTTGCATAGGTAAAGCTAAGTTTGCTTGATTTACAATATTCTCGAAATATACTTTATGTGACAGATTGCGTGAAATAGATCTTTTTATTGTGGTTTGTAATTTTTAGACAAATGTACAGCAAAGTCGTTGCCGCCAAACTTATGTCCAAACAATGAATGTGAACCAAATGAAAAGTTTGGTTTCCGGTGCATATGTAAAGATAGATATAAACATTCTGTTCAAGGAGTTACGTGCGAAAGTAAGTTACACAATTTTAATTGTTTTTTGAACAGTCGATTTGCTTGAAATTAATTTTCTAAATTTATTCTTCGCATCAGTTTAATTAATTAATTAATTGAGAATATGCATTAAATTTCCATTTCCATGTGGTATTTGATGAAAGGGTTGTCTATTATTTAATACTTGATAAAAGTTGTTACTTGCTTAATACCACGTACTTAATAAAAGTTGGCATCAACTTATTGGGTTACCTCAGCAAGCGTGTATTTCATTTATGGAAGATGCTAATGAAGACATTAATAACAATATTGTGACGAAGACACTAATAAAGACATTGACGAAGGCATTAAAAAGGACATTAATGCTAAAATATACGTATTATATTCCACTGTGCATAGCACATTAGCTATATTGTATGAAAAGATGAAATTTCATAAATATAGTTCTAATTCCTTATGAAGTATCTGCTCATGAATAGTTATTCATTATTCAGGATAATAGATTTACTTGTTATCACTGGTACTGAGGATGTGAGCACGGGCTATGAGAATTTGAGTACAGTCATTTTGTTTTACCGGAATATACTGTTAATGAATGCAGAAAACTATGAAACATCATAGGCATAAGCAGAAAGTTCATAAGAGGGAGTTACAGAACTATAACTCCATATATATTCATATATATATATACAAATTTTCACCGCCATGGGGGTTACGACCCCCCCAACCTCTCCCCTTCATACGCCAGCATCAACCATACATGATCCTTATGTCATTCCACTATACTTATACGCGTCCTTCTTGTCTGTTCATGTATCTATAAGTCCAAAGACGTTTCACTTTGGAAAATGTTGGTTTATGGAACATGACTCAACAATTTCACCGACATCTAATCAAAATATACCAAATTTAACTAAGTAATTTTCTGGATATATAACTTCAAGAATACTTTATTATTTTCAAGTTTAACAACGACATAGAACGAACACTTAAGCCCATAATGTAAAAATGCTTACAAAAAATAAATAATAGTATTTTATATTCCTTATACAACTCGTATTTTAAAGCACGAAAAATTTTCTTCTGTATTATCCTTCAAAATATATTTTCATTTTCCTTAACAGAAAAGTTAATGTGTAGTGAAGGTGGTAAAAGCGAAGAATGCGCCCGAAAGAAAGCTTTGTGCATTAATAACCCCAAAAGTGAAGCTGGTTATCGGTGCGTATGCGATAATGGTGAAGAAGAGGATAAGGAGAATGATAATATCTGTAAAGGTATGTAGTGAACACTTCAAAATACTAGCTAACAAATCATTAACTTGCATATGTATATGCGAAGGTACATGTATGCATGTGCGTCGTTTAAGCACCTCAGTGGTTCAGAGGTTATACCCTTTACCTTCTGGCCAGTTGAGTTATGTTCGATTCCCGATAAGCTTAATTATATATCAATATGTTGCCGTTGGAAAGTCCCGCTAAACCCGTTCCGACTCAGATGACTCAATAATCATCATAATTAATAGTAAGGTTGGATTGAAGTTACGTTCATATATCATTCTTATTGACTACCTCCAGTGCTGTCTTAACGGATGGGCCAACTGGTTTCCGGGCCCTGATCCAAATAAGGGCCCCAATTTGGGAAATTAAATTGTTGGTTCCCTTTCACATGCTTTTCTTCTTTCCGACTCTCCTAGTTTGAGGAGCTTTAACTTGAACCGAAAACAGTAGCCGTCTGAAATTAAATCTTAATAATTATTTATTTTAATGTTATTTATTAATTATCTTAATATCTATTTATTATTTTTTATTATACATTAATTCCGATACATTTATCCGTTTTAATGTATGATTTAATAAATAAAAATTTTGCATCTATTCCTAGTACTTCAAAAATTTTAGTGATGACGATCCTTCACAATGGTATAATGATATTTCAGAATTTTTGACAGTAGTATAATGATATCTAGAATTTTTGACAATGGTATAATGATAGTTTAGAAATTTTGACAGTGGCATAATATAGAATTTTTGACAATGGTATATTTATACTCCAGAACATTTGACAATGATATATTGATACTTTTGAATACTTGATAAGGCTATAATGATACTCTAGAATATTTTAAAATCGTATACTGATACTCTAAAATTTTCGACAATGGTATAATGATACTCTAGAATTTTTTAAAATCGTATACTGATATTCTAAAATTTTGGACAATGGTATAACGATACTCTAAAACTTTTGATAATGGTATAATGAAAATCTTTAGAATTTTTGACAATGGTATAGTGATATTTTAAAATTTTTGATAAAACTCTAATGATATTTTTGAAACTGTGATTATGATGGTACTTTAAAATTTTTGATGGAGATATAATAATACTTCATAAATTGCAAATCCCAAAATAGCAAATTGCTAAAGTTTTGCTTAAATTATAATTTTTTCTTAAAAACAAATTAAGAAAAATATCAAATAATTTTTAAAAACAAAAAAATTGTACCATATCTATCTACTATAAATGCTTCTAA
This sequence comes from Dysdera silvatica, assembly GCA_006491805.2. Classification (NCBI taxonomy): domain Eukaryota; kingdom Metazoa; phylum Arthropoda; class Arachnida; order Araneae; family Dysderidae; genus Dysdera; species Dysdera silvatica. The sequence goes on along the minus strand of QLNU02003225.1, from coordinate 19,095,281 downwards.
ACTACTCCTTATGATAATTTTTTTTGTATGTACGATGTTTATTGAAAGTTATATGAACTTTATTCCAGCTAAATGTGATTTGAAAAAATACAAAAAACCATGCGCTGACAGATTAGCTCACTGCTATATCCATCCCGACTTTAGAACTGATTGCAAATGTCCACCGGGATTAATGTGGGGAAGTAACAAAACGTGTACTAAACTAGGTAAGTATTTTTATTTATACTTATTTTTAGTCGTTGTCACCAATATTAAATAATAAAAGAAACTGAACTTACTGCAGCAATAACAACACAACAGAAGTAGAAAATATTATAATGGCCAGGGGGCTTCGAGAAAAAACGCGGGGCCCCCAGCTCACTTACGCCTGTCCCTATGACACCTTCCCTGGGCCGCCCAACATAGGTTCTTGCCAGCGGGGACCCCTAGACTTTATCCGAGACCTCGGGCTGCAGCTCCCCATCTCGTCGGCTCTGATAATGGTTACTTACTAACCCAAAATAAAAACAGAGATAGGAAGAAATAATGTTAATTATAAAGGGGTTAAAATGTGGAATGTTTTACCAATAGAATTAAATGATATAAATAACTTCAATTTATTTAACAAAAGATTAAGGGAAAATTACTAGCTGACGAAGTAAAACGTTGAGGACCATTATTAAATAAGAAATGTTTAGGAAAGAGAAAATCTCTAATAGGTCATGTGCTTGTTAATTTATAGTTTATACTCCTGACATATTCAGACGATAGGTCATGTTGAATGATTATACGTTTGCGTGTGTGTGTATATGTATATATATATATATATGGGTGGCCATAAAATAACTTGCCCTATTCTAGATACTTTAGGATGATGAGGAGGAAAGATACCGCCAAGGCATTTGAAGGTTAGCCCAATTAGGAGTGCTATTTTGATTTAGTTCCATATTTCATCACCTGGAAAAAGTGTCACTTTCGAAAATATAACTGCTGTTTTCAGACAGTGTGGACAACTCATGTATGAGCTTAAAAACATGGGTTTCAATTTATTGTCATAATAAAATATCCTCCACAAAAAGCTCGCCCTGGAGGCCTTTCTATGTTGACCACCACATGTGGCAATTGTACTATCCCTGCGAAGAGCGATAATACATTAAATTATTAATATTAGTACATCGCCATCAAAACTTTTTCCCTTTGATTTCGTTTAATGATGAGACAATATATTTTTTCATGGGACAACATTGTTATTGCGCTGTACGGATTAGTCTCCTATCGGTACCGGAAAAAATACTTACCGACTAACTGGTCACGGTTATTAATCGGAAAGTTGGTTTTCTAGGCCTTCAGTGGTTTAGATTCCTCAGAAAACTGTAGGTTCTGGCTCGACAAAATTTCTGCCACTCTTTCGCCGTAAGGTTTCGTCTCTCATCGGTACCGGAATAAAAAACACTTACCGACTAACTGGTCACTGTAAGATGAAAGTTGGTTCTATAGGCCTTCAAAGGATCAGTTCCTCAGAAAATTGCAGAGTCCGGCACAGCAAGATATCTACCGCTCTAGCACCATAAAACACAAAACAGAAACTTTGCTAATGTCTTTCAAGATGTTTTCTCCAAAATTACACAAGCTCTAGTTTGAGCTGTAATTGAAACGTGGGTGGCAAAAATTATAGTATAATAAATTTCCCCCACGAAAACTCACAAAATTCTCGCCCCGGAGGCTTTCTTGTGTTGACCATATTTGGCAATTGTGTTATCCCTGCGGAGGGTAATAATACCTTAACACCTTTACATACGGAGAAAGAGAGCGTTATTACCTGTCCTCATTCGTCTAGCGGTCCAAGACACTCCGGGCTAAACGGAGGGACCCTGGTTCGAATCCAGGATGGGGAAAGCGTCTCTTTTTCTCCAAAACAAATAAGCTCTAGTTTGAGCTAATTAATACGTGGGTGGCAAAAATTATTGTATAATAAATTCCCCCACGAAAACTCACAAAAATCTCGCCCCGGAGGCTTTCTTGTGTTGACCATATTTGGCAATTGTGTTATCCCTGCGGAGGGTAATAATACCTTAACATCTTTACATACGGAGAAAGAGAGCGTTGTTTCCTGTCCTCATTCGTCTAGCGGTCCAAGACACTCCGGGCTAAACGGAGGGACCCTGGTTCGAATCCAGGATGGGGAAAGCGTCTCTTTTTCTCCAAAATTACATAAGCTCTAGTTTGAGCTGTAATTAAAACGTGGGTGGCAAAAATTATAGTATAATAAATTTCCCCCACGAAAACTCACAAAATTCTCGCCCCGGAGGCTTTCTTGTGTTGACCATATTTGGCAATTGTGTTATCCCTGTGAAGGGTAATAATACCTTAACACCTTTACATACGGAGAAAGAGAGCGCTGTTTCCCGTCCTCATTCGTCTAGCGGTCCAAGACACTCCGGGCTAAACGGAGGGACCCTGGTTCGAATCCAGGATGGGGAAAGCGTCTCTTTTTCTCCAAAACGAATAAAGCTCTAGTTTGAGCTATAATCTATACGTGGGTGGCAGAAATTATTGTATAAGATGTTTAATCCAAACTTACATAGGGATTATTCTGTGTCTGTATAATACATATCTGTATGTAGAAACATCATCATTGCTTTTCAAGAACTTATTAAACACATAAAAGTTTTTGAAAAATTTTAATTTATAGCACTGAATATAATTGACTTTATTCTCTGTTTATTACAGCCGAATATTCGTATACCAGTTGGCTGATGTTACCAAATGAAACGTATACGTTCCCCACAAGAAACCGTCGTTCAATCCATCCATTCCTTCGCAAAGCCGCACAAGAATCACCACCAAGCAGAATCAACATTAATAAGCTCCAAATGCATTTGAGAGAATCCGTAAGTATATTTATTACAGTAGATTTACGGAAAACTTTAGTAGATATATGTGAATTCTTGCAGATCAATACAGATAAGCACAACCATTTAAATAAACCTGAATGTTTGAAATAATACGTTTATACAACATAGTAGAACACCTACAGAAATGTTTCTCAGTGTGGATATCATGGAACCCCGGGATCACGCCAGCAATTTGTGAAACTACGCTTT
>QLNU02003225.1:19075511-19092098 GCA_006491805.2 Dysdera silvatica | reverse complement strand
CCCAGCAGTTTCAATTATTGTCTTAACAATGTTTTCATTTGCTTCTGAGATGTCAACTTCTTCAATAAGTCCTTCCAGTGCAGAAAAGCGATTTTTTAATTCCAACTTGAATGCCTCGGTATTTTCTTTTAATTTCTTTAAATCCACCCTCTTACATACTTGTTTCCTAATGAGCTTCTGCCTTTCTAGTTTAGTATTTAAGTGCATTTTACATCTCACCATTCGATGATCACTTCCAGTATTAAATCTGTTCAGTATGCTGCAATCTTCAATAATTGATTTCTTGTTTGCCAGTATATAGTCAATTTCGCTGGTTCCTCCATTGGGGTGTTTCCATGTCCATTTTCTTTGTAGTTTCTTCTTAAAAAATGAATTCATGATGCTAAGATTTTCAGCTTCGGCAAATTCTATGAGTTGATCGCCACGTTCATTCCTTTCCCCGTATCCGTATTTACCAACCGATGTCTCTCCTTGTTCCTGTTGTCCAATTCTTGCATTAAAATCTCCCATGATGAGCTTGATGTGTTGTTTCCCCTTGGTATGTAGCTGTTTGATTTCTTCATAGAATTCTTCAACCTCCTCGTCGGTATGGCTTGATGTTGGTGCATATGCTTGTACTATCTGAAGTTGGTATCGCTGGGTTAGTTGAACAACGAGCCTCGCTGCTCGATCTGACGTGCTTTCGACTTCAAGAAGGTAGTCTTTAATTCTTTTGTTGATTAAGAAGCCAACACCACTTGTTCTTCCAGTTTCCGTTCCTCTATAATAAAACAAATGTCCACTTTTAAGTTCCACCAACTCTTCACCTTTTCTTCTGACTTCATTGAGTCCTATAATGTCCCATTCGATCTTTTCAAGTTCTTCTTCCAATTCCTGAGGTTTTGCTTCTGAAGCAAGGGATCGTCTATTATACGTAGCCAATATATATATATATACACAGGCGACATATATCTTTTAGCTTTCATTCAATTAAGGGGGAAAATAGATTTTAGATCACATGATTTATTTATGTTTTACGACACAAGAGAAGCAAGGTCATACAATATAGGGAACTACAGCTTTTCGAGGAATCCCCACGCTATTCAAACGCGTTATCCCTGCACCAATTCAAGGCCGGATTACATAAAGTTCTTTTCTGATTTCCCCATGAAGATAGTTTTTAAGCAAAAGTTGCAATCCTATAAAAGCTTACATGTTTTTCATTTTTTTAAATGAAAGTTTCGAAATCCAAGTTTTATTTTTAATTTACTTTAAACAGATTATTGAACCTAAACGATTTCATGTTTATTTTTAAACAAAGTTCCAATACTTAAAACAATATTTTTTTCTAAAGCAAATTTATGTTTAAACAAAATTACAATCTCATGTTTTTTGTTTTAGATATTAGGAAATTTCATTATTTTTCTTAATAAAAAAACATTCGAACGAAGACATAACATATCTACGTCTCTATCAACATAGAAAATACCTTTACACAGAATTGTATTTGTTCAGATGGATGCAACTGAGCCGTTGACACAAATGTGTATGTAAACACAATGCTAAAATTTTTACTGAAGGAACCTTTTAGAATATGATTCGACTTAAAATTTTAAACGCCATTGTTACTTTTCTTTTTATGAATAAAAAACAAGTGATGGAAACTCTTATTTTTTGATAACGTTTTAAGAGTTTTATTTAAGGTTTTTTTTTAAGACTGATTTGTTACTTTGAAAAAGTATCTACATGGTCTTGAGAAGAAGAAAAAATTTCTGCTTACAAGGGAAACCTTTTTGCTGATACAGGTACTCTGAGATGATAGTATTGCACTGTATGTGCGCAAAACACACTTTTGAAGGCAATAAGATTATAAATGAAGATCATATTTAACAGGTTAAACAAAATTGTCTCTCTATGAGAAGTGACTTTCGGATATATTGAAGATACCTTGACGTAACGCTTCTTGTTTTTCTCCATAAAATAAACGATCAATGATAAAAACTTATGTTCTTACAGGCTCAGGGGGAAACGTACCTTGCATATTGTAAACGAATAATTAAAATGATTTAAGAAAACATCACTCGTTGGATGAAGACTGTATGAATCCAGAGAAAAATTTGTTACGTTCATATGAAAATAGTGTATTTTTGTATATGATGTTGATTTGAGGCTGAGCTATGATATTATGATGAGAGAATTTAATGTATGATGAAATGTTGTTTTAATGAGCAGAGTGACCTTTAAATATGTTTTAGATCTCTTTTTTCTTCAGAATATAAACGATCACTTTAAAAAAAATAAAATTCTGCTCTTACTAGTGTTCCTTACTTAAGATTTGTTGTATTTTGAAAGAGAAATTGCATATGGTGAAATTATTTGCCTATTTAAAAAAACGTAATGTCCAAGAAAAATTTTTCGCTGTTTAAGACGATTACTTAGTTAAACTTTGTTCTAAAGATTAAGAAAATATTGTACCTAAAAAAATTTCTTAAACTATGAAAAAAAAATGAAAAAAATGTTTAAATCTTAAAATTTCTTAAATATTCATTTTTAGATACATTTTTATACAAAGTTTCATTTTAAACAAATTTTCTTAAAACATTATTTTTTTGTCATTTTACAATTGGCTTTTTCTTAAAAAAATTTTTCATTAAGTAAGTTGTTAAGCATTAAAAAATTTTCAATACCATCCTAAAAATCTACAAGTTGAGGAAAAATTTTTTTTTATTGCCTGATGTTTTAAGAAAATCCAATCTGCTTATTGAAATTTTGCCCCAAAATGCTTTGGATACTTATAAAAAAAACTAACGATTTTATGTGAAAAGGAAATTCTTAGAGACTTTTCTATATTTCTCTACGAAAATATGAGCAACTCAATCTCAAAAGAAAGATTTTGCAGTGTTTAAGACGATAACTTAGTTAAGATTTTTCTATAGATTAAGGAAATATTTGATTTCAGATTGCTGTTTTGAGAAATATGAAACCGTCTGTTAAACCTTTTCCCCAAAACGCATTGGATAATATATCTACAAGAACTAACGATTATACATTACGTAGAGATCCTAAGAGGCTTTCGTGTATTTCTCTATGAAAATACGCAAAACTCATCTTGATGTCAATAATGCAGAATTTATTTTCTCATCAGGAAGTTTCTCTTTCTCCCACTTTTGTTTTCTCCCCACTAGCATTACAAGTTCTTGAATAAAGTGCCCACAAAACACACTCATTGCTCTCTCTTTTTTTTCAGAGGCAATAAGGGGAAATCTACACGTTTTCATGTTTTTGGTATTTTTATTTTTTGTTGATAATATGAAGAAATCTCGATAGTTATTTTTATACTTTTACGATATAAAGACAAGAATACCATACTTCATCCCGATCTACAGTTTTCCGAGGAGATTCGAACATTTATTTATACAGGGAACCAACGGAAATTAAACTCTTGTAGTTTCTGAAAACTGGTTAAACGCGTTTCCATTTTACGACTTCAGGGACAACAACGACATCAAATGCAATAAGTGTCTTTCATGAAAATTTACAATTATTTGAAATTGTTCATAATAAGCTATATGTCAACTTAGTGAAATTTTCAAGACCAAGGGTAAGAAATCCACCTATAACAGTGATCTGTAGACGTTCCGGGGGATATTGAAATCTTTAGAAAATAAGATGTAAAGATCTTTAGAAAAAAAAATGTAAAGATCTTTAGAAAATATGAGGTAAAGATCTTTAGAAAATAAGATGTAAAGGGATTTGCATACCCGCAAACAAGAAAAGTAGATGAAAATGAATAATAAAAAAAAAAGAATGTAGGAAAAAAAATCAACTGCGAAGATATCTTAATCAAGACTGATTCTTTCCCGTGTAATGAAGAAAAAAATTATTGAAGAGTGGGGTGTCTTGAGCCTCCGTGCTGGCATAACCCCTTTAGTATACTATGAGAGTACACTAAGATTATATCTAAAATATACATGTTCATAGTATACTAAGAGTATATATAAGATAATAGACTAAGATCATACCTAAGATAATATACTAAGATCATACCTAAGATAATATACTAAGATCATACCTAAGATAATATACTAAGATCATACCTAAGATAATATACTGAGATCATACCTAAGATAATATACTAAACTTGTATCTAAAATAGTATACTAAGTCTCTCCAGGGGATTCCATAACAAACAGTTATTTCGACACTGGCGTAAGGTTTAAAAACACGACGTTTCGGGAGCCAACTGCTCCCTTTGTCAAGTGAAGGCAGAATTGATTCTACCTCCACTTGACAAAAGGATTAGTTGACTCCCTAAACGTGGTGTTTATAAACCTTACGCCAGTGTCGAAATAACTGTTTGTTATAGTATATATATATAATTAGCTTCAGCCGTTAATAATCTTTTTAAAGTTTTATTACCTTCACCTTCTTTTCTCTTGCTACACTATTCAGGCCTTGAACTTTAAAAATGAAGTGCTCTGTACTAATTACATATAATATGATTCTAATATATTGTATCTAAATATGTATAACTGTGATAGTAAATATATTGATTGCTCGAATTTCAAAAGGGTTTTGAGTGCTACTCATATATATATAGAAAAAATATACTGGTATCCAAAATTAAGGTTACGCTCAATATTACTTCAATGAGAGAGGTACATATTTTGCTCTATGACTTTCCATCTGCTTTATTTATAAAAAAAAACTTTTACAGAAAATTAAAAAGCTATAAATACTTTACATGATTTAAAAAAAATCAAATCTTTCCAGGCTTCCTACCCAAGAGAATCTATGCAAATATGGTACAAAAATTGAAGGCGGAAAATAAAAATTTGTGAAGCTGATTTGGGATAAAAAGAAATTCTTACATAAGTATCGGCAATCGTTTTCTAATGATTTTTAATGTTCATGTGAGAAAAACTGTCATTCTAAGTCAGTGTTTTTGTGAATATTTGTTTTCCACCTACAATTTTTGTACCATTTTTGATTGTGGGTTCTCCTTTATAGGATACCTGACAAAATTTCTTTGTAATTACATTATGCTTATATCTCTTTAAGTTTCTTCAAAATGATTTTTTGTAAATAAAGCGCATGTTGAGTTATAGAGCAAAATATGCACCTCTTCCATTGAAATGACGTTAAGTATAACCTTAAGTTTGGACACAAATTACTACATAAGTACAAGTACTTGATAAATTTAGTATATTATTGTGATGTTGTTTGTATGGTTTTAGGTAAATAATATCTACGGAAAGACCACTTTGATTGATGTTCTCAAGTGCAAGTAAGTATCTATATGTGCGATATTATATATGAGCAATAAAATTCCAGTTTTAAAATAAATTTCTTTATTGCAAGGAGGTCCATTTCTCAAAAGTCAAGGGATCTTCCATACTAAAGAGTGGTGGGACCTTCCCCTTTAAAGGAAGATGGGCTCGGTCTTTCCTTATTGTTGAAGTATACATATAAACGATTAATTTACACTGATTAAAGAACTAAATCATGGAAAGAACCTTTTTTGTATTGCTGAAGGGGCTTTCCTTACTACAGCGCGACGGAACCTTCCCCTTTAAAGAAAGAAGGACTCTCTCCTTATTTTTAAAGTATACATATCGATTAATGAATTAAATCATGGAAAGGACCTTTTTGTATTGTTGAAAGGGTTTTCCTTATTACAGCACAACGGAACTTTCCCCTTTAAAGAAAGAAGGATTCGGTGTTTCCTTATGGTTAAAATATACTTATAAACGATTAATTTACATCGATTAGAGGACTAAATCGTAGAAAGAAACTTTTTCTTACTGTGGAAGGAGTTTTCCTTATTAAAGAGTGACGGGACCGTCCCCTTTAAAGAAAGGACTCAGTCATTACCTATTGTTAAAGTTTACCTGTAAAAGCTTAATTTGTATCGATTAAAGGATTAAATCGTAAAAAAAACTTTTCTGTACCGTTGAAGGGATTTCCTCCTTAAAGATAGGAGTCTCGCTCTCTCCTTATTATTAAAGTATATAAAATATATTTAACGTATAAATATATAAAATATATATAAACATGTACATGAAGTATTAATTGATATCGATTAGAATCAAATAAAGCAAAAAACTTTTCTATTAGTTACTAAAGTTTATATATTTGCACCAGGAACACAGCACAAGGACTAAACTGCAGCATTGAAATAGTATTTCAAGAGGACCCAAAAGCTACATTGAATACTTTCTTTGCACCGCAGACATGCCTGCCTGATGATACGACGAGCACGTGCATCATTCCACCAAACTTGCTGCTTCAGGCTGACACAAAACCAAGTAACTAATACTTTAAGGATACTTTGATGAACATACTATTAGCAGTATTTTAAAACTACCTTTTCCGTTTTATAGTGATATTCAGAGAATTCGCACGATTTTATCAGGGGCGAACACAGACTTTCGATTTGAGGGGGGCCCAGGACAGAATTTGCCATGGTCTTGGAATAACACCCTTCATTTATCATGAAAGTTGGAATTTTTTACAGTGAAAAAATATATTTTGGGGGTCCATGACCCTTGTGTCCGCCCTTGGACACTATACCCTTTACTGATGAGAGTCGCCTAGTAGTTCTTTCGATCCTGGACATTAGTTCAGGTGGTGCGAAAATAGTACTGTTTATTATTTCGTAGGGATCGTGCTACGGGAGGAGCAAAGGGGTTAAATGGCCAAGGGTCTGGGATTTTAAGGGCCCCAACTCTCAACTTTTGTAATATAACAAGCAGAATTTTTCATTAAACATTACTGGCTTAGGGGTCCAATCTGCTGAACTGCCCAAGAGCCCGTAAATCCTGTCCCTGGGCCCTGGAATCACGTAACTCATCTAAAACAATATGTCCTATAATGGAGTACATCTATAGCGTCATTAGCTGAGGTTTGATTCTAATAATAAAGTAAAGTACATACTGTTTTCCCTGTTTGGTGTACGTAAGTACTTGCTGTTTTTCCCTGTTCAGGATACGTAAGTATGTACTGTTTCCCCTGTTCGGAGTACGTATGTACGTGCTGTTTTTTTCTCGCTCAGATTTAGTTCTTTAGGCATCAAAGGTTTGAATTCCTCGCAAAATTGTGAGTTCCTGAGCACCTTGACCTTAACTGCCCTTGCACCGTAAAATATAAACAAACTGAACCAACAAGATAACAAATCGCTATATTCAGACAGTATAACATCAATCCGCTATGCAGAGTTATCATGCAATAATCGTTGATACTAGAACCTGCGATTTTATATTATAAAAGCGATGTTTCATTATAAAAGCTGTTGTATTCATCCCATGAAAACAAATATTATATGCACTGGCGTAACTATCGTCAAGTTCTAGTGGGGAATGGGTGCAAAAGACCCCCACCCCCACTAATGGTTAGCATATAGTATTCCTTTGTTATTTTCATTGTTTTAGAGGGTGCTAAGCCACCTTCAGTAACGCCACTGATTGTATATGACATGATAATAAATAGTGAATTTGATCATGTTAGATCATGAAATAAATGGAAAAAATAAGTCTTCATAGTTTCCATGATATCTTGGTAAAATATTAGAACACGCTACCACAGCCAATAAAGTGATTTGGCGAGTTTTCCTCGTTTTGGGGAAAGCGACCTTGACACTTTTGAAAATAGACTTTTGGAAAATAGGCCTTGACATGTTACATAAAAAATGGTACAGCGACTATTTTCTTAGTTGTTAATTTGACGAGAAACCACTACCGTATTAAAATTTAACCGATATCTATTGTTCCTCTCTTACAGAACGTTTCTTTCAAACGGATCCCTGCATTGATGATATTAAAGAAGGAATTTGCGGTCCTGAAACAGTGTGTAAAACGACACGAAAAAGAAGCAAATTGAGTTTCGTTTGTTCCTGCTCCGAGAAATTTGCTTCAAAGAACTTTTACACTCCTTTAGAAGGAGATCCTAACACAATTATCCACATCTGTAAAGGTAAGTTATTTGATTCACATACGTGTAATTATTCACAACCGCAACCATGAGGTAGTTTACTGAGTTTTTGTTTTCGACTTACTGTTTTCAGACATCGATGAATGTGAGCTGGGAATTGATGACTGTATGAAAAATTCAACGACTTGCATGAACACCTACGGGGACTACGACTGCAAGTGCCAAAAGGGTTTTAGGCTTTTCAACGAAAGCATGAACGCTAAAGATGACGGCTGTGTTAGTAAGTGGCATTAAGCAAGTTTTCAATTTTTAGTTTGAAACCTCAAATTAAGAAATTAAAAAAAAAAGGTGATTTATTTTTGCACTAAACTATTTAGCATGCTCTTAGCCATGGTTAGTGATACAGTGATAACCAGGGCCAATGCGGGCCGCCAGGCTTACTTTGACCGGCCTCATGACCCCTTCCGAGGGGCCGGGCCGCCAACGTCATAGGTCCTTGCCACGCGGGCCCCTAGACTTCATCCGGGCAGCCAGGCTGCAGTCCCTACTGCCCCCCACTCTCGTCGGCTCTGGTGGTAACTTGTTCGCCTAGTGTGCCATTATACCAGGTTTGATTCCCAACGATGCCCCCCCCCTCAAAAAAAAAAGATCGATTACCAACAAACTGGTCACTGCAGTCCAGGGTTTGATTCTCTGGGCCTTAAAAGGTTCAGATTCCTCAAAAATCTGTAGGTTCCGGCGCAGCATGACCTTTGCTGTCCTTTCGCTGTGAAACAAGCAAATAATGGACTGTTTTTCATTTTATATCTTTTTTTCAGAAATTTGTGGCTCTGATGTGTGCGTACATGGAGATTGTGAAGAAAAGGGAGATCACATATTCGCATGCAGGTAATACGGACTTTTTAGCGGGTTTCAATAGATATTGAACCCGCTATTGCTGTTGGTTTTTCTGTCTGTCCGCAATGAAAAGGACAAGGTAAAGGTCTTCCGTAAATGCAATAATGATGGTTATTGTTAACGTGGAAAACCTACCGAGTTACTTGAGAATTAGAGAGTTGCGGATTAGAGAGTTGCGAGTTAATGTTAATTGAAACTCGCTAAATTTAAATATCGACCTTAGACGATTTTCTTTCACTTTTTTTATATTGCATTGTTTCGAAATGATTACAGTAAATGTGCCTTAAATCAGGTATTTTGAAACTGTGGGTCCTGTGGCTCCTTGGAGCATCTCGGGTTGCGGTCAAAGGTTCGCGACATTGACTAACGTTTTACATGAAATGTTATACAGGGTGTTTAAGAATATAGGTTACCGCAATTATCTTCTTAGCAGTTAGTTGTAAGAAAAAACTTAAAAGAAAAAAAAATGTTCGTATTATGCGAGGATTTTGAAGAGGTTATTTATCTTACAAACGTTGTGTATGTAAAAAAATATAGAATTTAATTTTCCATATAGGCCCTTTACCAAAAAATTTCCAATTAAAAAGTAATTCTCTATTTATACTTAGAGAAGTTAAGGAAAAATCATATTTCTAAATAGAATATTGGCATAGTTATTAAAAATTTAATTTCATCATAAACTTTTTGGATTGTTTCGTGGCGTCTTTTTATTGGCGAAATAGTGCCAACCTTAGGGGAACTGCTTCTGGCGCTCACACAAACTCAGAATTGCGTCCAAAGTGCTTTGAAAGATAACCTCTATCTACTTGGCGTCAAATTTAAAACTTTCAATATCTCAGCGACAATTCGACGTAAAAACATGAAATCCCTTTCATATGACTAATTAGTGATAAGGCAATATTTTTCTAATCGGAAATTTTTCGGTAAGAGCCCATATAAAAATTAAATTCTGTAGTTTTATCCTTACACAGCCCCTTATAAAATATATAACAAATTCAACGTCTTCAAATAATTTGAGTATTTCTCTCCTGAAAGATTTTTTTCTACAACTCACGGTTAAAAAGATAATAGCAGTTAATGTATTTTGAATCGCTCTATATACCAGTATATACATATAACAGTATCTATATGCAGCAACATAGATTGTGAATCGCCCTGTATAACATGGCATATAACAAGATCAACGACAAATACAGTTTCATCTTTTTGATCTACTTTGGACAGACAAAAAAGAAGAAAAAAACTACCACTGGGATTACAAATTAAACTTTGCGTTTTACAAGTTGAAAAATTGCTAACGTGGAGTTGGCTTTCAACGTGCGAGCGTTTTTAACATGTAATTATTCATAAACTATTTAAAATAACTATATCAACATTATGAGTTATTCATGGTAAGCCAGGTTGCGCTTTAAGTTTCTGCAGTGGCATTAGGTCGTCAGTCCTTCTGTACGGTCTTAGAACTTAAAACACGAGAAAGCATATTAGTTACTTTCAAAAAGTGGTGTATCTAGTTAAGGGTGTTCAGTAGAGGGGGGATGGAGGGTTCTCTCTAACTCTTCTTCCACCTTTTCAAGTTCTTTCTTATCGGTGTTCTTTTCTTCTTTTCTTTCTTTCTTATCGCTTATTTCATATCGGTATTTTTCCCATTACCAGTTGTCCCTCATGAACACTTTATGCCGCCATTTCGCATCTGAGAGGTACATCGCACTCTCCCACCAAATTTTCCCATTTTCTCATCGAATAAGCTAAATTAGCATGAAACCTTGTTTGGCGAAGAATTGGACCCTGCTGTGTCTTTACGTCATAAATATACAACCAACCAATCAAATTAGCATGAATACATTTTTTTTTCAAGGTAGTAAAATGAATGTAAACACATTTTTATATACAATTGTATTGTGTGGCACGACTATATTACACTATTGTATGGTATTAATGTACTCACTATTTTGTTGAATGTATTGCACTATACTATAATTAATATAAGTAATACTATAAGTATACTATAAGTAATACAATAAGTAATACTATAAGTAATACTATAATTAATTATAATATTACTATAATTTGGATCATTGGTATGTATTTAGGAAGAAACTAAAATTCCTAATCTTTTTTTTTTAATTGCAGATGTCACGCTGGATATTATGGCTTGAATTGCGAAAGCAGCTTGCGTTTGAGTCTAAAAGGTGTATAAATTATATAATTTTCTCACATTTTCTTTTTTCTTTTTTAAATTGTATAAATTGATATTTATTTGAATTGTTTCTTTATACACACATTGTACATGTGGAAAAGAGATAATTAAAAAAAGCCTATGAAACCCGAAAAGAAAATATTCTTCAACTATGGAATTTCACAAACATAAAGGATCTATAAAAATAAAGAGCCAGTTATATTTTCAATGCAAAGTAGCTTTTCATTGCTGAGTATTGGCAACATAACCATCACATGTCATTACGCAGAAAATCCTCCTATGGAGATGATACGAGCCGATATATGACGAGACTTGGAATAAATCGCAGTTTAATGCTCCAGAAATGTCCTGTAACAGATCGTTTCAACAGATACTTTGAAAAAGATACTTTTAAAACTTCATTTCTCTAAAGGTGTCTACTCCCCACTAAGGAGTTGAGACTTTTGTCCGCTTCTTTTGGACTTCGTCCAATCTGTCCTGGAAATACAGCGCCACAAGGACGGCCAAACTTTCCATACTCACTTACACAAACAACAACAACAGATACTTTCAAGCGTTTTGTAATTATTGACTAAATTCCTTCACGTTCCATTCTCTGATTTCTATAATTGCCTTCCCAGCATACCAAGTATATGCTCGATTGACGACAGGTCTGAGAATTTCACTTGCCATGGGATATGGGAGTATGAATCACATGATGGTTATTGAAAGATATAACCTTGTGAGATCTAGCATTATCATATGAGTAACTAACTTCTGGAAGGCATGAGAGCATCGATAATGCAATAGACTGAAAATTGTTAACGTAAAAATATGCTGTTCAAGTACGTTGTAGTAAAACTGGGAAAGAGATGGATACAGGATGTGGTTCCCCAACTTTTAACCCCGATATGTTAACAGTGTGTGGCAGTTATGCTACATACATATTAAAGCGATGATTATACTTTCTCAATGTATGGATATGGTAATTATTTGAGCTGGAACAGAAACAAGAGTCGTTATTGAAAACAACTCCAATTGGCCGTCTGTTAGAACAGTGGTTCTCAAACTTTTTATCCTATGGAACCCTTTTCGTTTAAGAAAACATGTTTAGCCACGGAACCCTTATCATTTAAGAAATCGTGTCTGGCCACGAAACCATTTTCGTTTAAGAAAACATGTTTGGCCACGGAACCTTTTCGCTTAAGGAAACATGTCTAGCTATGGAACCCTTTTCGTTTAAGGAAACGCCTCTAACCACGGAACCCTTTCGCTTAAGAACATATGTCTAGACACGGAACTCCCTTCGTTTAAGAAAACATGCCTAACCACGTTTTCACGGAACGTTGGGATTCCCTTTCTGGTCGTCGTGGTACCTTCCTGAACCACCAACTTTACTTTAGCAACTAAGGTGGCTAAAAACTCTTGGTAATCACTCCTCTGCTCTTTATCATCATAGTGCCTGTACTATTAAAGCGTAGGGACTTCATAACTAACCATGCAGCAAAGTCATTCAGATCTTTCCGACCGTCGAATTGGAGCTTTTTCGTATTGACACTAGGCTGTGCCCTTCACATTCGCAATCATGCTCATGTCTTCTTGCACACTGAGTGATACTCTATATTTTCCGTGAACATATTTAAAAATTAAAGTTGTTTTAATATTAAAATATATTTTTTACTCATTTTTTCAGAATCGAACACAAAGGCTGTCATTCTAGGAGTGGTCTTAAGTTTGGCATTAGTTTTAGCCATTGCCATATTCGTAATAAAATATAAGAGGTAAGTACAAAGTAAAATATACTTCACAATTTATCGCCTTAAAAAAGAAGCAATAATTGGAAAACAGACGAAAGTCACAAATTAACCTTTGGTGTTACGTGGGTGTTCCAGTAAATCCAAAAAGAAAACTGTGTAGCATAAGCGTACGCAGAAATAGCATAATGGGGTTACAGAGCTAAACTCACGTATTCCTATGTTAAACACACAGGATTTCATTGCAATGGGTGTTACAACGTGATGAACCTATCAACATCCCCCTGCATACGCCAGTGCTGTGTAGCCATACCAAAACTTTTGAATACCTGATAAAAAGTATTGATGTCATGACAGTTTTGCCATTATTCAAAATTATAATTTCTCAATTGTTTAGTCCAAGTCCACATCCCATCTCCTCGCAAATAATCTTCATGGGCAGGAACGAGCTTCTACTGGAAAAATAGCTTTGATGCGTGTCCCTTACCACTGAGCTTCTGTAATATGACGCGGAGGATATAAAAGTGAAGGATATCTCAACGAAACCTTGAGTTGAACTGTTTCAAACACTTTTTCCTATTTTTAAACAGTGGCGGTTCTAGGATGGGGCCGTGGGGGCCATGGCCCCCAAATATAAAGTGATTTCATTTCATGGCCTTTGTGCACAGGCAGAAATTCGTGCCCCGAAATATTTTTGTCTAGAACTGCCGAAGGTTTTAACATTGGAAACGTCTTTCACCGAACTCGAATCTGTAAAAATTTCTATATTTTCCAAAATATTTTTCCGTCTTGGTTTCATACCAAATTTTTCGCCAATTCTAAAATAATATTTTCAACGTTAACTTACATTTAATTAACAATTTAACTTTTTTTTCTTTTCGCGAAATATTTATCCTTAGATTAGATGGTCTATCGAGTAAATAGTTGCAACGATCTCGAGGCCCTATGGTAGTGCAGCGGTAACGTATTCACGCTCAGTTTGCGGTTATTGCGGGTTCAACTCCCAACCGTACCCCACCCCCCAAAAAAAAACTTACCGATTAACCGCTCATTCTAGGTCGGAGTTCGAATCCCTCAGGAAACTGTAGGTCCCGGCGCAGCATCATCGTTCCTGTTCTTGTGATATAAAGCTCACAAACACAACAATGCAACGATTTTGATTTAAGCATATTTGTAGATGGTGCAAGCGCCGCGATGTCGACTAATGTTTCGGCTTCATGTGATGGAACTATTTGATCACCTCCCCTTCCTCAAAAAGAACTGCTGTTCCGTTTATTACATTATTGTATTTGCTTTTCCTTTTTAACTGCCTTCTCGTAAACGACAAGCAGTCGGTGACGGATAAGGACATAAACTACAAGAGTAAACCCTGCAAGTAAAAGAGTAAATTTCGCAGAATGACCTTTGCTGCCCTTGTGCCACAAAAATACAACCAACCATCCAGAAGCTTGAGAAAGGATTGTTTTGGATAAAGCGCTCCTAGAAAATGTCTAGAAATAGTCAAAAAGTCTAAGATATAGCCTTAAAGTAACTTAACACTTTCGCTGCTGCTGCTGACGTGCTGGCACGTTGGGTCAAAAGTGTCGAACATTTTTTGTTAGGATGGGCAAAGACATTACTTTTGTGAACGATTCTTTTAAGACCAGAACGTTTTTTAGATTCGTTCCTTTGAACTCTCTTCTTTACAGTAATATGTGTATACGTTTTATTACGCTTTTATTTATGTTAATTCATGAAATTTATGCATTGATTATATTGTATTCTCTGCTAAAATTAAATATATAGTACCGAATTTCCTATCTCCTCGTATTCCCCAATTAAACTATTAAATGTGTTTTTTAATGTGTCAGATGAATGTATATTAAGCTGGTGGTTTCCTTGTCAGTTCGATTCCAAAAAATTCAGTAGAAAGCGTGTTTTCTACCCAGCGTAGTGCGGAGTTTTTATCGCAGGGCAACGGAGATTCGGAAGCCTGTATGCCCCGTCAGAGCATCATCTTAGTTATTCTTGCTCAATAAACAAGCATATAGAATATGCTACGGGATCTAACACTGATAAAGCGTTCGCCTAGGGTATGGTTATTCCTGATTCGACTCAGGATCGTGCCGAAAACAAAAAAGGGACGATTACATACTAACGCCAGGCAGTAGTCCACAGATTGGACCCCTAGGCCTTTAGGGGTTAGGATTTATCAGACTGCAGGTCCGGGCGAAGCATGACCCTATGTCCTTGCACCACAAAACACAGACGTACGCAGAAAGTTCATAAGGGGGTTATAGGCTTAATGGGAAGGGTTACAGAGCTACAACTCATATATTCCTATGTTAAATATACAAAATTTCATTGCAATGGGGGTTACAACCCCCATCAACACCCCCTACGTAGGCCAGTGATCTAAGATGTACAATAGGTGTCGAAATAATCTTTCTACACCAGCTGCAGGAATATCGTGATACGTTCGTGATTGAGTAATACATTTAAACCTTCTTAACGGATACTCCCGAATAACGGACACCTTATAATAGCGGACGGTTTCAAGCTAACTACTGTTCAGAGATTTGACTGTATTACATGATCTTAGTGTAAAGTATGTTAGACGAGAAAATATATTAAGCATTCAGTTCTGCATCCTACTCAAAATTTAAGCTTTGCGGCAATGCTTTGAGAATGCATTCATCCAGCGCGTGCCGTTAACCCAGATCTGAGTCCAATCTCTGCCAAAAAAAAAAGTTTATTGCCTAACTGCTTACTAGTTTTGGGGTTAGTTCCCTAGACCTTAAGAGGATCGGATTGCTCGGAAAAACGTAAGTGGGGTGCAGCATGACCTCTTCTGTCCTTATGTTGTAAGAACACGTACTTAAAATCTATTGAAGTTGAAGGAAACGGATAGCGAACCCTATAATACATACCTTTCTAATTCCGTCTGCCTGTTATATAATTTTCATCTTTATGGTTACTTATATGAGCATAAGAGGTACATAATTATTTGAAAAGGGTATATTTTTTACACGTTTGGTACCTGTTACTAGAATAGCTAATTATTTACATCAGTAACGCTAAATTATATTAGTAATACTAAATTTTTATCCTCAATCTTTCCTGATATTTTTTTTTCCTTCCAGACTGCAAAACAAGATGGCTTCCACTGAAGCAGGCACGTTTTCTGAAATGGTAATAATTTTTACAAATATACTAATTAATATAATTAGTTAATATAATTTTTCACACTAAAATTAAAATAAATATCAAATCAACCGAATAGAATAAAATTTAACGATGATATTATAGAAAGAGTTCTTTTCAAAAATTTTATTGGACTATTGATTTAAGAAAAATTATGAATTGGAATAATCAAATTATATTAATTTAAAATTATTAATTGGAATAATCAGATTTGAAAAATTAAACTGGAATAATCAGATTGGAAAAATTAAATTGGAATTATCAAATATTAGAAATTGAAAAGAAAATTAGCAAGTCAAATGGAATTCTTACAAAACTAACTAAATCATTACCATTCAATATAAAGATCAACTTGTATTAATGTATAGCTATATTAATTATGAAAATATTGTATGGGGAAATTTGTCACTAACTTATAAAAATTAACGGATTACTTGATAAAATAGTTCAAGAATCATGCTACGAAAGAGATAAATCAAAAGAAATAATTTGTGAAAATAAAATCTTAAATATTACAAATATACAACATTTAACAATAGCATTATATATTCACGAACGAATAAATGAAAAACACATAAACGTAATTACAATAAACAAAACAAAATACAATTATAATACAAGAGACAAACGCGAACTGAAAAAAATGCAAATTAGAACAAACATAGGTAA
>QLNU02003225.1:19062659-19075411 GCA_006491805.2 Dysdera silvatica | reverse complement strand
AGACATATTATTTGTACTTATTACATTAAAAATTCTAGAGTTAACAGTTTTTTTGTTATATGCGTGAGAAATGTTAATATTCCTGTGTAAACATACTTTCTCTCCACACCGTATATCAGCCTTTTTAACTTTGCCTTTAGAGCCAATTCCAACTATTATTTCAATCCTGAGGTCACAATCCTAAACTATTACCTTATATTAAGTATTTTTATTGAATTTCAAGGTACTTGAAAAAGTTAATCATTCAACCGTCTGTCAGATATTTGAGAAATCTTTTAATCTTTTATGGCCAAACGGAGTGGAACCTAATAACATTTCACCCTTTTTAACGGATGTTACACAAAACAAAATAGAATCTGGAAAAACAACTAAGTGTTTCTATCCAATTCATATCTAATTCATATCACTTGCCTTGATCGTGTCTTATATAGGGTTTTTAAGAAAATTCGGACAAATTATCCGGATGTATATAGACTTATTTCTAATGTTAAAAAGATTTTTTTGAATATTTATCGTACAGAAGCCTTTAAAACGCAAGCTCCTGGCCAGTGACAAAATTGTGGAAACCCTTTGAAAAAAGATTATTTTAGAGGTTTGATGGCTAATAACACCACTTTTTTTTGTACCAATACTATAAAATTATATATCATTGGAAAGGTAATTTAATCAAGATTGTAATGCAATAACATTTATGAATCGTATTTTAATAGAACAGCATTCATAAAGAAGAAAGGTGATATACATAGAAAAAATGAGATATACAAAAATGTTCACCATACCAGTTAATACTTAGTTGGGTAACCTTTAGCCTTAATTACGGCCTTACAACGCTTTCCCATGGAGTGAACCAAGTTCTTTAGTTCTGCAGCTGTTATAATATGAAACCAAGATTGAATTATTGCTTCTGTTAATTGTGTTTTATTGCTGGGTTGCTTCCGACTAACAAGCTTCTTTAGCCGGCTCCATAGATTTTCGATGGGGTTAAGGTCTGGGCTATTTCCAGGCCATTCCAGCAGTTGAATATGATGATCTTGAAACCATTTTTTGCACACACGAGCAACATGACATGGAGCTGAATCCTGTTGAAATATAAATGCTTCATTATCTTGGAAAAGATCACATGCAGAAGGCTGCAGCTTGGGCTCAAGTATTTCATTTATGTATCTTTGGGCATTTATATTCCCATTGATCACGCAAATTCTGCCCACACCTCTTGATGTTATACAACCCCAAATCATAACACTAACTGGGTGTTTCACGGTAGGTGTAATGCACTCAGGATGGAAATCTTCTCCAATTCTTCTCCATACGTATTTTACGCCATCACTACCAAACAGTGAGATTTTGGTCTCATCACTCCAAATTACACTGTCCCATTGTTCCGTTGTCCAGTTAACATGGGTTTTAGCCCAGTTTAATCTTTTCAACCTCTGTTTGACAGACAAAAATGGCTTTTTTCGTGGAATTCTTGCATTTAGACCACATTCATGCAGTCTGCGCCGAACAGTCCTTGCACTTAACTTCACATTGCATTGCGCCATTTCACCTTGTATACACAGAGATGATTTTTTCCTGTCACCTAGGCACTGTCTTTTAATTCTTCTATCATCACTTGCTGTTGTGCACCTTTTTCTGCCTTTACCAGTCTGGTTTTGTAATGACTGAGTCTCCTTATACTTCTTCAAAAATTTAGAAATGCCACCTTTAGTTAAGTTTCCCCCAATATTTCTTCTAATTTCTTCATAACTGTAGCCTTGTTCACTTAATATTACTATTTTACATCGCTTCCTAGGTGACCAGTCAACTCTTTGCGCCATTTCTTTAATTTTATTACGTTTTACAAGCACACTAAATCAAAGAGCACAAAAAAAAAACAACCAACTTGATAGCAATTACAGAACACACTGATAAATGTCCTGTAACCTGTTGGCTCATTGCCAAAACAAGAGAAAACATGATTGGCTCATTGCCAAAACAAGATGACACCTGATTGGCTCTGTAAACACTCATGCTCATTGGCCACATTCAAATGAAGGAAAGCTACTTCATATAAATGTAAGCAAGCTGTGCTTCTTTTTTCTGGTTATTTGGCTATAACTTTTGATAGAATACAGATAATTGAACAAATGTTATTGCATTACAATCTTTATTAAATTACCTTTCTAATGATATATAATTTTATAGTATTGGTACAAAAAAAAGTGGTGTTATTAGCCATCAAACCTCTAAAATAAACTTTTTTCAAAAGGTTTCCACAATTTTGTCCACTACTGTATATATATAACAGTATCTATATGCAGCAACATAGATTGTGAATCGCCCTGTATAACATGGCATATAACAAGATCAAAGACAAATACAGTTTCATCTTTTTGATCTACTTTGGACAGACAAAAAAGAAGAAAAAAACTACCACTGGGATTACAAATTAAAATTTGCGTTTTACAAGTTGAAAAATTGCTAACGTGGAGTTGGCTTTCAACGTGCGAGCGTTTTTAACATGTAATTATTCATAAACTATTTAAAATAACTATATCAACATTATGAGTTATTCATGGTAAGCCAGGTTGCGCTTTAAGTTTCTGCAGTGGCATTAGGTCGTCAGTCCTTCTGTACGGTCTTAGAACTTAAAACACGAGAAAGCATATTAGTTACTTTCAAAAAGTGGTGTATCTAGTTAAGGGTGTTCAGTAGAGGGGGGATGGAGGGTTCTCTCTAACTCTTCTTCCACCTTTTCAAGTTCTTTCTTATCGGTGTTCTTTTCTTCTTTTCTTTCTTTCTTATCGCTTATTTCATATCGGTATTTTTCCCATTACCAGTTGTCCCTCATGAACACTTTATGCCGCCATTTCGCATCTGAGAGGTACATCGCACTCTCCCACCAAATTTTCCCATTTTCTCATCGAATAAGCTAAATTAGCATGAAACCTTGTTTGGCGAAGAATTGGACCCTGCTGTGTCTTTACGTCATAAATATACAACCAACCAATCAAATTAGCATGAATACATTTTTTTTTCAAGGTAGTAAAATGAATGTAAACACATTTTTATATACAATTGTATTGTGTGGCACGACTATATTACACTATTGTATGGTATTAATGTACTCACTATTTTGTTGAATGTATTGCACTATACTATAATTAATATAAGTAATACTATAAGTATACTATAAGTAATACAATAAGTAATACTATAAGTAATACTATAATTAATTATAATATTACTATAATTTGGATCATTGGTATGTATTTAGGAAGAAACTAAAATTCCTAATCTTTTTTTTTTAATTGCAGATGTCACGCTGGATATTATGGCTTGAATTGCGAAAGCAGCTTGCGTTTGAGTCTAAAAGGTGTATAAATTATATAATTTTCTCACATTTTCTTTTTTCTTTTTTAAATTGTATAAATTGATATTTATTTGAATTGTTTCTTTATACACACATTGTACATGTGGAAAAGAGATAATTAAAAAAAGCCTATGAAACCCGAAAAGAAAATATTCTTCAACTATGGAATTTCACAAACATAAAGGATCTATAAAAATAAAGAGCCAGTTATATTTTCAATGCAAAGTAGCTTTTCATTGCTGAGTATTGGCAACATAACCATCACATGTCATTACGCAGAAAATCCTCCTATGGAGATGATACGAGCCGATATATGACGAGACTTGGAATAAATCGCAGTTTAATGCTCCAGAAATGTCCTGTAACAGATCGTTTCAACAGATACTTTGAAAAAGATACTTTTAAAACTTCATTTCTCTAAAGGTGTCTACTCCCCACTAAGGAGTTGAGACTTTTGTCCGCTTCTTTTGGACTTCGTCCAATCTGTCCTGGAAATACAGCGCCACAAGGACGGCCAAACTTTCCATACTCACTTACACAAACAACAACAACAGATACTTTCAAGCGTTTTGTAATTATTGACTAAATTCCTTCACGTTCCATTCTCTGATTTCTATAATTGCCTTCCCAGCATACCAAGTATATGCTCGATTGACGACAGGTCTGAGAATTTCACTTGCCATGGGATATGGGAGTATGAATCACATGATGGTTATTGAAAGATATAACCTTGTGAGATCTAGCATTATCATATGAGTAACTAACTTCTGGAAGGCATGAGAGCATCGATAATGCAATAGACTGAAAATCGTTAACGTAAGAAGATGCTGTTCAAGTACGTTGTAGTAAAACTGGGAGAGAGATGGATACAGGATGTGGTTCCCCAACTCTTAACCCCGATATGTTAACAGTGTGTGGCAGTTATGCTACATACATATTAAAGGGATGATTATACTTTCTTAATATATGGATATGGTAATTATTTGAGCTGGAACAGAAACAAGAGTCGTTACTGAAAACAACTCCAATCGGCCGTCTCTTAGAACAGTGGTTCTCAAACTTTTTATCCTATGGAACCCTTTTCGTTTAAGAAAACATGTTTAGCCACGGAACCCTTATCATTTAAGAAATCGTGTCTGGCCACGAAACCATTTTCGTTTAAGAAAACATGTTTGGCCACGGAACCTTTTCGCTTAAGGAAACATGTCTAGCTATGGAACCCTTTTCGTTTAAGGAAACGCCTCTAACCACGGAACCCTTTCGCTTAAGAACATATGTCTAGACGCGGAACTCCCTTCGTTTAAGAAAACATGCCTAACCACGTAATCCTTTTCATTTAAGAAAACATGTCTAGCCACGGAACCCTTCTATGAAAATTTAAGGAACCCCTGAAGATCTATTATTTATCACTACTTGGACATAAACATACAACTAAGCAACAAATATATCGGTATAACAGGTAATGCTTTTTTATTGTTATTGTCATAGGCGTATAGTTATATGGGCCCGTGGGACCCGACCCTCTCAATAATTTGAAATAAAATGAAATTTTACATACACCATAATGTATAAATCTAGAGAATTCGTGTTTGGGGCCCCCCAATAATTTTAAAAACTTTACGTTGATGGTTGTTGCATTGATTATGTCTCAACTCTAAGAGGTTCTCATGGGGGAGAATTACAGAATTTACAAATTTACTTGGAATTATTGGTGATGTTTTACAAATTGCTTGTAGAACCCCTAACCAGTTGTCGCGACACACTGGGCTTCCGTGGCGAAACTTTGCGAACCATTGTTCTAAAATTAAAGAGCTTGAGATTTATTTTTTCAACTTTTCCGCATTTTTATAGTCAATTGCTCCACAAATTATTTGTGTAGCAATTTTGTCTAAACACGTAGCAATTTCACTTTTTATACAATTACACAGTTTAATGCTATATGTATGAACAAAAACGTGTCTACTAATGAACAATAAAAAAATGTGCAGCTGTAAATATAAAAGTGGAATAGAAATAAACAAGTAAAAAATTGTCTCTTAATCTGAATCAGAAGATAATGATGGATCAGTAAACTGAGTTTTTGAGGAATTTGAAACTTTTAGCTTTTTGTATGGCTGATAGTCAAATGGTTTGATTTCAGGATGGCGATTTTTTTTTTAGAACAGTAACCGTTGCACTTTATGGGTTGAACTCGCTTAAAGAGTTCCCTTGTAACGACATTCGAAACAAATGATTAATCCGAGTAGTCTTCAATCTTTCTAAAATCGGATTTAACCCTTTTCATCGTAGAAAATGCTCTTTCCTCCTACGCATTGGAAATAGGAAATAACCTGAGAATGTTAATGATGTGCTGAAGATTTGGATATACATTACCATAATTTTTAGAAAAACATTTCCATATTGTACTTTCATTCAAATGAGTTAAGTTGGAATGAGAAAGCCAAAAGGTTTCGAAGTCTAAAAAGTCTGCCAAGACATATTTGTTAATACTGGGTGATCTCATAAATCTTTGTAATGTCTGCATAAATAAATTCTTCTACTCCACATGAAACCAGAGGATTTAAATCAGTAGGCCATACTTTATCTTGAATAATTTTCAGCAAAGAATTGGTGCAGATTTATATAAATCAGAAAATCCGTTATAGACAGTATAGTACACTTAAAACTGCATTATAAATGTTTTTAAAGGGTGAGATACTAAGAATTGTCAACTCAATACCTTAACAAGAAGGGGGATCTTACCATCTGCATGGAACATTACGGTAAATACAAGATTTGTTCTTATTTTACGAAGAATAAAAAAAAATGTTTAAGCCTTAAAAAACACAAATGAAAATTTAGATGCAAATAAAATAATAGATCTCCGGTAGTGTTGCCATATAACTTACTGAAAATTATGCCCAATAAAACCCATCGGGCGTCAGCGTTTGTCGAGTGGATAGCGTTCTTGCTTGGGAGCCATAGAGGGTGCCATTTATTTATCACGGATTTGTCTCATCTTTTCGAATCATACGATCCGGTCTTCTGACTTTTTATTCATAATTTTCGTGATTTAATTTTTATTTTTCAAAATTTTTTTTTCCTGCCGTAACCATTTTGTAAAATTTTCACTTTATCGCATTTTCCGCTTTTTGCATCGCAAACTGCGATGCGATACCGCTTACAAAAAACGCTGCTTCCTATGTCACTTGATCAGTAGTAGACGTCTTCGTTGAACGTCAAGAATGAAGGGCCTCTTCTGCTAGTCATCGCCTCATGGTGGCCCATGATACTGTGGAAGATATTACTAGAGGAAAATGGAAACAATTAGAGCAGGGGTTCGCAAACTTTTTCTCCCACGTACCCCGTTCAACTTGTCCTAGAAGAATGTGACATAAAATGTATGGATTCCGTAGAAGAAATATTTTATGTGATTCTGTTAATTATGAAATCATTTTTAGTTTTTATCTGATATCAGTCGGATTTCAATCTCATCTGATTTTATTACATCGTTTGTTTTCAGTACGTGTAATACATTTTTTACCTTTGCATAATGTCTAATTCGTCTTTTATTTTGAGACCGTACATACTGCCTCATCCTGTTTGTCGCAAAATGACCTTTTCTGTCCTTGCGCCATTGAAATTTAACCAACCATTAGAGGAAGCTTTTATACAACACTGCTAGAGAAAGATGGCTTTGGACAGAGAATGAAGACATCATCAATGTTATGGCTGTCCTTGTGATCATACATTTCAATCGAACACTTGTTTTCACGGAACGTTGGGATTCCCTTTCTGGTCGTCATGGTACCTTCCTGAACCACCAACTTTACTTTAGCAACTAAGGTGGCTAAAAACTCTTGGTAACCACTCCTCTGCTCTTTATCATCATACGGCCTGTACTATTAAAGCGTAGAGACTTCATAACTAACCATGCAGCAAAGTCATTCAGATCTTTCCGACCGTCGGAATGGAGTTTCTTCGTATTGACACTAGGCTATGCCCTTCACATTCGCAATCATGCTCATGTCTTCTTGCACACTGAGTGATACTCTATATTTTGCGTGAACATATTTAAAAATTAAACTTGTTTTAATATTAAAATATATTTTTTACTCATTTTTTCAGAATCGAACACAAATGCTATCATTCTAGGAGTGGTCTTAAGTTTGGCATTAGTTTTAGCCATTGCCATATTCGTAATAAAATATAAGAGGTAAGTACAAAGTAAAATATACTTCACAATTTATCGCCTTAAAAAGGAAGCAATAATTGGAAAACAGACGAAAGTCACAAATTAACCTTTGGTGTTACGTGGGTGTTCCAGTAAATCCAAAAAGAAAACTGTGTAGCATAAGCGTACGCAGAAATAGCATAATGGGGTTACAGAGCTAAACTCACGTATTCCTATGTTAAACACACAGGATTTCATTGCAATGGGTGTTACAACGTGATGAACCTATCAACATCCCCCTGCATACGCCAGTGCTGTGTAGCCATACCAAAACTTTTGAATACCTGATAAAAAGTATTGATGTCATGACAGTTTTGCCATTATTCAAAATTATAATTTCTCAATTGTTTAGTCCAAGTCCACATCCCATCTCCTCGCAAATAATCTTCATGGGCAGGAACGAGCTTCTACTGGAAAAATAGCTTTGATGCGTGTCCCTTACCACTGAGCTTCTGTAATATGACGCGGAGGATATAAAAGTGAAGGATATCTCAACGAAACCTTGAGTTGAACTGTTTCAAACACTTTTTCCTATTTTTAAACAGTGGCGGTTCTAGGATGGGGCCGTGGGGGCCATGGCCCCCAAATATAAAGTGATTTCATTTCATGGCCTTTGTGCACAGGCAGAAATTCGTGCCCCGAAATATTTTTGTCTAGAACTGCCGAAGGTTTTAACATTGGAAACGTCTTTCACCGAACTCGAATCTGTAAAAATTTCTATATTTTCCAAAATATTTTTCCGTCTTGGTTTCATACCAAATTTTTCGCCAATTCTAAAATAATATTTTCAACGTTAACTTACATTTAATTAACAATTTAACTTTTTTTTCTTTTCGCGAAATATTTATCCTTAGATTAGATGGTCTATCGAGTAAATAGTTGCAACGATCTCGAGGCCCTATGGTAGTGCAGCGGTAACGTATTCACGCTCAGCTTGCGGTTATCGCGGGTTCAACTCCCAACCGTACCCCACCCCCAAAAAAAAAAACTTACCGATTAACCGCTCATTCTAGTTCGGAGTTTGAATCCCTCAGGAAACTGTAGGTCCCGGCGCAGCATCACCCTTCCTGTTCTTGTGATATAAAGCTCACAAACACAACAATGCAACGATTTTGATTTAAGCATATTTGTAGATGGTGCAGGCACCGCGATGTCGACTAATGTTTCGGCTTCATGTGATGGAACTATTTGATCATCTCCCCTTCCTCAAAAAGAACTGCTGTTTCGTTTATTACGTTATTGTATTTGCTTTTCCTTTTTAACTGCCTTCTCGTAAACGACAAGCAGTCGGTGACGGATAAGGACATAAACTACAAGAGTAAATCCTGCAAGTAAAAGAGTAAATTTAGCAGAATGACCTTTGCTGCCCTTGTGCCACAAAAATACAACCAACCATCCAGAAGCTTGGGAAAGGATTGTTTTGGATAAAGCGCTCCTAGAAAATGTCTAGAAATAGTCAAAAAGTCTAGGATATAGCCTTAAAGTAACTTAACACTTTCGCTGCTGCTGCTGACGTGCTGGCACGTTGGGTCAAAAGTGTCGAACATTTTTTGTTAGGATGGGCAAAGACATTACTTTTGTGAACGATTCTTTTAAGACCAGAACGTTTTTTAGATTCGTTCTTTTGAACTCTCTTCTTTACAGTAATATGTGTATACGTTTTATTGCGCTTTTAATTATGTTAATTCATGAAATTTATGCATTGATTATATTGTATTCTTTGCTAAAATTAAATATATAGTACCGAATTTCCTATCTCCTCGTATTCCCCAATTAAACTATTAAATGTGTTTTTTAATGTGTCAGATGAATGTATATTAAGCTGGTGGTTTCCTTGTCAGTTCGATTCCAAAAAGTTCAGTAGAAAGCGTGTTTTCTACCCAGCGTAGTGCGGAGTTTTTATCTCAGGGCAACGGAGATTCGGAAACCTGTATGCCCCGTCAGAGCATCATCTTAGTTATTCTTGCTCAATAAACAAGCATATAGAATATGCTACGGGATCTAACACTGATAAAGCGTTCGCCTAGGGTATGGTTATTCCTGATTCGACTCAGGATCGTGCCGAAAACAAAAAAGGGACGATTACATACTAACGCCAGGCAGTAGTCCACAGATTGGACCCCTAGGCCTTTAGGGGTTAGGATTTATCAGACTGCAGGTCCGGGCGAAGCATGACCCTATGTCCTTGCACCACAAAACACAGACGTACGCAGAAAGTTCATAAGGGGGTTATAGGCTCAATGGGGGTTTGCAGAGCTACAACTCACATATTCCTATATTAAATATACAAAATTTCATTGCAATGGTGGGTTACAACCCTCATCAACACCCCCTACGTAGGCCAGTGATCTAAGATGTACAATAGGTGTCGAAATAATCTTTCTACACCAGCTGCAGGAATATCGTGATACGTTCGTGATTGAGTAATACATTTAAACCTTCTTAACGGATACTCCCGAATAACGGACACCTTATAATAGCGGACGGTTTCAAGCTAACTACTGTTCAGAGATTTGACTGTATTACATGATCTTAGTGTAAAGTATGTTAGACGAGAAAATATATTAAGCATTCAGTTCTGCATCCTACTCAAAATTTAAGCTTTGCGGCAATGCTTTGAGAATGCATTCATCCAGCGCGTGCCGTTAACCCAGATCTGAGTCCAATCTCTGATAAAAGAAAAAAGTTTATTGCCTAACTACTTACTAGTTTTGGGGTTAGTTCCCTAGACCTTAAGAGGATCGGATTGCTCGGAAAAACGTAAGTGGGGTGCAGCATGACCTCTTCTGTCCCTATATTGTAAGAACACGTACTTAAAATCTATTGAAGTTGAAGGAAACGGATAGCGAACCCTATAATACATACCTTTCTAATTCCGTCTGCCTGTTATATAATTTTCATCTTTATGGTTACTTATATGAGCATAAGAGGTACATAATTATTTGAAAAGGGTATATTTTTTACACGTTTGGTACCTGTTACTAGAATAGCTAATTATTTACATCAGTAACGCTAAATTATATTAGTAATACTAAATTTTTATCCTCAATCTTTCCTGATATTTTTTTTTCCTTCCAGACTGCAAAACAAGATGGCTTCCACTGAAGCAGGCACGTTTTCTGAAATGGTAATAATTTTTACAAATATACTAATTAATATAATTAGTTAATATAATTTTTCACACTAAAATTAAAATAAATATCAAATCAGCCGAATAGAACAAAATTTAACTATGTTATTATAGAAAGAGTTCTTTTCAAAAATTTTATTGGACTATTGATTTAAGAAAAATTATGAATTGGAATAATCAAATTATATTAATTTAAAATTATTAATTGGAATAATCAGATTTGAAAAATTAAACTGGAATAATCAGATTGGAAAAATTAAATTGGAATTATCAAATATTAGAAATTGAAAAGAAAATTAGCAAGTCAAATGGAATTCTTACAAAACTAACTAAATCATTACCATTCAATATAAAGATCAACTTGTATTAATGTATAGCTATATTAATTATGAAAATATTGTATGGGGAAATTTGTCACTAACTTATAAAAATTAACGGATTACTTGATAAAATAGTTCAAGAATCATGCTACGAAAGAGATAAATCAAAAGAAATAATTTGTGAAAATAAAATCTTAAATATTACAAATATACGCAATTTAAAAATAGCATTATATATTCACGAACGAATAAATGAAAAACACATAAACGTAATTACAATAAACAAAACAAAATACAATTATAATACAAGAGACAAACGCGAACTGAAAAAAATGCAAATTAGAACAAACATAGGTAAAAATAACATAAATTATTATCCAATTGAACTTCGGAATACAATCCCTACTGAAATTAAAAACCAAAACCGAAAAATAAATTCGAAACTACAATAAAAGACTATTTACTTAACCATCGAACAAATTAGGCGCCATCGTTATAAGGGTTTTAAAATCTTTGGTTTTAACTTGTATCCTTTGTATACCAATATTTGTACATGATATACATGAATAAAATTGATTGATTGAGTTACTAATATAACTCCTAGTAGGAAGTGCTATTACATTGGAACACGTTTACAACAAGCATTATGAGACCGGCACTTTTTCTCGTTATATCCGTATTCTCGTTAAAACTGAGTTGCCATTGAAATTTGGGTCTCAAATTTTAATGGTCACTCGAGAGAAGAATTGTGAAAACATTGAAAATTAATATAATTTACACGTTTATTCTATATAGTATGTAATTAAATATTAGAATTTTATATATTTTCCCAGAAATACTTAAACTCTTATTATCATAAGCTCCCCAAAATGGAATATTTGTAAAAAGGTGGAAAATCAAATTTTGGACTTCAGATTAAAATTTTGAATAACTGATTTTCTCTCCAAGTCACAATCGTTCGCAGAAAGTTCATAAGTGGGGGAGGGTATAAGTGGGGGCAACAACTCATGTATTCCTATGTTAAATATACAAAATTTCATTGCAATGGGGGTTACTCCCCCCTCATCAACACTCCCCTTTATACGCCAGTGCTTCAAGTAAAGCTATCAAAAATATTTAAGTGCAAAAGTAGGTACATATTTTAATAATTTTTCTACCATTTTTGTCTTTATTATTGTGATTTAATTAACATTAATTATTATAATTTTATTTAGCACGAAATAGGGCCGCATGTTTCAAGAATGTCTCCTCGTAAAAGTTCGCTTGAAGAAAGGATTGAAGCATCAGAAAGGCGACGAAGCCATGTCACCGGAAAAGAACTGTAAACAAAGTCACTTTTAAACGACTTTTGTCATTTCGATAAGAATTTCATATTTTATCAGTAGGACTTTTATCATATAATGTTCGGATATCTGTATGTTGCGGATATTAGATTTGGAAACTTGTAATTAGTGGTGTAAGTTATATCATCACCAATTAAAAAAAACGCATTTTTTTGACAACAAAGACTTTATTGTAAAGATGAAACGACACACTGCGCAAAATATTAAATAAAATAAAACACATTAACACAGTTAAAATAAATACGATGGTTTATAGCTATTTCGGAAGCGCGTTTAGGCTTCCTTCTTCAGAACCCTAGTTACACTAATGTGTTAATGTGTTTTATTTTATTTAAAGACTCTATTTTTAGTATGTAGAGGACTTCAAATTGCAAGGAATGTGACTCAGCGATCT
>QLNU02003225.1:19048063-19062559 GCA_006491805.2 Dysdera silvatica | reverse complement strand
GTTAGCCTTATTTATGAGTCTGCTTTCGTGTATTTTTGAGTCCTTATATTGTATTTGCATATCTCGTGGATTAAATTTTTTAAAATGCTTTGAATGAATATATTATTTTTTGACGTTCTTAGAGAATACAGAAAAAATTAATATTTTGTGATGGAATTTTCAAAATAGTTGAAGAGGAGCCTTTCTTACTTTGACAGTCGATGATGGTGAAAAGAAGAATGAATGAAAATCGATGCGACATCGCGAATTCCCGCGATCTATACGGGGTGCCCCAAAAACATTGACCGCAGCTCTAATTCCTTAAATATTGATCCTAGACATGTACATAAATTGGAAAGTGGAGTAAAAAAGGTGCATGCAGCATTTTATGAAATCAATTAAAATGGTAGAGAATTATTTTTCGAAGTAAATTTTTATCTGGTCCCTGTACACAAAAATGTCCAATGAGTTCAACATACTCCAATAGGTCAATATACCAAATTTCAGCATTCTATTGGAAAAAGAACCAGAGATATGAAGACCCAAAATAACGTGACATAAAATGAATTTCCCCTCTTCCCGGCATGTACCTATTGTTCCCTTCAAAAAGTATTGTGAGCCAGTTACTTTGGGTTTTCCTATCTCTGGTTCTTTTATCCACTAGAATGCTGAAATTTTGTATATTGAGCTACTAGAGTATGGGGAACATTTTACTAAATGGACAATTTTGTGTACAGGGACCATACAAAAATTTAAATTTTGTATTTCTTTGAAAAATAATCCACTGCAATTTTAATCGATTTCATAAAATTCTGCACCTTTTTTTACGCCACTTTCTTATCTGACGCATATGTCTAGGACCAATGTTTAAGGAATTAGAACTGCAACCCATGTTTTTGGGACACCCTGTATACGGATTCAGTGAAGAAAAGATGATGAGAAAGATTAACATTCAGGCTTTATGAATCTAAAACAACCAATATTGAAAATTTCCTATTTCGTACACATATTCTTCAGCCGAAAAAAAGTATCAATTTACAAACCAACCTATTTTATACATAATTGTACTTAATCATTATTATTATAATTTTGCTGATACAAAATTGGCTACAGTGAGCAGAGGGCTTTGCAATCTATGACCATGTAGGTAATTTGAAGTTGACGACAGTGCTGGATTTACTTGCAGGCCAGGCATCAAATTTTGCGCAAAAAATTTTCATATATTCCTATATTTTCATACCTTCAGATTATCATTCATCGTACCATCTGAACGTTCTTTTTCTATAAAAGTTAATGATTTCGGCATTTGGAACCCTTATTCTGTTGTTTGTTCCATATAAGTAGTCGATTTCTAAATCTGGGCTTGTAAACTCCGAACCAAAAGGGGGTAACTTCAAAATTCATCTGTAAACTCAAGACCAAATGTTTTCCCGCAGTTTACAGGTGGTGTTTGCAGTTTTCTGGGGTTCACTGCAGGTTGTATACTAGTAAACCTGCGTTCATATGAGGTTACCCTGTGAGACGTAAAGTGTGAATGACCCCAAGATTTGGCGCTGATTTTATTTCCAATTACCTCCCTCCCCCTATGTGGAAGTTCTATTGCTCTAAAATCAAATCCTTCGAGAGAATATTTTGTATCAAACTCCCCTCACTTTTCTCAGAAAATCCCCCACCCCTTCTTGAAATTCTGTGCACAGGTCTGACTAAATCAGACTAACCAAAATTATTTTTCATAGGTTTGAATTCCTTTTAACTGAGTTTCACTGTGATTTGATTTTCTTTCATTTTCTTACTCATTACATACAGCACAGGTAACTTTCTATCAATTTTAAACTTACCAAAACGCACACTGCAACAAAGCACACGTGGACAAATTCTCTTTGCAATTATTCAAATTTATTGATAAATGATTTGCAGTATTTTCAAAATTTAGTAAACAGTGTATTCGAGGACAATAAGTGACACTTGGTGCCATTCCCATCTTGGGCAGCTGTACTAGAAGTCGGCAATCTCACGTGAACGCCAATATTTCACCAATTTGCCAATAACCCCAGCGCCTTTTTTTCGTTCAAAAAGAAGCGGGAAGAATTGCATGCAACCGAAATGATTAAGGAAATTTTTGTACATCCCGCTTATGATTTCCTTTCTTTCATCCGACCCAAGTAAGGCAGTGGTAAATTGCTGGTCCGGAGTTTACCACTGCTTCACTCCATCGATGTCATGAGGGGTTACTTGGATCCAGAGTTTACTAACACCCTTACTAAGTGGGCGCACAAGGCACATGCCCTGTGGCGACACTTTTTGAGGGATGGAGGCTGAGAAACTCAGAAGCCCATAATAAAATCAGTTATATGAAAGCATTAGTTTAAATAATCATTTAGTAATTAATATTTTAGTATAATAATCATGAGTTTGAATAATGAAAACCAGCTTCACACATGTAAAAAGCTCAAATATGATAGGCGTGATTTTTGTGTTTCCTTTGGGAGGGAGGGAAGGAAGCTATACAATGCTTAAAGGCGACAGCTTTCTAAATTCGCCACTATTCCATATGTTCACAGATAATACAGTTACATGTATACGCTTTTGAAACCCACGGGCATGCACAGGCATAGCAACTAAAGAGCTTCTTAATTTTGACTTAGTAATTTCTCTTTTTAAATTGCTAACAAGATACGAGAACTGACCGTTCAACCAGAAGTTTGAAAGTACACTGGAAACACCAAAATTCCATATATCACGTTTTTCGAAAATCACCCGCTTAGGCGTGCCATCATCAACAAAAGAAATTGTCTTGACACTACAATCTTCATGAAAGATGGTGCACCCCCGCACATCGCGTTGCCTGTTCAAACATTATTACGGCAAAACTTTTCGGATGACAGAGTGATGAGCAGGCCATTTTCAACATCTTGGCCGCCTCGGTCACCCGATCTTAACCCTTGTGACTTTTGGCTGTGGGGATATTTAAAGAGCTGCGTTTATAAAGGCAATGTTCCGAACTTAGCAGTCTTAAAAGACAGAATTTCGCAACATGTATCCCACCTCCAAGCGAATGAGTTACGTTCTGCCGTGGAATGTGTTGTGCATCGAATGCAATTTCTAGAGCAAAGAGACGGGGGACATATCGAGCCGTATCTGTGATGATAGTGTGGTTCCACATATGATAGCAATAAAGTTATTGCATAAATCTTTTTTTAGTCATACCTACTATCCTACGGTATACTGTAATTTGTAGTTAATTTCATGTGATTGCAATAAAGGTTATTGCATGTTAAAACACTTTTTCGTTGTTAATATTAATAAATTGCCTGCTCCGCAGCGCCATTTCCTCCCTTAGCGGGCGAAATATGAACTCAATTTTTTTCTTTCAGAAATCAAAACCGCATACTCAGGAGAGCATGTGTACGAAATTTGGGTGAAATTGGCCAAGTAGTTTTCTCTACAGAGAGGTCTAAATACCTCCTGTTTAATTTGGATCACCCTGTATAACACGATTTTACAACAGAAATAAACAAGTCTTACTAACAGAATAGTGTAAAAGAATTGCCAATATTTCCAAAAAACATTAACATTCAATGGCGAATAACCGTAGAAAATGTCATGTACCATTGCTCCGATGGCGTAATAATCTGTGCTTTAATCTGCATGAAAAAATACATTTAGAATTACACTTACACCATTCACATTATATGGTTTAGGGATCAAGATAACTTACAACCTACTTTTAAATTTAAAACTTGGAAAAATTTTACAGCAGTTCAAAAAATAATATGGGTTTAGAGATTCGTTGAACAAGAGTGAGAATCAATATTAAACAAATATCCTCTTCCCATTTGCATATTTTCTAAATTAAACGGTATCTTTTTAATTGAACTCTGACAGCTACATTTGGTCGTTTTAATATATTTTTGGTCGCTTTATTTTATTTAACTCTGTTTTATAAATTTTATAAATAAGTGTTATATTTGAACAGAAATAACTTGTGGATTATTTTCTTTCATCTGTGTTATACAATCGCTGTACAAATGCTAAACGTTCTCTCATAGTTTTGGAAAAATGATAATCTGTTTCTAGTATGCGGTGTGCTATTCGTAATTTTCAGAATGGATTACATGGTAAATTAATTTCACTTAAAACAAAGATTAAACATTTCACTTAAAGATTTAAATAGTCGTATAAAATTGAAATAAATCAGAAGCTGATTATTCTTTGTATACCACCTACAGCGAATATATAAAAATGCCGATAAGCGTTTGGGAAGATTAAAATCCTAATACTAAATTGAAATATACATACTGTAGGACTTTTTCTTCTCGTTTCTTTTCTTTATAAATATAACTTCTAGAGCTGAATATCCCAAACTCCCAGATTTTGATTCGGCATAAGGTCCATCTTAAAAAAATTGATATTAAAATTTTGGTAGGGCAAAAAGCCGAATTATTTCTACATATTCGGTACCTCTTCCGCCAAGCCGGTTACTTTAAAGCAGAACCTTCAATCTTGAGTAATTGCTTCCATTTCAATACAATAAAAGATGATTTATTTTTCAGGTATAGTAAAATGTAACAATCTGAAATTAATGCAAAACTTGCCTTAAACTAGTAGAACGTACCTGAGCGATGACTGGAAAATGCTGGCAAATACCAAACTTATGAGTTTCACTCGCCCCTAAATATTAATACGATATAAAATTTATAATCAATTAAAGAATAAAAAAATGCTAACACAACGACAATAAAAATTTCCTAAGATTGCTTTTAAAGAACAGAGGAGTAAACGCTTATTATGGAATAACGTTCAGTGTGTTTTAGAGGTACTGACTTTATGTTTGTTGGAAGAGAACCACTTAAAAACCATAGAAGTTTCGGTTTGTATGTCTTCAATTAGATTAACAAGGCTAGAGTGTGAAACAGTAAAGCAAGTATCATCTGTGAGTGCCTAAAGTAAATGTCTGAAAGGTTTTAAGTGAAACAGCGGTATAGGTTGTACATATAAAATTATTTGTGTTTAATAGCGCACGAACGCCGAAGTGTATATTGCGCCAAGATCTACAGCTTTATGAAGAATCTGAACCCCCTTTCTTTTAGGAAATTATAGTCTGAAACTGCGGATTAGCAAATAAATCAAGTAAACGCTATACAGGGTGATCCTGAACTCTACGGACAAAGTAAGAGGTGTTCTTGGCGACACCAAATAAGGCATATTTTCCCATATCCCCTGTGTCCGCAAAGGGGACGGTTTGGCTGTAGAGCGTAACTACAGTTTATGCCCATCACGTTGCTACGTAGCCAATTGCATGAATTAAATGCAATTTTTGATACATAATTTAAGTAAATGAGCTAATAATACAGCAGAGACAAAAAAATTCGGAATTCCGTTTAATGATCTTGATCTGAGTTACTCTGAATTGAAAATAAGTGAAACAGGTGAAGGACAACAAAAGAAACAATTTTTATTCAGTGAATTTTTTCCTAAAAGTGAGTTATTTGGGCACTACAGTGAATTTACTGTTTGTGCTCACCACATTCAAGGTTTCCACAAATGGCTACAATGCTCCATTTCAAGAATTTTTAAAATGACGTAATGTCAACAGACGTTGGGCTTTTTCTGGCGACTTTCTAAAATCAGTTAAATTCACCGGAATTGTATGTGTAGAATTCATGGTCGCAAATGAAGCGGCGGATTCTACACATACAATTCTGATGAATATAACTGGTTTTAGAAAGTTGCCTGAGTGAGCCCGACGTCCGTTGACATTAAATAATTTTAAAACTTTGTGAAATGGCGCATTGTAGCCATTTGTGAAAACCTTGAATGTGGTGGATGCAAATACTAAATTCACTGTAGTGCCCGAACGGCTAATTTTTGGAAAAAAAATAATTCACTGATAAAAACATGCTTATTTTGATGTTCTTCACCTGTTACACATACTTGGCAGTTCCCAATTCTTTTCCAGTGTGTTAAAAAAGGCAGTTTTAGGCTTATTTTCACTACATAGTAACACAGATCAAAATCAGAAAACGGAATTCCGGATTTCTTTGTCTCTACTGTATTATTAGCTTATTCACTTAAATTATGTATAACAAATTCGTATTTAATGCATGTAATTGGCTACGTAGCAACGACATGGACCTAAACAGTAGTTACGCTCTACAGCCAAACCGGCCCCTTTGCGGACACGGGGATATGGGCAAATATTCCTTATTTGGTGTCCCCAACAACTCCTCTTATTTTGTCGGTAGAGTTTAGGACCACCCTGTATATCTGCTGAAGCCAAACACAGAATATTCGCATATTAACCAAATACGTTAGCATCACGCTACACTGCCAACTATATAACATTACTATCATATATTCATGAAAAAAAAAATGTGGCCACGATATTTATAAAGTGCAAAAATCATTAACTATAATAACTGAAATTTATACTTTAGTAGTATGGTGAACGTTTTTACTAAATCGTAGTTTTAATAAATTCAAGGAAATTGACATACTTGACAATTTCTTAGACCGATAAATCTAATCTTTATATTTTTCGTTTACCAAGATGTTTTTCGTCTTCACGTCGCAGTGGACAATCTCTGAAACGATAATAAATAAGACTTTCACTATTTCACAAGACAATATCTGGATCGTTAGCTAAAATCTATAGAACGTAACCTTTTACAAATTAAAATAAAAATTTTAAAAACCAATTTCCATTAATATGACTTTCAGAAATAGCCATTAGTTATTATTCGTAAATTTCATTTCTGTTCTTAATATATGTATCGCTTGCTGTATTTTAATTTATGTATGAAGTTAAAGAACTTCATATCCAGTAAATGAAAATTCAGTTTTTTTTTAAATTCTGAAAAATATTCAATTTAAGGAAAGTGGCCATCAATTTTAATAAAATGATATATTATAAGAAATAACTCTCCTATTTTAACAATATACTTTTCAGTTTTGTCAAAAATGGTTAATATTCGTAATGTCATGAAACTTGTCTTTAACCACAATTTTTATGTAACGAACGAAGATACTTCATTGCCATAGATTATACTTACATTCTTCTAATTTTTTCCGAACAGCTATATAACATACTATATACATAATATTATATGTCATATAGTTATAAAATATTTATAAATGCATAATATGTAAAACAGGGTTTGTCCCAGAAGTTCCCGGAATGATTTTTTGTAGTTGGCAACGCTGGCTGACGGGGCGGAGAAGTTGGTGGGGGATCTGAGCTTGGAAACGAGACCGGTATCAGTCGCCTGCGGGCAGTTGTTGAGGCAGGGTCACGCTCCGCGCAGAGGTATCTACTGCACCCTCGTCGATCAAAAAATGGACCAGTTTTTGGAGCAGCGTTATGCAATCAAATTTTGTGTGAAACTGGGTAAAAACGGGGCGGAGACACTCGAAATGCTTCGGAAAGCCTACGGTGACGGGGCGATGAAAAAAAGCCAAACTTTCATGTGGCACAAGCGGTTCCGGGAAGGTCGGGAGTCCGTCAACGACGACGACCGCTCTGGACGCCCGTCGACATCACAAACGGACGACTCGGTGCAAAAAGTGCGTCAAGTTTTGGACAATGACCGACGATTAAGTGTTCGGGTGATTGCAGAGGAGTGTGGAATACCCAAAACAATCGTTCATCGCATTTTAACGGAGGATCTTCAAATGAGGAAAGTCTGCTCGAAAATGGTGCCAAAAGTCCTGACGAGTGAGATGAAGGAGCAGCGTTTGTTGAAGTGCCAGGAATTGCATGAACGCTACGAAACGGACCCAGAATTTTTGGACAGAGTGATCACAGGGGACGAGACGTGGATTTTTCAGTACGATCCCGAATCAAAGCGCCAGAGCAGCGAGTGGCACACCAAGGAGTCTCCTCGCCCGAAAAAAGCAAGGATGAGCAAATCGCGAATCAAGGCAATGCTCATTGTGTTTTTTGACAGAAAAGGTGTAGTTCACAGTGAATTCGTGCCACAAGGACAAACAGTCAACAAGGAGTTTTACTGTGAAGTGCTCAAACGGTTGCGCAACAGGGTTCGACGCGTCCGAAACGAAATTCGCGACAATTGGATCTTGCACCATGACAACGCGTCAACCCACACCGCGCTCATTGTCTCCGAGTTGCTGGCCAAAATGGGTGTGGCAACGCTGCCCCAGCCGCCGTACAGCCCCGATCTGGCACCAGCGGATTTCTTTTTGTTCCCAAGGATCAAAAGAACCCTGAAAGGAACTCGGCATGGGACGCTGGAGGCGGTAAAAGCAGCCGCGACGACCTCACTGAAGGAGATTCCCGTTGACGACTTCCAGGGCGCCTTCAATGATTGGGTGAAGCGTTGGCAACGGTGCATCGAAGCAGGGGGAGAATACTTTGAAAAGTTCTGAAAAGATTGTAAACTGATATTGAATAAATGATTTTAAAAAAAATCATTTCGGGAACTTTTGGGACAAACCCTGTAGAAGACATCAACTTTAGCATGAAACATGGCTTTCGATCTGAATTGGTAGTATCTGAATCTACAAATCATCAACCTGTCTAGATTAAAAGTATGACAACTGCCACACCTTAAATTGTAAAAACGAAAGCGCACACATGATGCAGTGCCGTAAATGAGCGTGTTTTCGTTGCTATTCTATTATCTTCAGACTGCATCAAACGAAAACTGTGGTGACAGAACTTGTCATTTCAATCAAGAATATGAAAGGTGATTGCAAAAACCACTTAAGTTATCGATGTGAAATAGATAAACTATACTGAATTTCTCTATATATAATAGGATCTTCACCAAAGTTCTCAGTTTCACTGAAAGCCCTGTGTTTACTAATATTTTGAAGATTTTTTTCCTATGACAAAAATGTTCAAGCAACTGTCACTTTGCTGGACTTTTCTTCTGTCACTCCAGTTGGTATTCGTTCGGGTTTTTCCTGATACTTCTAATGAGGCTCTTTTTTCTGAAAAAATCAATAAAATTATAGTAAAGATATTTTCTGCCAGAAGTGGACATCTTGCTAGAAGTAATATTCTTATTATATATATATCATCATCATCATATTCAACCATTATCTATCCACTGCTGGATGAAGGTCTCTCCAAATGCTTTCCACACAAGTCTATCCTGGGCCATTCGTTTCCACGTCACCCCAACCTCTTTTCTTATTTCATCCACCCATCTAGTTTGAGGACGTTTTCTAGGTCTTCGGTGGTCTCTTGGAATCCAGTTCAGAATTTCTGTTGTCCATCGTTGATCAGTTCTTCTTGCAATATGCCCAGCCCATCGCCATTTCAGTCCTTTTACTTTAACAATGATGTCCTCTACTCTAGTTTGCTCTCTCACCCAAGTGTTTCTTTTTCGATCTCTCCTAGTTATTCCAAGCATGCACCTCTCCATGCTCCTTTGCGTTGTCTGTAACTTTCGTATTGCTCCAACTGTTAGACTCCATGTCTCTGATCCATAAGAGAGGACTGGCAATACACACTGGTTGAAGACTTTTCTTTTTAGACATAAAGGCAATTTCCCCTTCAGGATAAAACTGTTTCTTCCAAATGCACTCCAGCCAAGTTTAATACGTCTGTTGAGTTCTTTCATAATGTTGCCATCCATTGAAATCAGCTGGCCAAGGTAAATATATGAATCAGCAATTTCTAGCTCAGTGTTGTCAACTTGTATTTTTGTTTCCTCTACAAAATTATTGAACATGATCTTAGTTTTTTGTAGGTTCATCTTGAGTCCAACTTCTTCACTTCTAGTTGAGAGCTCTTAGAACTTTTGTGAAGATTTTATAAATAGCAGGTAACAAGCTAATTGGTCGGTAATTTTTCAAATCCTCTTTATCACCTTTTTTATGCAAAAGAATTACTGTTGCAGAATCCCATTGGTTTGGTATGTTACCGCTGTTAAGACATTTGGTAAAGAATTTTGCAAGTATGTCTTCTACATATTCTCCAGCTTCTTTTAGGATATCTAATGTAATACCATCATCACCAGGGGCTCTTCCTTTCTTCATACTTTTTATTGCAAATGAAACTTCTTCTTTTAAGATTTTAGGAGCTGTTCCTTCGACTATTTCAATGTCTTCGTTTAATCCACTGTTACTTTCGTATAGATTTTTGTAGAATTCTTCAACTCTTCTAAGTATTTCTTCCCTATTTCTTGTTACGGTGCCATCCTCTCCTTTTAATGCAATGATGTGTTTCTTCCCAACAGATAAACTTCCTTTAACAACCCTAAGGCTCTTGTTATTTTCAATGGCTTTCCTTACTAGCTCACAGTTGAATTTTCTTATGTCTTCTTTCATGCTTTTGCGCAGAGTTTTACAAAGTTCTATGTACTCAATCCTGGAACTGGTATTTTGATTGTCCACCTTCATATCTCTTCGCCTTTTCATGAGCTGTTTCGTCTTCTCAGATAATTTGCTATTGTGCTTTTTACAGGTTACACCACCAATTTCCCCAGCAGTTTCAACTATTGTCTTAACAATGTTTTCATTTGCTTCTGAGATATCACTTTCATCAATAAGTCCTTCCAGTGCAGAAAAGCGATTTTTTAATTCCAACTTGAATGCCTCGGTATTTACTTTCAGTTTCATTAGATCCACCCTCTTACTTACTTGTTTCCTAATGAGCTTCTGTCGTTCTAATTTAGTATTTAAGTGCACTTTACATCTCACCATTCGATGATCACTTCCAGTATTAAATCTGTTCAGTACACTGCAATCTTCAATAATTGATTTCTTGTTTGCCAGGATATAGTCAATTTCACTAGTTCCCCCATTTGGGTGTTTCCATGTCCATTTTCTTTGCGGTTTCTTCTTAAAAAATGAATTCATGATGCTAAGGTTTTCAGCTTCTGCAAATTCGATGAGTTGATCGCCACGTTCATTCCTTTCCCCATATCCGTATTTACCAACCGATGTCTCTCCTTGTTCCTGTTGTCCAATTCTTGCATTGAAATCCCCCATGATGAGCTTGATA
The DNA here is from genome assembly GCA_006491805.2 of Dysdera silvatica. NCBI lineage: Eukaryota > Metazoa > Arthropoda > Arachnida > Araneae > Dysderidae > Dysdera > Dysdera silvatica. The sequence goes on along the minus strand of QLNU02003225.1, from coordinate 19,051,608 downwards.
TGTTGTTTCCCTTTGGTGTGTAACTCTTTGATTTCTTCATAAAATTCTTCAACCTCTTCGTCGGTATGGCTTGATGTTGGTGCATATACCTGTACTATTTGAAGTTGGTATCGCTGGGTTAGTTGAACAACAAGCCTCGCTGCTCGATCTGATGTACTTTCAACTTCCAGAAGACAGTCTTTAATTCTTTTGTTGATTAAGAAGCCAACACCACTTGTTCTTCCAGTTTCCGTTCCTCTATAGTAAAACAAATGTCCGCTTTTCAGTTCCACCAACTCTTCACCTTTTCTTCTAATTTCACTGAGTCCTACAATGTCCCATTTGATCTTGTCTAGTTCCTCTTCCAATTCCTGAAGTTTTGCTTCAGAAGCAAGGGATCGTCCATTAAACGTAGCCAAGGTCAATAACAAACGGCAGCCTGGGCCATTCCAGTGATTCTTAGCACCCCCTGCTTTCATGCCACACTGACCGCTGCCTTGATCAGGAGCACTCCAGCACCTGGAGACTAGGGGCCATGGTTTCTGGTGTGTCAACATAATGGAGGAATTAGCCATAATTTCACCACGCTGGCTAGACGGGTTGGTGAATTAGCCCTCCCCTTCCGCCTTTCTATCCGTGTAGCAAATATTAATTTGCCACATAAATAGAAAGCTCAGCCTGCACCACTTGAAGGCGGGGTAGGACACTAGGTTACTGGCCTGGCCGGTTCCACACATCGTCACATACGTTCAGCGTGTGGGTCTCCTTCCAGTTAGATACCAGCAACCCTTTTGCAGGCCATATATATATATATATATTTATTTACATATTATATACAAAGTGCATCCCTCAATCATCCGATTCCTACAGAGCAGCATGAAACAATGGAGAACCCGGTTACAGCTAAACACGCCAGACAGTAAAATAGAAACGGCCGAGATCCCCATCCGCCGCGGAATCTTTCAAGGAGACGCACTAAGCCCCCAGTGGTTCTGCTTGGCGTTAAACCCCTTGTCAAGGATGCTGAACACAAGTAAATACGGATACATGCTGAAGAAAGACAAGAGAAACCTACATAAAGTCTCCCACCTCATGTACGTAGATGACATCAAGCTATACGCGCCAACAATCACCCAACTCCGACAACTCATCAGTATAACAGAGACATTCTCCAAGGACATAGGAATGGAATTCGGCCTCGATAAGTGCAAAATACAGAAGAATAGCAAAGAAGATTTACCAGGCATCGAACTCGAAGACGGGAGACTACTGAAGACCTTGGACGAGGGCGAAACCTACAAATACCTAGGGATAATGCAAAAACGGCAACAGGAGCACAAGAAAGTCAAAGTCCAGCTCACGCAAGCATTCCAAGAAAGACTTAGAAGCATTGTGAAGACGAAACTGAGCGGGAAGAACACCACGCAAGCAATTAACGCATATGCGGTACCAGTGCTCACCTACTCCTTCGGGATCATCAAATGGTCCAACACTGAACTAGAACAACTCCAGCGGAAAATGAGAACCATCCAGAGAAGAGCCGGACAACTACACCCTGCAACGGCAATTGAACGGCAAACACTACCCCGGGAAGAAGGAGGACGCGGACAAGCGGACCTCAAAGACTTACATGACAAGCAGATCCAGAGCATGAGGCAATACTTCCAGTTGAAGAGTCCCCGATCGCCACTCATCCAAGCCATAATACAAGCAGATGCAAATTACACGCCACTAAACCTGTGTAGTACCGAAGAGCGTGTCCTGGAAACAGCCAATGAACAGAAACTAAGAACTTGGGCCGGAAAACCATTACATGGCAGGCACTACAATGACCTGCAACAACCACACGTTGACAAAAAGGCATCAAATTCTTGGCTGGCCAAAGGCACTCTCCAGCCAGAGACAGAAGGATTCATGCTAGCCATCCAAGACCAAGTGATCGCAACAAGGAACAATCAGAAATTCATCCAGAGAAAAGACATAGAAAGCGACAAATGCAGACACTGTCATGCGGCATCGGAGACAATCCAACACGTGATGGCAGGATGCAAGATCCTTGCGCAGTCAGACTACAAACATAGACACGATCAAGTAGCGAAAATAGTCCACCAGAAATTGGCAGCGAATGCTGGCTTTCTGACAGAAAAATGCCCGTACTACAAATATGAGCCAGAGACCGTGCATGAGAACGAAACACACAAGCTTTACTGGGATAGAGCAATCATAACAGACAAGACAGTCCCACATAACCGTCCTGACATAACCCTCGTCGATAAATCGAATAAGACCACGTACTTAATCGACATAGCAGTACCCAACACCAATAACATACAGACAACCTACACAACGAAAATCACCAAGTACCAAGATCTCAGACATGAAGTACGAGATATATGGGGTATGGAAAAGATCCTCATCATCCCGTTAGTCATCTCAGCAACAGGGATAGAACCAAAAACGCTTGCGACGAATTTGGAGATACTCAACATTGACCCAAACACCTACATTGAAATACAAAAAGCCACAATCCTAAACACGTGTCACATTGTCAGGAAGTTTCTAGACATGGCACATTAAGAAGTGATGTAAAAAGAGGCTTGAGAACATGGGGCTCTGCCCGTCCCAAAGCCTGTTTCCGCCAAGAATGGGCGAGGAAAACTTTTATATATATATCATCATCATCATATTCAACCATTATCTATCCACTGCTGGATGAAGGTCTCTCCAAATGCTTTCCACACAAGTCTATCCTGAGCAATTCGCTTCCACGTCACCCCAACCTGTTTTCTTATTTCATCCACCCATCTAGTTTGAGGACGTTTTCTAGGTCTTCGGTGGTCTCTTGGAATCCAGTTCAGAATTTCTGTTGTCCATCGTTGATCAGTTCTTCTTGCAATATGCCCAGCCCATCGCCATTTCAGCCCTTTTACTTTAACAATGATGTCCTCTACTCTAGTTTGCTCTCTCACCCAAGTGTTTCTTTTTCGATCTCTCCTAGTTATTCCAAGCATGCACCTCTCCATGCTCCTTTGCGTTGTCTGTAACTTTCGTATTGCTCCAACTGTTAGACTCCATGTCTCTGATCCATAAGAGAGGACTGGCAATACACACTGGTTGAAGACCTTTCTTTTTAGACACAAAGGCAATTTCCCCTTCAGGATAAAACTGTTTCTTCCAAATGCACTCCAGCCAAGTTTAATACGTCTGTTGAGTTCTTTCATAATGTTGCCATCCATTGAAATCAGCTGGCCAAGGTAAATATATGAATCAGCAATTTCTAGCTCAATGTTGTCAACTTGTATTTTTGTTTCCTCTACGAAATTATTGAACATGATCTTAGTTTTTTGTAGGTTCATCTTGAGTCCAACTTCTTCACTTCTAGTTGAGAGCTCTTGTACCATGTCTTGGAGTTCTAATGGGTCCGTTGAAAAAATAACAATGTCATCAGCAAACCGCAGATGATTTAAATATTCACCATTTATTTTTATTCCCTTGTTATTCCAATTTATCAGCTGAAAAATCATCTGTAAAGCAGAAGTAAAAAGTTTTGGAGAAATGGTATCTCC
>QLNU02003225.1:19024926-19038207 GCA_006491805.2 Dysdera silvatica | reverse complement strand
TATATATATATGCGTTTGTTACCTTAAAAGGGCATTTATACATATTTAAATACCCTATTTTGCTATGGCATGAAGAATCCCGTAGAAATTTGTAGCGTGTGTTAAAAAAATACAAAGCTCACCTTTTTTTATTTGAAACTGTACCCTGTGTGTTATTTTACCCAAAAACCTAGATTATTTTATTAATGTTTTAACAAATGCAAAATGGATTTTCTGCGACAAATAAAACTGGAAATATAAAAAGCTGAATTTTAACAAATGTATCGAATCGCACAGTCCCCTTTGTGTGAAAATAAGCTCAAATTTTTGTGAAAAATCGTAAATTAGAGGAAAAATATAAAGACTAAATTGCAGTGTCTTTGCGTTATCATAGTGAAAATCGGTTTGATGTAAATATAGTTAAAATGCATAGTATATTTTTTTCACCATAGAAGAAATGTTGACTATGACGATTATTTGGAGTAAGATTTATTTCCTTGCTTCTCTTACAAGGGAACCTCGCAGACTGCAACTCACGGATTGATAAGTGGTACCATTGGATAGGTCTTGTCATGAGAAACAAAAAATCCAATGGAACTACCCACCCGAATCCAACTACTCAGGAGCTACAAGGTGATTCGTACAATCCATCCATCATACAACCATTCCACTAACAAAAAAAAAAAATCCTTGAAATGTTATTGTATTGCATAATATTTTACTGTATATGTTGACTGGAGATGTGTTTTAAAATGAATCAGGAACTAACTCCTCACCTGATCCTATGGGATGAATAAAGGGCATGGGCAGAGCCTAAGGAGGCAGTTTTCTCAGGTACTCAACCATGGAGAATTATATCAATACCTATGGCTCGTGTTCCAGGCGCTCTGGTTCAAAGGAGATGACACGCACCCCTGTGACATGCGAAATCGGGCCCAATCATGAAGGTGTCGTTTATGAGCCTTCTGACTGTAATGCGATCATTGACAAAGCAATTATCAGCAAACTTTTTTGTGGTTTCCTTGTATCCCATTATGGACATCCCAGTTACATAAATATAGTTACTACAAGGGAAGCCATCCTAAAATTGCATCACTTGGTTCATAGCCGTCCTGCATTTGAAGACATGCGTCGATATACTTTTGAGAAGGCGTTAATATAAATTGAAATCCCCACCTTCGGATCTGTACAACAGTTATGTTTCACACTAATGCAGAAAACTTGTAATAAATGTGAAACCCAGCCATTTATAAAATGTGCCTGGTGTGAAGAATCCCTATGCTTCAAGCATTTTTACATCGAAAGGCACTTTCACCAATGAACAAGTGCTCAATCAAATGTAATAAATGGAAACAGTATCCTAGAGTGTACCACTTATTTACTAATCGTCACATTTATGGCATGGCGATTGAATTATAAGAGAGATCGTCCAAATTCATAATATTCTATATCAAAAAGTACATTTCTTTAATTGCAATATGCACCAAAACATTGGCTATATTAATAACAGTAGAAAAAGACGGGAATATCATACAAAATAATACTTCAAGGATAGATTTTTTGCCCGTTAGTGGAATGGTTGTATGATGGAGGGAGGGATTGTAAAAATCGCCTTATAGCTCCTGAGTAGTTCGATTCGGACGGGTATCATCATTTTTTTTGTTTCTCATTAGAAGATCTATCCAACTATTCCACTGTTATCAAAATCCATTCGTTGCAGTCCCCGGGGTTTCCATATTTGATACACTGAGTGATTTTTAATACAGATTTGTGTATGTGTGTGTGTGTTGAAATTATCACCGTGATGAAATAGTGTCCAAGATTGCGAGGGCCTCGGATGTTTTAATAAGAGCTGACATGTAACTTCTTAACAGAGCGATTAAAAATGTATTATTTATTGATATTACTTCATATTATATACTGCAGTAACATCTGGGCTTCATCTAGTGCTTATTATATTAATACAATTGAGATAATGCAAAATCATGTTTTAAAAATTATGATAAAAAAAAATCTGGTATGCACCGTTTAGAACCTTGGCATCATTTTGGTAATTTTCCCATTAAAAACTCATTTATAGAACAACGATATTATTTTTCAGCGTCTCTGGATGAATATGCACTCTTCTATTATTGATATTCAACATAGTAGCACACATTATTTTTCAGGGAATAGTGATAACCTTATGGTCAGTTCAGGCTACTTGTGGATGTTTATTCAGTCATATCAATGCAAGGCATCCCCGGATATGGCATTCCCCGCCGATCAGTTTAGCCAATATACTGAGCGAAACGCTGTTTAAGTCGAAAGTCAAAGAATATATTTTTACATAACCTAAAGGATGATTTATTTGTGTACATGTTTAATTTGTGCATTTTTGTTAATATTTCTTTGGCATCTTTGAAATTCAGCTGGGTTTAATATAGAGATTAATATTATGTTATCCTTATCCTCTTGGTCCTTTTATTAATTGCACCGTTAATTAATTAATCAATTATTAATAATTGATTATTATTAATTAAATAATTGATTATTATTGAATTAAATGGTGATGTAAATGCATAAGTAATTAAATGCAATAAATGATTATTATCAATTAAATAATTGATTGTAATTATTGGTAATTAATTATAATTTAATCGGTCGATTATTAGTGTAATGATTAATTATAATTTTAATTGGTCGATTATTAATTAATTAATAATTAATTATAATTTAATTAATTAATTGCACCGTTGGCTTTAGCAGTGACGGGAAGTAATTAAGCCGAGCTATCGTATCGGCATTTAAACGGTTATCCGGCAGATTAGGGCGATTATGTACTTAACACGTTTGCTGCTGTACAATAAAGTGACTGTTATCAAGCGACACGAGTTATAGTTAATTCATCGCAAATCGTGAAATCAGGTTTAAGCTTTATACGCAAACGATGTACTTTCCAAACCGCCTGATGAGATATTCCTGATACGAGTCATATGAGTCTCGTAACGCGGTGAACGTTTTAATACGTTATGTATTGTGCAGGATTATATTGATTTTGCTTTCTTTCATATATCGTTTTGTCCTGTATAGTTTAATTAAATGAATGAATGGGTGAATGAGCAGACTAGTTAGTTAATAGAAATTGTTTACTGCAGTAGATATTTTACTGCAATAGTTTTTAATTACGTCTATTTGAAAGGAACACTCACTTTTAAATCGTTGCAATGAAAATAATTCTTTGTTTTTAATTATGGCATTCATCTGTCGGTAGAGCGATATCAAACACGATCTCAGGAGGATGTCACAGGGGTCATGACCTCCAAAATATATTTTTTTACTGTAAAAAATTCCAACTTTCATGATAATTAAAGGGTGTTATACCAAGACCATAGACAATTCTGTCCTTGCCCCCCAAAATAATGAAAGTATGTGTCTGCCCCTGGCGATATATCGTAATATATTCCTACATGATTTATGCTTATGTAGTTTTTACAACCTTTATGCTATCTTTCATGAAGTACATACCTTGTGCAGTTGGACAAGCAGATAGAAAGGCCATCTTCCAGTATATGTTGGAAAAAACGAAGAAACCTTGACATTTATACCAATCCGTATAGTACATCGGGAAACTCTAATAAATGTATAAAAGTGCATTAAAATATGCATCAATAGAATAGAGATAATGATGATAGCCGTAAAAGGAAAATACAGAGAGTAATAAATACAGAGTAACCTGAGTAAAATACAGAGGAACCTGGTAAACTGGCCACCTGAATAAAGTGACCACTTCTTATAAGAGAAAACTGGTAGGGACACTCATGCTTGTACCAAAGTCTGCTGTATATAGTGACCATCTCTCTATGGTGGTCATTGCTGTCCAGTCTCAAAGGTGGTCACATTAGGCAGGTTCCACTGTACTTACAGAAAATATATACATACATAATTCAACTTTGAATTCTCATTTTTTCTAAGCATGCAAATGCGATGAAGATGGCAATGGAACCTGCAAGAAGAATACAAAAACTGGAGAAACGCAATGCATTTGCAATCCCGGATATGGAGTTCATGAAAGCGCCGATATAATAAAAACCCTTACTTGTTCAGGTTAGCATAAATTCATTTTACTAATCAATAACAATACTTCGTTATGTTTAATTGCGTGGCTGTAAAAATATCAAATTTTAGCACTCAGACCAGTGGCGCAGCTATAGAATTTGGGCCCCAATGCAATCGCTGTTAGAGTGGGCCCCTACCCCGCTCTCTTCATGCTTAATCTGCACCATCCTATTGCTCTAGTTCTCCTTATAACAGAAGAAAATGGACAGAAATAGTTTTCGTGTATCATCTTATCTTAATATATTTTACTACGTTTTCATTTAGTTTCCATATCTTTTTAATATTTCTACATAACCTTATGTATTATCATATTTGTTAATTTATTTTATAGTGTTACGTTACTTTAAATTTTATTTTTTTTAAATTTAAAACATCAAAAATTAATGCATATTATAGGTGCAACTAAAGAAGTTTGAAGTTAAAAATTTTTCTTTCTCGATTTCGTTGAAGCAAATACATCTATCAGTTTGGAAACATCCATTTGTTCCGCCCGTCTGGCTGCAATACTTAAATGAGCTAAGTTAGAAAGCCAATTTTGGCTCCTGGAATTTCGAAGATAATTTTTCGATTTCCACAGCCTACCCTCCCAAGGGCTAGGACTCTAATGCGACTGCATTGGTTGCATTGGGATCGGTACGCCACTGATTCGGACTGCCAGACAAAATTTACAGCCAGCTAATAATTGCTGATGGAGGACATCTTAATGAGGGAATCAATGGAACCCAGGCCTCACATTTGCAAAAGTTTATTTTTTATTGCGAAAAATTGGAAATTTACGTTCCAGTGGTGAAAGGGACCCAAAAACGGTTAGGACGCACTGGGATTTGTAAAACAAGACAATTTCACTGCCAGACATTTTGAAACTTAAATCATGTACGATTTAAGAATATGATTAGGTTTAAATACTAATCCTCGTTCAATAACTTTATAGAAATATCTATGGTCTGTCAACGTTAGAAAATAAAGCTGAACACCATGTCGACGTTTATCCTGAATTTTAAAGGGAAGATATATCTCAAAACAAAGAAAACTGTCTTTCTTAATAACACTTGAAACCGATTTCTCCCTTTTAATAAACTCCACTTAAAATATCTCCCTTTTCTCTCACTTTCATAAATTAAAGCACCTTTTTCTGAATCCTGTGTAGCCACAACAATTTTTCTTAAGCGAATAGCTCATTTCTCATTCACTTTTTTAAAAAATTCCTAGCATTGCAGCGACCATTAAAGGAGTCACTGACGAAACCAATAACATGGGGTTTTCCATATGGTCATTAGAAATGTTTTCTCCGAAAATACACACAAAACTTTTTTTCATTAGTTAACTTATTTGCATATCTTTTATGTGGAATTTTACGATACACACGATATTTTTAAAATTAAAAATATTTATATCAAATGAAATTTTTTTTCTAGAAAACACTATTTTCAACTTCCGTTCAGGTCAGTAATTAAAAAACCACACAAAAATATCTAAAAAGCTACTCATATAGTATGAAGAATCCTTACATGTGTACGTAGGCAGGAAATAAACATTTGGTAATACTCCTTCTAATGACCTGTGATACTCTTTCTTTTAAATTTTTTTAAGGATTCACTGTTTTCTTATTTGTGTATACGACTGAGTGGACGTGTCTCGATGTATTCTAGCAGTGTGCGAACTCTTTTAGCAACCGTATCACTGGACGCGTTTGCTTCTTGGTGGTAAATGGGAAAAACCGTCCACTGTTTCGTTCAGTAAATGATTTGGCACTGCTGTAATGTATGAAGGTTAATATCCTATCCATAAGAATATTGCAATTATAAAATATTCCCTTAGAACTTCTTTCTCTTGCCATCCTTTACACGTCTTTATTAGCTTTAGAAAAGAGACCATTAATTTTCTAAAACTCTTATCTTATAACCTGGAAATTTCTCTTTTCAATTTCTTTACAGAGTGCAATTGTGGTCATGTTGTACAAAAGAATAATACTGTTCGTAAATTTAGCTGCAAAATGAAAGCAGGTGCCTGGTGGTTTCCTACAGAAAAAACTTGTAACTGTGATGCTGCAGGATACTATAAAACAAGTGATAATTGCAAAGGTATTAAGTTAATTTTTATTACATGCAAGCCTTTAAGAATCCATTTTATATCTGTGGGAGCATATTCGTAGACAGAAAGAATTTTATGAAATTACATGTGTGTGTGTAAGTGAGAAAAAGAATTCTGTTCATTATTTAAACGTGATTTTATAACTAACTTTTATTATAAATTATCATTTTCAAATTAAATGTGATTTATTTAAAGTTTTACAGAATATTTCCTCTTAAATTTATAACCAAATAATCTTGGTATGTAATTTCCAAGAAATGCCAAAAAATCGCTAGAGACGCTTGTTCTTGTTGAAAGAACGCAGTAATGGGGTGCGATGGGTGTGTTTTCATATTTATAAGTAGGAGTTAACGTAAAGAGTAGTCTCATGTTTATTTATTAATATCTTCTGCGTATTATCACGTCAAATTATCTTGAAAAATGGTAAAATGCTCTCATCCTGTCCTTGTAGGTTCCCATTTTAATCCTAACCTTCTAACACCATCACAATCCTAAACTTGTAACACCATCACAATCCTAAACTTGTAACACCATTACAATATTAAACTTGTAACACCATTACAATATTAAACTTGTAACACCATTACAATATTAAACTTGTAACACCATTACAATCCTAACCTTGTAACTCTTTCTAATCCAAATCTTGTAGCATTATTGTCATCATAAGATAAGAGTATTGTAACTCTAACTTTATTTCAACATAGATAACGCAATATCCGAAATACCGAGTTTTAGGATGTTAATAGCTTCCATGGTTCATTCTTTTTTGTTTGGTTTTCCATCAATCATTCATTTGCTCTTAAAATCTATTCTAAAATTCGTTCATATTTCCAGCCGAGTTGCCATTTTCAACGATAGAAGGATGCTTCATTTTTATGTCGCGTGGATCTCCCTACTTTTTTCTTTTACTCTCAGAACTATAATTACACCATATTTCTCAAACATAACCTATTGGTTGTTATTTTATTTATACTTCTCAGTCCCTATTATTGTTTCATCCTCAAAGTTTGTTAAGTCACGTTGCTTATACCGACATATTTTCAGCAATTGTTAATTCTTTCGTTTGGAACAACATTGTTCTCGTCGTCCTTGTGTAACTAAACTTCTACTAAAGGGTAATACTAAAAAAAAAGCCTTTTAAATCTATTTCACATGCAGTCAAAGTGGTATCATGAAAAAAATTATGCAAAAACATTTTTACAATTGTCCGTTGTTTCAAACAAATTGATCAATCAAAGTATTTTGAAAAACACATATTAAATGCGCAAATTATCGGATACACTGACCGAATAATATGCGGAACCATCCTCTTTTGCCTTCGACCAAGCCTAAATTCAAAATATGAAAAAACAAAAAAAAACGAGATGCTGATACTATGTTTCGGTATCAAACTCTCGTACTCTATTACAGTACGATGTTTAAATACAGTACTGTGTTACAGCATCCAGAAAAGCTGACGTCATATTGTTCACTTTTATACAATCACCGGAGGAGGCACTTTGCTGCGAACAGTCCCTTTCTACATAGGAGTTAGATCATAGTGATTTTGTGGAAAAAAAATAGTAATTAGAAGCAAGAAATTTTTTTATATCATAGCCGATGATGTGGCAATATTAGATGAAAAAAATTGTCAAAAAATTATAAGTCACTGATGTGCTTCTGGAACCACTGTCTGACAATCTAAAGCCTTATTGCATGAAACACTGTCGTTGCTGGAAGTGGGCTAGTCGATCAGGAAAGAAGCTGTATACAGATTTAAAGGCATGCTTAATCAGTAATAATGCTGAAATAACTTGAGTATTTAAAGGATGCTCTATGAGTATCAAGAACCTTCAAGGCAAACACATTCGACTATTACACCACCTTTAACAGCTTGGAAGATTGACATTAAGCATGCAATATTCATTAATTCATGTTGTTGGTTCCGTCCATTGACTTGCATCAATTGAAAGCGAAGATTATCAAACCAGGCTACTTTGTTCCATTCGTCATGGGCCTAGTTTCAGCTATTTGGTGCAATGTAAGCGAATTTTGTGTGAATAAGTTATGCACTGTGAAGTCCTATACGTGGCAATGTCCGGCAAGTTGTACCCTCAGAAATTTGCTTTTGGATTACCGCTATTGTATTGCAGTTATTTAGTAAATTGGTGTGTGTCAGTTCCTTTTTATAATCCTCTGCAGTCGATCTGTCGTATCTGTCAGCAGGAAGGTCTCTCACTCTTTGTTTTTTGCTTTAAACACTCCCTCATTATACACCTTCGATGCAATTGTTCTGAAAAAATCTATCAAATTTTCCGTTTGGAGATATTCGCACCAGCCATCCGACATATTAATTAGTAACATGAAACACTGTGTAAAACTATAATAAACTATTTAAACACGACTACCACAGTTAAAATTATTTAATTAGGTGGATGACGATCGTTTCGGCAGTGAATGACTGCCTTTGTCGAATCCAGTTACAAAAGTGAAGGTAAACTTTACCGCACTAGGCGTATAAACACATATTGCCATCTATATTTATGGAGACATTTTAAATGGGGGCATCCGACATACGTTATCGTTCTTACTCCTAAGTTGGTTAAATCGCACATCTTTCTTTTACCTAACTTTCCAATGTTCTCAATGTGAAAGTCCTTCCTTGTAAGCTCTCCGTAAAACTCGTCTTACGTCAGATTTGGAAGTGAAACCAGCGCATGTTCAATCTCTTAGGTGTTCCCAAAAATTTTTACATGTAGTGTATACCCATTAACGGATTAAGTGGGGAGGGTGCAAGTGGTACCGTCACACTGGGCTCCAAATTGCCTAACGACTCCAAAATGTAGACAAGGACAAATCCAAGTTGATCATCTTTTTGATCACAATTTAAACGGGCCTATTGATTCTGTTTCTGCTACTTTTAAAAACATTTTATGAAAATTTACCTTATTGAATTTTTAAAACTTAGTGTTTTAAACTTCTTTAATTTTTTGATAAACTCATTACCCTTAGTCTCGGCATGAATTATTATATAATACAGTGTGTTTAAATAAATTTGTGTACAAGAGAGTAAAAAAGCCTTTTTGCAATAAAAGCACAAAATGGCACTTCAAGTAGGAAATTAAGGAAGTGCAAACTACATCAAAATAAATAAACTCTTGACTGTACAGAGGACATTTCAGATTATTGAAACACATGTAAGGCTTTAATTTGATTATTAGAACAATTTAATAATTAGCTCATCAGAAAAGTATTTGTTGTTTAGTTACATGTTATTTGTTGTAAGGAAATATTGTAATCGTGGCTTTCGGTCTTGCAATGATATTCAGTATTTTTTACAAGAAGATTCTGTAGTCTATTAAAGATGTCCCTAGAAATAAACTGCGCGCACACACACAAAAGAAATTATTTCGAAAATAATCAATATTTAGCGGAGGAAGGAGGCCCCAAATTTCTGGATCACACCGGGTGCCATATGACAAATTTGTCTATGTATACCTTATTGGGAAATGGCGTAACGGAATATAGGGTTATTGATCATATCCCGGTATATAATTTGGGAATAGATTTTATAAAAAAGCTTTCGAATTAACCATTTTTGCTTCACCATTATGCTCTATTTACTATTATAGCGTGTGGTTGCGGTCAAAGGTATGACGATGTGTTATTCAACTGCTCGTCTTCTACATCTTGCGATTGCAGCAAAGGTTACAAACAAGTTGATAACAAATGTAAAGGTTGGTTTCAATTTTTGATACATACTTCTCCAGTTCGTGAATAAAAAGTTTCTTTTAAATATTTACCAATTGTGGATAACTTGTTTAACTACTTTTCTTTTAAATAAATTTTTAAGATTGTGTTTATTTAATAATTTAAACCCTTAGAATTTCGTGCAATTGATATTTTTAATCTTTTCTCTTAAATTTCACATGATCTGTTAATAATAATAATATGATTCTTGTGAATGGTGCCGATGTTTTAGCTACATTACAGCGCTTTTGTGTACGTATTTATAAAGGGCATGTCGTTTCATTCATGAGGATACGTGTATACGCACGCATGTTACTATGGCATGCAATAAAATCTATTATATACGATCTATAACGATATTCACACACACATACACACATACATATGCATACATACAATATAATAATTAAGGTTAAAGTAGTATAAGACCATTTTCACCATTACATAAAACAATTTTTCTGCAAGATATCAGAACCAATATTGCGAGAACTATATCCACAAGTTATTCACAAATTGAAAAAACCACTAAAGTGCAATGCAAAACAAAACAAACAAAAAAAATATTTACAACATTTTACATACAAACCATTTTCGAAAATTATAATATATAGATTATGATACATAGTCTATGATACATAGTTTTCGAAAAAGGTTTGTATGTAAAATATTGTAAATATATTTGTTTGTATATGTTTTGTTTTGCATTGCACTTAGGTATTTTTCAATTTGTGTATAACTTGTGGATATAGTTCTCCTAACGTTGGTTCTGGTATCTTGCAAAAAAATTGATTTATGTGATTCGATAAATGGTCTTATACTACTTTAACCTTACTTATTATATTTAATTGGTTTTACTCCAGGCAGACATTGGCGCCAGAGTGATTCCAATCCCTCTCAGATTTAAATTCTTTTTATTTTGTTTATTATATAATTTACACACACACACACATGTATATATATAAAGTTGAATAAAATGTAAAAAATGATGAAATCCGAAGGGCGGAACTTCGTCAGGAGGGAATCCGCCCCAGGTGTTCAAAGCAGGGAGTATTTCCGTTTGGAGGCCAGCTGATGCTAAGAAGGCCCCCATTCCCCCAACACTCCACTTTTAAAAACAAATTATTTAAATAATAAAAGAAAATCGATATGTGAGAAAAACTAAAAGAGAAACTGAAAGAAAATTGGAATCTTCACAACATGGGCCTGCTCATGTCAAATTAAATATCGGCCAAGTAAAGAAAATTAATAAACAAATAAATGGATAAATATAATAATTAAATCAACAGATCTAAAAATAACACATAACACTTAAGGAAAATATATAATACTTGCATAAAAAAAAATTTAATTCCCCCCCAAAAAATCCAAATTTGAAGGTACGAATTACGCAATGGTCAACGCCCCACAAACAAAAAATTACTAGTATCCGATAAACTTGAATTTAAATATTATTAAGGTAACAGTTTTTTCATATTAGCCGATGATGTGGCAACAATAGATGTTAAATTACTCGTAAAGAAAAGAATGATTTTCCGGCGCCTGGTGGGACCCGAACTCACGACCTCCTGATTGTAAGCCAGGTACTCTACCTACTTTAATCTGGTACCAACCACTCTCTCATATGAGTATATATACTCGTAAGGGAGAGCACCTGACCGGCAATCAGGAGGTCGTGGGTTCGGGTCCCAACAGGCGCCGGAAAATCATTCTTTTCTTTACGAGTAATTTAACATCTATTGAATTTAAATAGTTGCCAATCCCAAATAATCAAATTTTTTAAAAAAGCAGAGGTGTAGAATAAGAAGACAGTACTGTAACCATCGATATGGAAAGCTTTTTTTAAAAACCAAGAGGAAACATTTTATAAATTAAATTTTACCAATTATTTTACATTTACCAAAAACACAATTAATAAAGCTTAATTAACAAAATTTTTGTACTTTGGGTAAATTTAAAAGAATTGGTAAAATTTAATTTATAAAATGTTTGGGTTTTAAAAACCGCTTTTATATGGATGGTTACAGTACCGTCTTCTTATTCTATACCTCTGCTTTTTTAAGAAATTTGATTATTAGTTAACTAACTCTAAGTCACGTTGTCAATGTAGTAGTTTTGGGGGGGGGGCGTTGGCCGTCGCATAACTCGTACCTTAAATTTGGATTACAATTTTGGGAATTAAAAATTTTCTATGAAGTAGTATACATTTTCGTTAAATGTTATTTGTTATGTGTTACTTTTAGATTTGTTTATTTAATTATTGTATTTATCAATTTATTTGTTTATTAGTTTTTTTTTTTTACATTTAGCCAATATTTAATTCGACATGAGCAGGCCCATGTCGTAAAGATTCCAATTTTATTTCAGTTTCTCTTTTAGTTTTTCTCACATTTTTATTTTCTTTTATTATTCAAATAATTTGTTTTTAAAAGCGGAGTGTTGTGGGGAATGGGGGCCTTCTTAGCTTCAGCTGGTCTTCAAACGGAAACACTCCGTGTTTTGAATTCCTAGGGCGGATTTTCATCTGACGAAGTTCCGCCCCTCGGCTTTCATTCATCTTTTTCATTTGTTATATTACATTCAACTTATTTTTTTTTATCTGTTGTATTTTGAGGCATTAGCGCATATTCACAGGATAAAAGTTATTCTTTCACTTTTCAATTTTATTTCTCCAAAAGTTATTTACTAATTTTGGTATATATGGCCTGCAAAAGGGTTGCTGGTATCTAACTGGAAGGAGACCCACACGCTGAACGTATGTGACGATGTGTGTAACCGGACGGGCCAGTAACCTAGTGTCCTACCCCGCCTTCAAGTGGTGCAGGCCGGGCTTTCTATCCAAGAGGCAAATTAATATTTGCTGCACGGATGGAAAGGCGGAAGGGGAGGGCTAATTCACCAACCCGTCTAGCCAGCGTGGTGAAATGATGGCTAATTCCTCCAATATGCTAATACACCAAAAACCATGGCCCCTAGTCTCCAGGTGCTGGAGTGCTCCTGATCAAGGCAGCGGTCAGCGTGGCATGAAAGCAGGGGGTGCTAAGAATCACTGGAATGGCCCAGGCTGCCGTTTGTTATTGACCTTGGCAACGTATAATGGACGATCCCTTGCTTCTGAAGCAAAACTTCAAGAATTGGAAGAAGAACTTGACAAGATCAAATGGGACATTGTAGGACTCAGTGAAGTTAGAAGAAAAGGTGAAGAGTTGGTGGAACTTAAAAGTGGACATTTGTTTTATTATAGAGGAACGGAAACTGGAAGAACAAGTGGTGTTGGCTTCTTAATCAACAAAAGAATTAAAGACTACCTTCTTGAAGTCGAAAGCACGTCAGATCGAGCAGCGAGGCTCGTTGTTCAACTAACCCAGCGATACCAACTTCAGA
>QLNU02003225.1:19014826-19024826 GCA_006491805.2 Dysdera silvatica | reverse complement strand
TATAAAATAATTCTTATAGATTATTTATTGTTATAATATGGCAAGAGAGAGTTTTAACCGTAACTTTGCATGAAAGCAAAACATAAACATTGAAATAAGCACGTGGTATTTTTATGCCACTTTATGTTTACGCTAGCTATCGATTGAATTTATTTAATTTATTTTGCTAATATTTACGTATAATTGGCTTTTTTTTTCACTCGTATTTGCTGATTGTTTGAAGAAGTGAAACATGCATAGCATAAATAAGAGATTCCATGCTTCAAAATCCGAAAAGCTGTCGGTTGTAGTTCCGGTTCCATTGATCACTATGCGAAGAAAACAGAATCGACACCTAGCACAAGTTCTGAGAAGATTAGCGCCATTTCAGATGTTTCTGGTTGTAGTTTAATTGATAATAATGCTACATTTACTATAGTCAGCAATAAAAATATGTGGAGTCAACTGTTGAGAAATCTTGCATGACCTGAACGTGGTGCAGTAAATCTCACTGTGAACAGTGATAAACTGGGTGACAGTGCAGAACACGTACCCTAGTGCTTTTTTTTTTCCTCTTGAAAAGAGTCAAACTTGTACTTGTGAACGGTTGACATATTTTTGTGTGGAATTTCGGTTGAAAGAGAAACCACAGTGCACCTCTATTAAATATTTGGTAAGTTCCATTTCTCACTATAATGTCCGTCAATAGTTTTGATGAAATATCGTTCTGTTCATTATTGATTGTCAAGCAGTATGCAAATTTGCATATATATATTTACCATTACAATTATACATGAACTTAGTTTTATTTTTAATTTTATATACAAATTTAAATGTATTTACTTTAAGAACGTTATATAGTTTACATTTACCACTTACCAACTTCACAATTCTTTCCTACGTATGATGAAGAACAGTTACATTCATAACTAGTAGCGTTGAGAGTGTGGCAGGTTCCACCATTTGCACATGGTTTTTCATCGCACGGATTCGTTACTAAATAGAAGAATGATTAGAAATCCCATAACTATAAGTTCAAGCTTTGAACATCACAAAATGCTATTAAAAGGCTTTCGAACTTCAAAAGAGTAGCATGACATACGTACCATTCTCGCACATTAGTCCCGTAAACATTGAAGGACAAATGCATAGAAAGGCTCTTCTGCCTATATTGATGCAGGTCCCACCATTTACGCACCGTTCTTCATCACATGGATTCACTTCTGAATATAAAAATGATTAAAACTCCAATAATTACATTTTATTGTAAAACAAATAAAAAACAGTACCAACCATTGTTTTGAAGACAAAATACCATTAATAGGCCTTCAGATTTTGAAAAGTGCATGACTTACCATTGTCGCATGTCTGTCCAGTAAACATTGAGGGGCAGTTGCATGTGAAGGTTGCATTGCCCAGATTTATGCAGGTCCCACCGTTTTCACACGGATTTTCGTTGCATGGATTCACTTCTGAATAAAACAATGATTAAATATCCAGTAACTACAAGTTATTGAGAAACAAATAAAAAGTAATATCAACCTGAGTATAAGATGTTATTAAAAAAACCTTTAAACGCTTTGAAAAGTGGTATGACTTACCATCGTTGCATGTTTGCCCCTTAAACATTGAAGGGCAGTAGCACGTGAAGGTTGTATTGCCCAGATTGATGCAGGTCCCACCGTTTTCACACGGATTTCTATCGCATGGATTCACTTCTAAATATACAATGATTAAATACTTGTATCTCTACAAGTTATTGTGAAGCATATAAAAATAATACGAACTCTTGTCTTAAGCACTAAATTCTATTAAAAAGTTTTAGACATTTAAAACTAGTACTACTTACCATCTTCGCATATTAGTCCAGTAAACATTGAAGAGCAAATGCATAGAAAGGCTCGGCTGCCCATGTTGATGCAGGTTCCACCATTCTCGCACGGTTTTCCATCACATGAATTTACCTCTAAATAGAAAAACCATTAAAAATTCCATAACTGCGTGCAATTGTGACACATATAAAAAATAATACCAACCATTGTTTCGAACAGAAAATTCCATTAATAAACATTTAGATTTTGAAAAGTGCATGACTTACCACTGTCGCATGTTTGTCCAGTAAAACTTGGAGGGCAGTTACATACGAAGGTTGTATTGCCCAGATTGATGCAGGTCCCACCGTTTTCACACGGATTTCCATCGCACGGATCCACTTCTGCACAGAAACGATGAAGTAAGAATTTGACAAGAGAAAAAAAAACATTACAAGCGATGAAGAACTGATCTACAGTAAATAGTGAAACGCGAAATCATATTAAAAGTATCTAAATTCTTGAAAATTGTAAATCAATTCTTACCAGCTTTACACGTTTATCCAGCAAAGATTCAAAAGGTTAATGATCGCAACGTATCAGGTTTTAAACGAATGGGAACCAAAGATTTCATTCATGAAAATTAATGATTTTTTCATTTCCAGTTAATATTTGATGGCAAAATATAATCAAAATATGATTGTGTTACGAAAAGTAAGCCTGATGCTTGCATAGCCAATGGTTCCGTCTTCAGGATAGAATGGCAAACCTTACGGCAGTTAGCCTAAGGTATTATTAATTTGACAATTGATTTTGATATTTAATATGGGGGTATCGAGTCTTCGTTACACATATGATTCCCACAAACTAGGATCTGAAAGCCAGCAAAATGTGTACCTAATCAAATTTTTGAACAACTTTACACATGCAAAACATGTATAATTACTTCTTAAAAGATAAAAATTTCCTTCTATTACATAATTCATGTAAACAGATAATTTTACTGTGAAATAAAATTTAAAGTTTCTATACAATATACCTCTTTTCACAAATGTCTCTACGTAAGGCCTCTATACGTAATGCCTCAGTTACTTAAAATAATTGAAGTTTGGATCGTTATTTTTGTATGACCCAGAGACAAGTTGTAATTCAAAGTCTTAGAAAATTTACAAACCAATATTTATTATATTTAATATAATAATTATTATTATATTTAATATAACAGTTAATATTATATTTAATATAACAATTATTAACTAATATAAACAAACAATTACATTTTTGTGGCTACTGTTGGTTTCAACACCACATATATTGAACTATAACGCAATCGTCTTAGATTTATGCAAGCTCCTTTTGTCTAAGCGTACCTGTTTCACATAATGCTCCTGTAAATGCTAAAGGGCAATTACATCTAAAGTCAATACTGCTCAGCTTGTGACAGGTACCATTGTTTGGATTTCCATTACATGGATTGGTTTGTAAATAAAAATGGCATTAGATCAAACGTGGTGGTGTGGAAAGAAGGATTAGAACAGCCCAAAGATTAAACGCTTACTACATAAAGCACGAAGTAAAAAGTTATGAAGCAATAAGAAATCATGAAGTAATAAGTGAGAAGGCAAGGAGTAGTAAATGAAAAAGTAGAAAGTCGCAAATAGAAGAATTACGGAATGAGAAATAAGGCAGTAATTGGAAAAGCATAACGCTGACACTAAGAAAATAATATAAAGTATTTAATAAAAAAAGTAAACATAAATAAGAATATTGTACTAAGAATGGAACGGCAAAGTCAATTAAAAATCTATTCCAATTAACTTTTTATAAATTTACTTTGTTCCAACATACCAGCATCGCATAGTACTCCAGTAAATGCAGGATCACAAACACATCTAAAAGTAGCAGCACTGAGTTTGTTGCATGTCCCACCATTTGCACATGGTCCATTGTCACACGGGTCTACTTCTGAAAAACAGCAGCAGTGAATCAGCTCAATGATATTAGTGATGCAGCAAAGGGGGTCTTCCGGGTGCCAGCCCGCCCAGTAGATACCACAATGCATAATTTCTTAAAATTTCATCACATAATTCTCTTCAAAGCCACTCGAGCCCCCATAATTTTTGAATTGCTACGCTACTGGTTGAGACTTATGAAAAATCATAAGATAAACGACAAAAGATTCACATTGCACCTAAAAAATATACCTTTAGTTAGACTTGCATTCTTAATTTGATAACTTACCAGAATCGCATGTTGCTCCAGTATGTGTAGGAGGACAGTTGCATCTGAAAGCAGTGTCGTTGATATTCTCACAAGTTCCTCCGTTTAAACATGGGTGTTTATCGCAAGGCTTTATTTCTGAAGAAACATGAAAATGTTTAAAGCACGCTGATACTACACGGCAAAATTATTAATTTGCAATTATACAAAAAATGGCTGGATTGAAAAATTTGTTCTAGAAAGTTACTTCAGGTGTGATACGATTATTATTTCAATTTTCAAATAATTTATTGTCACAACCTACCAATATCGCATGTAGGTCCGGTGAATCTAGAAGGGCAGTCGCACCAGTAAGCAGTAGCGTTGATTGTTTTACAAAGTCCATCGTTTACACATAGGTTCTTATAACACGGATCGATGACTGGTAAAAAATATAATTAATAAAACTATAGAATTCATTGCCAAAATTTTCTAGAAAAAGAAAGGATAATAATAGACATAATTAAGGAAAATATTCATCATTTTATTACACAGTTCTGTATCAAACACACTGTAAGTTTTGTTGATTCAATGAACACCAAAGGACAATGTCGTTTGTGGGAAATGATATTATTATAATATTTTAATGATATCATTTTCAAAATCTCCTGGGAATCATGTGTATATTTATCCCAGATAATCTTAAGTTATGTGAAAAAATAATAGATATAAAAGATAAATGACCCGTTGCAAAACAATTTAATATGAAGTTCGATCTTTAAAATTTACCCTTGAAAGAGCCTTTGGATAAAACGGGCTTTGTCAGATCATACCGTCCTTATACGTTGCTTCTCAGATGCATTTATCGTTGAAAATCATACATTTTTAGTGTATCTATTAGATTAACATGCAGTTATTCAGCCTGAATAAAGTTATTTGTATTCATTTTAAAATTGGCCCTTTGAAGATCAAAATAAAATAACGGAATTTCCTTTAAAATCTTTATTTATATAAAACTGTTGTTATCTAACGGTTCAATGTTATCAGTTATTATTTATTTACTATTCATTTATGGAATTTGCTACATGGCACGTTTGATTTCGCCTATGACATCATCAGAGGCGGATTTACGATTTTGCCACCCACAGGCTGACGTATTATGCCGCCTAATTTTACCAAACCTAATTGAAGGAATAGCAGAAATTTTGGCGCTTTTTCCAAGTTTATAATTTGACGCCCCTGGTGGTTATTTCACACTCGTCTGTTCGCCAGTATTCGCTTATTTGGCGCATTATGAGCCTCGCTGTCTCTCAAGGCGGTGCCAATGGCAGTTATCCCTTTGCCAATGTCTAGTTAAACCTCTGAACATAACAGTTCAAAATTAATAATTAAATTGGCAACCAAAAAATTTAGCATCGCCTTTGCAAACATCTCGGCAGCAAACTTTTGGTCAAAAGTTTGCCACCGTTTCAAAAATTCGCCACTATAGCCTTCTGCCTACTGAGTCTGTTGGTAAATCCGCTACTATACATCATTGCCATTGTTATTCAACATGCCGGTATAAATATAAATCTTTGTAATATAAGTGTTCAGAATGTGCTACCTGGATAGTAGATATTTAACTGTGAGACATGAGGTTGTCTTCTTGAATGGCAAAGTTAATATAATATTCAATAGTGATAATGACAATAATTTCTTACACACCTCGATCTTCACAAGTTCTTCCACTAAATCCTCTCTTGCATTTGCACTTAAAACCTTCATCGGTGGGCGTGTTTATGCAGTTTCCGTTATTTAAGCAAGGCTTTAAAATACAGACGTCAGTAGCTATATATAAAAATGAATATAAAATATTAATTTTCAAATTAAAGCGAAATGTCTTATCTCAAAATATATATTTGAAATGTGACACTTCCGACTCGAACATATCAATAAGAAGACTTCTCTTCACATTAGTGACTTTCTCAGTAACCATTATATCAGTTATTATTTATTTAAGTTAATTAGTCAATTAAATGTCTTTAACTAGTTTACATAATGTCGTCTATGTATAACAGACTCGAGTTATAACGACTTTGAAGGGACATCCGTCGACATCATGGTCGTTATATCGAATTCATAGTAAAATGGCATTGCAACTATAAGTCAACTGCTAGGCTTTTCTCAATCAATGATCATAGCGCAATGAGTCGCTATATCGATGGTCATTATAAAGCAAGTCTTCTGTATCGATGGTCACTATAAAGCGAGTTTTGGTGGTTTTGTGGAAAGAAAAGGTCTTTATCCAACTTTCAATGACGACAGACTTCTTTCTCGAGAAGTGGTAATTTTCATTCTAAGGAAACATTAAATTTCTTATTTAAAAGATACTTCTTCAGTCTAAATGTCCCAGAACTTAACACCACATCAATGAAAAGTGTTGAATTTATCTTATGATATAACATGTTTTACTTATGTCAGATAATTATTTAGTATTCAATATAAAAAATGAATCCAAGTTTTATCACAAAAGACGTTTGTTTATGATGAAAGCGCCTACAGTTTTTCAAGGGATTCGAACTTCTGTGATCTAGGAATCTACAGCCCGTACCATGTTGGGCAGAAAAAACAGCACGCGCTCTACGGCACTCCTGGAATCGAACTTGGTTAATGGTCTCCTGATAGACAAATCCGTTACTTCCAAGGGCGGACACAAGGAGGAGGTCACAGGGGTCACGATCCCCCAAAATATATTTTTTCACTGTAAAAATTTCCAACTTTCCTGATAAATGAAGGGTGTTACTCCAAGACCATGGCAAGTTCTGTATTTTACTCCCAAAATGAAAGTCTGTGTCAGCGCTCTTGTTTACCTCTACATCACCCTAGGAAAGTGGTTCCCAACCCTTTTCAAGCCGCCGCCACACTGCATAATAAAAGCATTTTTAACGAAGTAAAGAAAACACATTAAATATAAAATTATATATATATCATATTAATTATATATACCATATTAATTATATTTATTATATATATAGGCCTATAAAAGGGAGGTCCAAAGCATTTGGAGAGATCTTCATCCAGCAGTGGATAGATAATGGTTGAATATGATGATGATGATGATATATTATACAATAATTTCTGCCATCCACGTATATATATATAGCTCAAACTAGAGCTTTTTTCTTTTTTAGGAGAAAAAGAGATGCTGTCCTCATCCGGGATTCAAACCAGGGTAATAATATCTTACATTAGTTTACTGCGAAGGGTAATAATATCTTACAGGCCCATATAT
Organism: Dysdera silvatica; assembly: GCA_006491805.2. NCBI lineage: Eukaryota > Metazoa > Arthropoda > Arachnida > Araneae > Dysderidae > Dysdera > Dysdera silvatica. The sequence continues at coordinate 19,017,566 of QLNU02003225.1, read as the reverse complement.
ATCAATGTATATTATAAAGTTAACAACCATTAGTAGAATATTGCAATGTGTGTAGCCATGTTGAAATATAAAAGCGTTGGAAACATTTGGTATGAAATTCTTTATATAAAAATAATTGCAACTAAAAATAGTTGCGGCGAACCCCAGGTTGGGAACCACTGCCTTAGGACATGTATCATAGAAAAATTACTCCTAAATAAATATTTTTTCCTTTCCCTTGATAAAATTTCCTATCAATATTTATGTTGTATATATTGTCAGCCAGTTTTCATTTAATATTTTTTACAAGGGTTTAGCAAAAACTCGGAATTGGTTGCCGTTTTTATATACAGCGTTCACTCTTATATTACGTTTCAATATTAAAACGGTTTGTACAGTAACAAATCCTTAATGGACTATCCCGAATACCGGACATCTCGATTTAACGGACACTTTTCCAATTTCCAATCCCGATTCTTGTTATCCATTGATTCTTCCTAACAGCAAACAAATACTCAAGTTTCGAGGTGTCCTCCATTTATAAGTGTGATTGCATTACTATATCATATAGCACTGTACCTCACTAATACTACGGTGTTTTTACTCATAAGCTCAGAATCAATTCTAATAAACGGATTTTCCGTTCGTTTCATCATTAGATTTCGCGTTTAGAATAAATAATTGTGTTCTCGGGATTTATGGCGCAAGGACAGTTAAAACTATGCCACGCTAGGAACTAAACTTTTTGAGAAATCATAATTTCCGTTACTTAGAGAATCAAACGCCGGAATACGAAGTGATTTATGGCAAACCACAGTTAAGTTTATGCTACACCAGGAACTTTTTGAGAAATCACAATCTCTATTACTTAGATGATCAAATGCCGGAACCAGTGGCGGATTTATAAAATTGCCGCCCTTAGGCACAGCCTGTACTGCCGCCCCCTCCCTCCTTTACAAAGAAAGGAATATTTGTAAAAGAAAAGCATATCATACTCAAGGGCGGACAGATATTTTCATTTTAGCGAATTTATTTAACATGAAAGTTGGAAATTTTAGAGTGAAAAAATATATTTTGGGCGGTCATGCCCCTGTGACTTCCCCGTGTGCCGGCCCTTGACCATACTCTTAACATTTGATATGTAAAGGAGATTTTTCATATAATTATTCAAACTAATAAGATACAACTCGAAATTATTTCTACCATAGTCTCCGACTTCGTGGATTTGAGACACTTTTTGAATCCACAATAATTTTAGTCTGGATTCTTGGAACCTCTCCCTTGATCTGCTTGGTAAAAGGAAAAAAAAAGTAGCAAACACAATCACAAATATAAAATTGTAATGAAAGAGCGGTGTTACCAAATCGTTTTGTTTACCTATAATGACGCCTAAAACAGTTTCCGTTCTGGTTTTAACCGAAGTCAGAAAGTTAACATAAACAACTAATGGCAATTTGCAGGTGTTGATACCAGATACATCCGTTTCTGGTGGGAAGTATCGGATATTGTAATGTAAACAATATGATCATATGGTCATATCTCTTTGTCTTTCGATTCTGTAGTTTGCATTTGCCGGCAAGTTAAAGTAGGCTCCTATATAATCGCTGTTGGGGGAAACAGGGCAATAATTAAAAAGAAACATTATTTTCAACATTGTCCAGTTTGGAAAATTTTATTTTTAAGCTCTTTGATGCCGCCCCACGAGAAGTGTCGCCCCTAGGCCTGTGGTGTATATATATATATATATATATCATCATCATCATATTCAACCATTATCTATCCACTGCTGGATGAAGGTCTCTCCAAATGCTTTCCACACAAGTCTATCCTGAGCAATTCGCTTCCACGTCACCCCAACCTGTTTTCTTATTTCATCCACCCATCTAGTTTGAGGACGTTTTCTAGGTCTTCGGTGGTCTCTTGGAATCCAGTTCAGAATTTCTGTTGTCCATCGTTGATCAGTTCTTCTTGCAATATGCCCAGCCCATCGCCATTTCAGCCCTTTTACTTTAACAATGATGTCCTCTACTCTAGTTTGCTCTCTCACCCAAGTGTTCCTTTTTCGATCTCTCCTAGTTATTCCAAGCATGCACCTCTCCATGCTCCTTTGCGTTGTCTGTAACTTTCGTATTGCTCCAACTGTTAGACTCCATGTCTCTGATCCATAAGAGAGGACTGGCAATACACACTGGTTGAAGACCTTTCTTTTTAGACACAAAGGCAATTTCCCCTTCAGGATAAAACTGTTTCTTCCAAATGCACTCCAGCCAAGTTTAATACGTCTGTTGAGTTCTTTCATAATGTTGCCATCCATTGAAATCAGCTGGCCAAGGTAAATATATGAATCAGCAATTTCTAGCTCAATGTTGTCAACTTGTATTTTTGTTTCCTCTACGAAATTATTGAACATGATCTTAGTTTTTTGTAGGTTCATCTTGAGTCCAACTTCTTTACTTCTAGTTGAGAGCTCCTGTACCATGTCTTGGAGTTCTGATGGGTTCGTTGAAAAAATAACAATGTCATCAGCAAACCGCAAATGATTTAAATATTCACCATTTATTTTTATTCCCTTGTTATTCCAATTTATCTGCTGAAAAATCATCTGTAAAGCTGAAGTAAAAAGTTTTGGAGAAATGGTATCTCCCTGCCTCACACCTTTACCAATTTTGATAGTTTTGGTATCTTTATGTAACCGAAATTTTGCACTTGCATTTTTATACACACGTTTCACCATGTCAATGTACACATCCTCAATGTCTGC
>QLNU02003225.1:18968393-19014728 GCA_006491805.2 Dysdera silvatica | reverse complement strand
GGAATCATAGGGTCCGCCCCAACCTCGAAACTAAATTTTTTATGGGACTTGGCTACGATCTAGCATGCTGTGACTGTATCGATACATACTGTAAAAAATTTTGAAACCCCTCGAAATTAAATTCTGACTACGGTCTTGTATATGCCTGTCTTGCCACTTGAATGACATTGTCATACAGTAACTGCAACGAAAATGACAATGTTCAATAACAAATAAAAGTCAGGAATCTTTGAACCACGACAGGGATTCGACTGACAAATGTAAAGTACTGAATGGTGAATGCGACGGAAACGAACTGACTCAGTTTACATTTTTCACTGAGTCTTCAATCTGAACGAATCATCTGTTCGAGGAACGACTCTTTCATCAAAAATTAGTAGGGGTCAACTTCTTTCATTGTTCATCTTGGATGTACACTTTTTATGAAACAAAAATGGAAGGCAATTTACACTTATCACTTTGGATGAAACAAAAATGGCAGGCAATCTACACTTATCACTTTGGATGAAACAAAAATGGAAGGCAATCTACACTTATCACTTTGGATGAAATAAAAATGGAAGGCAATCTACACTTATCACTTTGGATGAAACAAAAATAGAAGGCAATCTACACTTATCACTTTGGATGATTCTTCCAAGGTAAACATCAAAAGTGACAAATGTAAGAGAGCCTTAAAAGTGAGTGTTTGGATCGATTTCACGCACTCCTTGATTCATTGTTGGAAATCCTGGAAAGCAAAGACATTGCTTTGCCGCTCAATTTAATTAATTCGAAAACCGACATAGCTTATACGACTGACTTATTTGGCAAATTTAACGAAACCAACTTGAAGTTACAAGGTAATGATTGCACCTCGATCAAAACTAAAAGCATAATATCTGCGTTTGTTGCAAAACTTTTTTTTTACAAACAAAACTTGAAGAGAGAAGAATGCTCTCAGTTTCCAAATCTATTAAAATTGCGAAAAACGAGATGAAGATTTGCTTGCTTATTGTAAACATTTAACGGTTCTTCAGTCTGACTTCAGACAAAGCTTTGAAGACATTCTTCACTTCGGTCATCCTCGATTGGGTGTTGCACCTTTTGCAAGTAAACCCACAAACTCAGATGAATCCATACTAATACAGGAACAACTTATTGAATTATCCATAGATGAGGAGTTAAAACCAATGTTTGAACAAGGATACCACATATTCTGGTTACAAAACCAGATACCAATCTTATATCCTGGATTATGGGCCACTGTACAGAAGCTGTTGATTTCTTTCCCGTCTTCCTACTTACGAGCCTCGTCACGAAAAAATGAAATCGACTGCAAATTAGTGCTCGTGGAAACTTACGAATGTTACTCACGAGCATCGAGCCCGATATAAATAATCTCATATCATCTCATCAGGTTCACCAATCTCATTGAAAAATAATACGAGTTTGTATTTTAAAACAAATGTTATAAATAAATCGAACACTACGCAGATTAAATCAAACAACAATGTCAATCAATCAACGTTTATTGGCGTAGTGATACCAACGCCGATGGTATGGCGTGATTAGATGGTGAAACGTTCGAAAGAAAATAAATATTTCTGCCTTCGGTGGGACCTGAACCCACGACCTTCCACTTGCCGGGCGGAGGCTCTACCCACTGAGCTACGAAGGACAATATTAGTTAAGTCTTTATATACGTTCGTAAGGGATTAGATATTGTCCTTCGTAGCTCACTGGGTAGAGCCTCCGCCCGGCAAGTGGAAGGTCGTGGGTTCAGGTCCCACCGAACGCAGAAATATTTATTTTCTTTCGAACGTTTCACCATCTAATCACGCCATAACATCGGCGCTGGTATCACTACGCCAATAAACGTTGATTTATATTATTGTTTAATTTAAATGTTATAATTTTAATAAACACTAATTACCAAAATAGTTTACTTATATTCTATTTTTAAGTCACCTTTCACCATTCAAGACATCAAAGTTAAATTTGTAATTTTGTACAGCTGTGTACAGTTATTTCACTGTGTATTCATGGTCAGGTTTTTGCTATGAGAAGGTGTCTGTGGGCATCATAAGTTTTGGAACCATTGATCTAGTTTTCAAGCCATCGCAAAATTTCAATGTCAGCATACGAAAACCTGCAACATGAATATTTTATATACATTTTATATTCTTAACCTCGTGGGGAAGAGTAAACAAATTGGTTGAAAAGATAGGTTGGTAATGGCGTCAGGTATCTTATTGTCAGATGTTGAGAATGGCGAATCTACTCATTTCAAACAGACGGCGCCGTCTATCACAAAACCTCTACTGAAGTGAACTCCCCACACAAATGAACACAGAGTATTATCATATCACATTAGTATTGTTTGTTTGGGAAAGCGCCATCGATGGACGAAAAATATTTTGAAGATCGGAAAATGATAGGCAAAACTGAAAGGTATGCTTCTTAATGAATGAAGTCAAATAAAGTTTTCCACACATTCATAAAGTTAGGTGTAGATTTATGATCATTAACAGTGTTTGACTATACGTATATACTGAAATTTTCTAGAGAATTTAACTCCAAACGGCACTCTAAGTTTAGAAACAATAGAATGTTATAAAAAATCACAATTATTCACATTTATAGAATTTCTTAAAATTACAATCATCCTCCCAACAATAAACTGCGATGAAAGATTTTTGAAATGTCCCCTTTCCATCATATTTTATAACCGCTGTTAAAGTAATTATCTAATTATAGTTAAAAATACATTTCGCATTATACAAATACATGTGTATGACTATTTTGCCGTTCTTCAATTTCAGTTTGAAAGATAGTTGGTGGAGTACTTATCGAAAACGCCATACGGTGGCCCTAACGCCATTACGCTATTACATGCCCTATGGTGGCCATAACGCCACTATGCTGTTACACGCCCTATGGTGGCCATAACGCCACTACGCTGTTACACGCCCTATGGTGGCCATAACGCCAATACGCTGTAACACGCTCTGGGGTGGCCCTAACGCCACTACGCTACTAAACGCCCTACGGTGGCCCTAACGCCACTACGTTACAAAACGCCCTACGGTAGCCCTAACGCCTCTACGCTACAAAACACCCTACGGTAGCCCTAACGCCACTAAGCGCCCTACGGTGGCGTGGAGTTAATGCTGTGGTCATTCCTGCTCTTAACCCGGATCTTACTCGAACAACACTAAAGAACCCATGTCGTTTTTCTGCCCACAATAATCCGGGTTTTTGCTTTCCTAAGCAACAGAAGTTAAATTTCCTCGGTAAAATGCAGTTTCCTAGGAATCATGAGACTACCTGTCCTTGCGACGTAAAACACAAACACGTGCTTATCAAAGAACATAACATACAACTTAGTTGTTCACATACACTCACACAGATAGAGTAGAGGTTTATGAAATTTTTGTTTACGTCACTTCAAGAGACGTTTGCAGAGGACAAACAAGATAAGAAATATTTTGTAGACGTTTAGCCAATATCATGTGCCATGCTGTGCAATCGATATGGGAAGGTTGCTTATTCCATGTTTGAGTTTAAAAACTGAAAAAAAATACGTGGGGGGGGAAATACATTTATAGCGATTAAATCCAAAGTCGTGCTTACGGTGTTCACGGCCCTGGGCAAAGCAGATTTTAGCGGCCCTTAAAAAAGCTTTGACATAACACAACGAAAAACGATTGACCAGGGTTTAACATTACAAAATAAAGTTCTTCACTGCTCTAAACGCTGCAGGTATAAATAAAATAAAAATAATAATGAAGTTAAATTGAAAATAGGGGATAAAAATTAAATAAAATACGAATCATTGTAATTTATTATTACTCTAATTATTATAATTATAACGAATTAATGAAAAGCTAACTTAAAGAACAAAGCCGCTTGTTTTATACTATTAGAACTTACAAAGTAATTTTTCTAGATTTATGTATAGCCAAGTGTTGGAAGCCAGGAGTTACCCCAATAGTCATACGGCCACCATAATAAACGTGATAACTCACATAGGCGGCTGATGCCAACACATTTGACTAATAACACATGTATTTATTTCGACCACCATTTAAAAGTTGCATTATGGGAAGTATGACGTCACACACACAAAAGGTGAGTTGACCAAATACTCTGTCGAAAGTATATGGGGCCGCTAAAATCTGATTTCTTGGTACTTACACTACACTTTTTCGGCAGCCCTAAATTTTAGCAGCCCTGGGCTGTCGCCCAGCTCGCACCCCGTAAGCAATGCACTGATTAAATCTGATTCCCATTTTTTCCCTATGACTCATTCAAGCCAGAACCTATTTTTGGTTCATAATTTCCGAAGAATATCTGGCACACGCCGAGAGCACGGCAGCCATTTTTTGGGTGAACGCAGGCAAAGTCAATCAGATTGCTAAGCAAAGTTTCTTTTATCCGGGAATTATGTGATAAAATTGGATATTAAGGATGTTTTCTGATGGACAACTTCTTACAAATGAAGGAAATTGTGAGGAAATTGTAAGACGCAAAAAGTTTACGTGGCTCACTTCCATGGGCGCCCATATGGAGGGCAGAATAGGGATCGAGCCCTCCTAGTCGTTTAATAATTTGATTTTCCCGAAACTGCTATGCATTTACTTTCAAAAGTTAATATTAAATAATTATTAAATAAGGTGCTTTTTTTTTTAGCTCATTACTAATTGTCAAGCAGTATCAATTATTTTTGTAGCGTTTTGGTATCTTGTACATTCACTAAAATTCTCGACAGCTTTGAGAAGGAGGTAATAATTTTTCTCGGCTCCTCCCCACAAAAGTACTCGCATGGGCGCCCATGTTTAAAAGATGAAGTTGCATTCCTGAACTCCCTCCATTCAATGTACGACTCAAGGGGGGGCGATGCAGCGAACGCCCCCTTCCTTGAAACGGCATTATATCACGGAAAATGAAATGAAAATTAATGGACACTTGGTAGGAATCGGAAAAAAATCGCCCTGACCTCCTGAAATATTTCTGGATCCGACATTGCCCCTCCTTGGATGCGCGTTTGGCTGAACTGCTTCAGCTTGGCCTTTAAAAATGTAAGAACGATCAGTTTCAGTTGCAATATTTTTATTTGAAACAACTGGATGTTTAAAATAACTTTCATAGCTGAGATGGAAAATTTAAAACAACTGAATGTTTTTTAAAATAACTTTCATAGTCGAGATGGAAAATTTAAAACAACTGAATGTTTTTTAAAATAACTTTCATAGTCGAGATGGAAAATTTAAAACAACTGAATGTTTTTTAAAATAACTTTCATAGTCGAGATGGAAAATTTGTAAAGCAGGAGTTTGTAAAGTGAGAACTACTTGTATATTATTTATATACGTGCATGCATGATATCTATGTATATTATTCATACGTGGTATTCATATGTATGGTATTCATATGTATGGTATTCATGCATGTTATTTATATGTATTATTGATATGCGTATATGTTATTCATGAATGTTATTTATACGCACGTAGATAAGATTCGATGCACAATAGAACCCCGACAATTAACCGAACTTCGCTTAGCCGAAATGGCCTGTTTGCTTATTATATTATTGCTTATTATAGTTAAAAAATAAAGATTGTTTTAGTAACTGACTAGAAATGTGGTCGCTCGAAATATACACAGTACTGGATTCACGTACAGGCTGAGTAGGCCCGAGCCTGGGGTCCCGCGATTTTGGGGCCCCCTCTTCGAGGACTTCGATATTATTTGCAGAGGCGGCTTCAGATAAGTTTTAAACCCGGGCGACCTGGCACGGATTGCTTTTTGATGCCCCTCCCCACCTCCGGCGAAAACAGGAGATTTTCACAGATGCACAGTGAGCCATATACCCTATAAAAGTGGCCAAAAGTCTCTGAAAGAATTTCTCTAAATTTGTGTCTTTTTAGAGAGATTTTCTGCTGTTGGGTCAATTAAAAAAATTCTAACTTGGCTTCAGTTTGGCGCCCTCACACAAACGGGGCCCCGGGTGGAAGCCTGGGTCACCTGTCCCTTAAGGCGCCCCTGATTATTTGCTTAGGAGTTACTTTAAGCTTGGGTATTTACAAAGTTCCGAGTTTCATTATTGATAAACATGAATATTATGGGTAATGAACTTTAAAGGAAAAGTCATGATTTATTAATATTGCGGCGACCACATTATTTAGGGGCCCCCCCATTATCTCTTTCCAGCCTAGGGCACAAAAGGATACTTATTCCAATACTGAATGTGCATACTTTATAAAGTGCAACAAATATTCCGAAGCTTTATTTTTTAAAGGATAATTTTGAGAAATTTGATTATAGCAAAAAACGGCTTAACATGAATATTAATCCAAAATCTTTTAAGCTAAGAAATATTCTTTAAAATTTATCTTTCTCGAACAAACTAGTTTACCTTCATTAAAACGGAACATTTTGTTCGAATCTGTATAATCGACACTTGCCGCTCGTCCAGAAGGTTGTTTGCAAATCACCACAAAACACAATGCCACTAAAACCCATGTTATATTATGGCACTTCATGTCTGCTCTGTCTGCTCTCCACCAATGTTCTTCCCAAGCGTCTGCTCAACGCAACCACTGTACACGCAAAGACAGAAGAAAATCTGCGACGTAACGATGACACCAGCAGACTATCAAACAGTCCCGATAAGGATTTATTTTCTTGAAGATCAATTTTATACCATTCACCTACGAATTCTATTACAGACACCTTCGCAATTTCAACTGTCTTTGGTGACCGCAGCACAGTACAATAAGTTCTTCCAGCAACTGCGATTCGCAAACGTAAATGTTGCAGGTAAAATTTCAACAGATGTTGTTTTTGATCCGATTTCGCAATTACTTGAATTTCTGCAGCAAAATACTGATAAAGATTTATTATCATTACGTACATGGACTTCGGCATTGCAGAATCAATAAGATGAGGTGGAAAGAAAATTGATGGGAAGGGCGAAATGGAGAGATATGGAATTTATCACCATAGTTACCCAATCCCTATATTTTATTATCTCCTTCGTTGAAAACAAAGCTTGCTTTTAAGGAAGACAAATAATTTTTATACTTGGGAATGCGATTCTTCTGTTATCCTAGCATACTTCTTTCCAAATACTTTGAAAAGTGAATGTTTATACACTGCCTTGCAAAAGTTACACTCGCGATGCAACTTTTAAATGGTAAGTGCATTTGTGAATTTTATTGGATAAATCTACTGCTGCCATCGTCGGTGTGGATATGCAAAAATTTAATGACGTGTCCAAGAATGGTTTGTTTCTCCAACAATATGAAAATTAGGCGTGGCGTGAAAATGAATCGTTCGCACCTGAGAATTTTGGTACTTATTGAAAATTTTCGAAAGTGCTAGTGTTGATTTTGGATTGGATCAACTTCGTAATCACATAAAGAGTACATTTGGAAGGTTCTTAACGCTGGCGTGCTGTTAAGAGCTTTGAAGCAGAGCAGTCCATTAAAGTAGTCGCCAGTTTCTTTTCTGTGGACTCTTCTGTTATTTTTCATTTACAGAAATAATGCAAATCAAGTGACAGTTACCTAGAGATCCATTCTAGATAGCTCTGTGGATACAGCATCCCCTAATGACCAGTACACCTCATTACTGGACAAACACAATTGCCGAGTGGCCTCACCAGCTCTTTCAGCAATGGTCACCACAGTAATAGGAAAGCCGATACCGGCCCGTGTTATGAGACACACTGAAGAATCTAAGAGCGGGTGATAGGGCGATCGGATAATATCATGGAAAAAGAAATGAAAAGTACCGGACACTTGGCTAAAAATAGGAATCGGAAACAAATCGCAATCCCCCTTGAAAAATTTCTTGATCCGCCATTCATGAGGCGAAAGCCACATGTCAAAGGACTTTATTCTCAAATACCACGAGCTTGAGATGATTTAGACAGAAGCCTAATAATCAATACACTCTTTATGGATGAGTTTAGTTTGTCCTAAAATCAGGCAATAAATGTGTGACAGTCTGGAGAGGGGGAAAGAGAAACAGGCAATTAGCCCAATAATGTGGTCGAACACCATTACCACGACCGTTATTACCACCATTACCACACCATAACCACAACATTACCACGACTAAAGTCGTGGTAATAGTGTAATGGTATGGGCTATTAGAAACTCCGTTTCATTTTGTGAAAATAAAAGGGGATAAATTTCTTTTCTTTTTTTTTTTACATAACTATTTAAAACTTGATATATATACATATAAAAGAAAACAGTGCACATATCAAATTTTAATTAAATGGTATTAAATTAATAAGAACGATGATATTATTTTTGCAACTAGGCAGCTAACAACTCAAGAATGATCCTGTGGGCTAGATAGAAAAGCACACAGAAAAATACCTTCCGAAAAAATTATATTAATTTCGAACAGTTATATAAACGTAGTGACTGAATGTACGGAGTGTTCAGTAAGTTGAAAACCCAATATGTCAAGGGATAGATTCACTTACGCGGCATGGCATTGAATCGAAAAGTGCTCGAATATTATCCAAAGGTATTGTGGGCCGGCCATACAGTATGCACCAAAGCTCAGGGTTCGATTTCATTTCGTGGTCGTTGGAATGCATAAATTCAACATCCAATCACGTCTCGCCATTGGCGCACACACAAAGAGGATGTTTGGGGGTTAAACCCCCAACTCTGATATTGAAAAAAAAATCGCCGTATTATACATAAAGCTCAATTTTTCGTAAGAGTAATTTACTCCCTTCTAACTTATGTGTCAATATCCCGAAAAAAAAATGTTGGGTCCGTCACTGTGTCTCACGTATTCACAAGTGGAGACAGGTCTAGGGATTTTGTTGGACAACGAATAATCGGAAGACCATGTAAAGTACATCTGCTGATGTTTACTGTGTGCGTCCGTGTGTTATCATGATGCCAACTGGCATTTGGTATGCCCTGATAGTAGTACCTGATAATAGTCCTGGTAGTAGTACAACAACCTGCAGCACCTCATCAACATATTGCTGTCATGATAATGTGACCGATACGTATTAGACGTGGACGCCTATTATAGCCCGCACCTCAGCTAGAAGGAGGCGACAAAGGCCCATACCAGAGGCTCAGGGGAGTGGGACTAAAATCAGCTAAAATAACATGCAGGAGAAAATATGTCCATAACTAGGAAGCGCAATCTGGACGATTCTGTCAGGGACTCAAGACTATCTAGCTACGATCCTGATTATAGCTGATGGCACACTAAACCGTGATTCCATATTGACAATCAGTGTGAAGCTCGAAAATGGTACGTTCGATTGCCACGTGTAGCACAGTCACTTTAAGGAAAAATAGTAAGAAACCCGGACAAAATTGCAACACAAATGTTTTTTGTATCAACATGTAGATAAGAATGAGCTGAACAATATATACAAAATCCACCAAAATCGTTTCATGGAAAACTGTATTTTGGGGGTCGGTAGTTAGTTGGCTGTTTGTGGTTGCAGTATGTAGGGTATATTACTGATTATGTCTGAAGGGATTATTATATATAGGAACGAAGATATCTACAATTATGGAAGTTAGGTATATAAAATGAAAATGCTCCATCAGATGCTATTCATTGGAGCGTCCCTAGTAGCGAAATTCGGAATTAATCCATACTAAGAAATATTATATTGCTAAGTCACTGTCTTTAAAATCCTTATAATAAAAAATATAAGGATTACAAAAATTATAAGGAAACACAGCATCATCGGTGGTATTACTAAAGACACGTTGGTATTACTAGGAGGATTCCGCACCAGGATGAGTTTCCACGGTTGTATCAGATAATTCGAACAAGAGGCTGGGTTAGCTGAAGTGTTAGAACAAATTTATGATGGGAACATCATTAAGCATATTATGAATGGGAATGCTGTTTCGCAAGCTCATAGTATTGTCGATAAAGCATTAAACGTAATGCTCATAGCTGCATCACACGAAATGCCAACTGAGGACATATTGCACGTTGAAGCGTATCCTGCAGATATCAAGCAAATGTGCATGATGTACAAAGGTCTACTAATTGTCAATACACAGTGCTGTTGAGGACACTAACTCTTTTCGGACACTGCTGGTAATATTAGAAAAACAAAAGGAAAAGAAATTGCAATTGCGCAGCAATAGAACTGAGGCTTATGGCTTCAATACATGAGCATTGTCTCCATTTTAAAGCGATTCATTCAAGCCGAGAGGAGTAGGAATTCGTATCTGTACCTGCAAACAGTTGCAAACATGTTACCATACTTTGCAGCAGCAGAACATTCCCAATACACCAAACCCGTTTGCGTATATTTACGGAAACATTCTGGATTTCAAAACACTGAATCCCGACCTGTACTCCAAATTTTAGAATGGACTTTTCATAATAAGGAGAATAATCGTCTGTGGGCGAGTCTTGCCCATGACTTAATGATTCAACAGGCATTGATGCGGAGTTTGAAAATGACCAGAGGCTCGACACGAGGATGAGGTATGACGGACAGTCAACGGTCTATTTGGCTACTGTCAATGCTTATACGTGCTCAGATTAATAAGTCTATGGCAGAACTTACTTGGACTCCTCTACTTCACAAGAGAAGAGCACGTTAAAGCATCGCAATCACGCGAAGATACTTTGGACACACAGACCATCATTTCTTTACTAACATCACTGAAGCCCTTCGTTGACGGGCACGAGTTACGTAATAGTGTAACTGGAGTGAGAGTATCGATAAAGGTGAACGTAGATGCAGCCAAGGACTTAGGTTTGTGTATATTCATGTACATGACAGGGAAAGTAACAGACACCTACATCTTTCCAAAGAGACAGAAAGCTGCAACTATGGGATCTCACGCAGCAGTGAAAGTTGATGGTGAGGAAGTCATTATTGGCCAGGCCCTATCCTTCCAGCGCTTGACAACCATCGCTAACATAGATTATCCAGACATGGAAGAAATAATGTCTTACGAGTTGTGCACACATCCACTTTTCTTGTTCAAGTCTTCCCAAAGCTAAACAAACCGTCGTTAACAGCTGCAATCTGGAAAACCACCAAGGCAGAAGAATCCATTGAGTGATTTCAAAGCCACAGCATGTACGTGACTGATAGCGGCTGGCTTCTCCAACAGGTACTATAGCAACTCAGGGCAAGGTATGATACAATTTCCAATGGTTATATTACATACGTCATCAAGTATTTTGGGAAAGCTTCTGTTGTATTTGATGAGTATAGCAATAAACCTTCGACGAAAGATGTTACTAACCTACAAAGGACAAATGGTATTCAGTGCCCAGCTATCGAATTTTCTATAACTATGAAACTCTCAAAGAAAAAGGATGTATTCCTTTTAAATTCTAGGAACAGAGAACGTATTATCTCTTATACTGGACAGAAATTTACCTCAGCAAGATGTTCAGTATCATATGCGTCTGGTGATGCAGATGTCCTGATAGTTATTGGTGTGGCATCAAAGCTCAGTTTCATGGCACCTGTCTTGTAGAGAATGATACAGAATTGCTGATATTGCTATTACATTAATGCCAAGCCAACATCCTTCCTTTATATTTTAAGTCCGAGACAAAGGTCTTGCATACCAATAAAGTTAAGTAGCACCTCGGGAGCATGTGTGACAGAATTTTTTTCATTCACGCTTCCTATGGCTGTGATACAGCATTAACTGTTTACGGAGTTGGAAAGCAAGTTGTTCTACCATTTTTCCTTTCCGATAAGCAGTTCTTGCAAACAAGTGTAAACCTGGTATTTATTATACAAGTACCTATGGTACTTATTAAACAAGTGTAAAACATTTTGTAAACCTGGTATTTCAAAAGAAAGGTGACAGCAGCCGGGTAACAAGTTCTTCTACAGTGAAAATCGGTTATAACGACAAAACGCAACTAACGACGGAACTTTTGGAAAAAGTTTGGTTTACTGTTCTGTTCTTAAATAAATATATCAGTTATAACGACATCGTATATAACGACAGCGATTTTGTCCCAAGTAGGGAAATCTGTATCGGATATAACGACGCGACTTGACAATCATTTATCGGAACAACGTGGATTCGAAACAATGTTGGGATCACACTGTTTCGTTCAAACGAAAGGAGAAGTCAAATGCATTATTCGATTAAGTGACCTGAATTTCGTTTTTCTACAAACCGCTAATGCTAAATGCATAGCAAAGAGGGTGTTTGTATCCTTTGCAATGTAAGGGCAAGAACTATTGTTTCCATGAATTATCAATTCCTTTCCTTTCACATAGCAACCAAAACGACGAGAGGTTGTGGCTCCAGATTGCTCCTGTTGCAACAGTTAATAAACTCATAAAGCAAAACTATCTACACATGCCAAATAGGCGAATGGTCCGTGATCGGCTGCCTAAGAATATGTTAGTATCATTTCTGTATTTTTAAAAAAAAAACAGGAAACGGCAAATTTCCTTTACACTGCCAACAATTTCTGGAGCATTACTCGAAATGGCAGTCGTTCGTGTATTTTATGTATTGGATGATAAGATGCCAATATATGTTAAGGCTTCTTTAAATTTTATTGAAAACAAATTTGGAAAACCAATTTTTAAACAAGTATGCGAGAAAGCAAACGAAAATTGCCGATTTTTTTGGAAGTCACTAACGTTATGAAGATAATATTATACTTATTCCTCTGAGAGAACAAAAATTTAAATAAGTTTTTATTGGTCGTTTGTTTTTTTATAATGTATATTATTATATTTGCTGCATTTTTTCGTTTACATAATTATTGATATATTTGGTGCGGCTATCAATATATTTTAACACACTCGGTAATTCAAAAGTCAGTCCCCCCCGCCCCTGTTAATTTTTTGGTGGAGGCAGAAAAACGTCCTTTTGAGAAAGTTGCTTGTTGAAAAGGAAATAATTTTTGTTCTGTGTCGCGACTCACCCTCAGCACCAGGGGGCGCCCCACGGGGGCCAACTCCAAAATTTCAAATGGCAAATACGAACGAGTAATACCTTCTTTTGAAGGTCTCGTTGAGAAAAAATAATGACTTTTACAGTATGGCGGAACGACGCCCATAGTACCAAAGCAAAGTTCAAAATCGACCTTTATTCTCCTGGCTTTTGCTCACGCTACTAAGGACATAGGCAAATAACGAAAATTGTAGAATGTAAAGCAATGTGTGTTCTATCAGTAACAATTTTAAATTTCGTATTAATCCAATATGTAAAGTTTCAAGGATCGTTTAAAAATATCAATATTCTAACCCTCAAAAGCTCAAATATTTCCATGGCAATAATAGTTGTTTGAAATAAAAATATTTCCATAGCAAAAATAGTTGTTTGAAATCACACACGCATCCTCACAAAAAGTATTTCCTTTTATACAAACACACTTTCAAGAAATGTCTTGTCCACTCGTTACCGAACGGATGTCATTCTTTTTCAACATAACAAATTTCCAAGAAGGTGGATTGGTCGTCGTGGGTTCGTGGAATGACCACCTCGTAGCCCAGTTATGACACCCTTGGATTTTTTCCTTTGTGGTCATTTGAAATCAATAGTTTACGAATCGCCACCTGAAAATATAAATGTGCTGCTCCAAAGAGTATGGAATAGATGAGTGCCATAAAATTACTCCATACACTTTTCAAAAAGTCAGAGAAAGCTTTGAGGCCCGGCTTTATAACTGCCAAGAAGTCCAAGGTCTTCAGTTTAAGCAGCTACTTCATTAAAAGGTAACTTCTTTTCTTTATTTTTTCAATTTTTTTTATTTTTTAATATTTTACTGCTTTCTTTTTTAATATTTTTATTTGAGTTCTTAAGGGTTAGAATATTGATATTTTAAGCTATCCTTGAAACTTTTTCCACTGGATTGACACGAAATCTAAAATTTTTCCTGAGAAAACACGTATTTCTTTACGTTCTACAGGTTTCGTCATTTGCCTACGACCTTAGTAGCGTGAGCAAAAGCCAGAAGAATAAAGGTCGATTTTGAACTTTGCGGACACGTCGTGGGTGCTATGGGCGTCCTACCACCATACTGTAAAAGTCATTATTTTTTTCTCAACGAGACCTTCAAAACAAGATATTACTCGATGGAGGTTACCATTTGAAATTTTGGAGTTGCCTCCCGTGGGGCGCCCTCTGGTACTGGGGGTGAGTTGCAACACAGGACAAAAGTTATTTCCTTTTCAACAAGAAACTTTCCCAAAAGGATGTTTATCTGTATGAACCCACCAAACAATTAACAAGTTGAGGACTGACTTTTGAATCACCCCGTATTCAGTAATTAAATTTATTATAATTAAGTATATTTTTTATTTTATTTTATTTTAAAGCCAACAAGTTTGTGTACATTTTGCTATCAAAACAATCTATAAAACTCTAACATGTATTACTGGACCATGATTTTAAAAAATATCGTTTATAACGACCGAATTTGCACGGTCCCTTGAAGGTCGTTATAACCGATTTTCACTGTACGTGTCTTTTGAGGGAAGACTAGCAAGATCGTTGCTACCTTCGAAGCACACGTCGTTTGTGACTATAGTTGCTTCGTCATCAACTTTTGCAGAACTTTAAAGACTTCCCCCAACGCGTGTCGCAGCACAATTCCATTACTTCAGAGCTTACCTTCAAATGACGAAATAGCAATGTGTATACGGAATGAAACCAGAAGAATGGGGATGGCATCTTGCAGGAAAGATATATGCACCAACCATGACAGATAAAAAACCAAATCCTCCAAAGCTTTTGAGCATTGTTCGGTGTAACTGTACTACTGGATGCAAGACCGCGCGATGTACACGTTGAAAACAGGACTTACCATGTACGTTATCTTGCGACGAATTTATGGGAATTGCCTGTTTCCACCGTGAGCCTGCAGAAAATTTATCAAAGCGTTTTATGACTAATTCTGGCAAGTAATACGTGTTCGGATACTAACTGAAAGAAGAGATAAATGCAAGCTACTAATGCATAATATAAAACTATAGAACCAGAAAGTCAAATCAAATTTATTTAAAATCGAACCCTGAACCCACACACACACCAACACAAAATGTTACCTCGGAACTTATTTACTATAAAAATTATTTTATTGGATTTTTTGACGTTTTTCCAGATAGCATAGCTCAGTCAATTTTAAAGATACAGTAACGCAGTGGATGTTGTTGTTTTTTTTTAATTTTATTTTTATAGGGGACCAATTTTATAATTAGCAAAAATAGGTGTCATTGGATGATTAAAAATATAAATTTTGCAATTAAATAAAATAAAACACATTAACACAGTTAAAATAAATACGATGGTTTATAGCTATTTCGGAAGCCTAAACGCCGATATTCCAAAATAGCTATAAACCATCGTATTTATTTTAACTGTGTTAATGTGTTTTATTTTATTTAATATTTTGCGCAGTGTGTCGTTATATCTTTATTACAATTTTTGCAAGTTGCGAATTTGGCCACTAGGGCCAATTCCATTTGATTGAGCATGGTCATTTTTCTGCATGTATTCCCAACTACGATAACCCTAGCTATCTTTGGTCTAAAAGTAACACCCGAGCCCCAACTTTAGTAAACACCGTGTAAAACGTCATCACAGACATCTTTGTGACCCCCACAAAGTAGAGTTTTCCATCGAGCGATTTTCGTGGATTTTGGATATGTTTTTCAGCTTATTTTTATCTACATTTCGGTAACAAAACCAAATACAGTTTTGTCCGGGTCGAATGGTATTTTCACTGTACTAGTGCCTTAGACTCACAGTCGAATGGAGATTCGTAGCTCAACACCAAACTATACCACTCGTCATGCCAAGTAGTTCTAATACAACACCACTGCAATTGTGCACGACGGGACAGTTAGGGATATTAATGACCAAACCTGTAGCCGGAATGAAGGGTCAACTAGGGCAAGGCAAAGGACATATGTGGGAAGGTTCTAAGTGTTTATATATATACGCATATGCATGCATGCATATACACACACACACACATACACATACATACATACATACATATTGTGGGTACAAATAAGTTTTAAAGGATTTTTTGTGAAGATTGGGGCTTTATTTTGCAAAAATGGTAACAGATTGATTATTCAAAGTATTGTCTATTGCTAGCCACTACTTTTTCCGATCTTTCTGGCAGCATGTAAATTCCGCGTTGAAAGAACGACTGGTCTTTAGAGGCAATCCAAGAATCGACCCGTTTTTTGCATTCCTCGTAAGAACGAAAGTGCTGCTCAGACAGGCCATGAATTATTGACCGAAACAAGTGGTAGTCGGAAGGAGCAATGTCTGGAGAATACGGCGGTTGTGTAGGATATCCCATTTGAGTGTTTCCAAGTACTTTTTGGCTGGCACTGCAACATGCAGTCAAGAATTGTCATGCTGCAAAATCACTTTGTTGCATCTCTGCTCATATTCAGGCCATTTCTCCTTCAATGCCCAACTCAAACGCATCAATTGTAGTCCGTGGCGATCCCCCGTGATGGCTTCATTCGGTTTTAGCAGCTCATAATACACTACACCCAGCTTATCCCCAGCTGATAACATCGTCGATAAATCGAATAAGACCACGTACTTAATCGACATAGCAGTACCCAACACCAATAACATACAGACAACCTACACAACGAAAATCACCAAGTACCAAAATGTCAGACATGAAGTACGAGATATATGGGGTATGGAAAAGATCTTCATCATCCCGTTAGTCATCTCAGCAACAGGGATAGTACCAAAAACGCTTGCGACGAATTTGGAGATACTCAACATTGACCCAAACACCTACATTGAAATACAAAAAGCCACAATCCTAAACACGTGTCACATTGTCAGGAAGTTTCTAGACATGGCACATTAAGAAGTGATGTAAAAAGAGGCTTGGGAACATGGCGCTCTGCCCGTCCCAAAGCCTGTTTCCGCCAAGAATGGGCGAGGAAAACTTTTTTTTTTGTGTAACGTGACCCGGGCGCTGGCGACTCACGCTAAACTGCTTCCCTCTATACCCGCAAAATGTCTGACGATGCGGATCGTGTGGCCGCTACTGCCTGACATTGTTTGCAACGATCTGTGCCAACACCACACCAGTGTGATGTTGTCTGTGCGATTTTGTTGTAGCGTAGTGTTGTCTATGCCACCAGCTTTGTGTTGTCTATGCCGTTTTTCTACATGCTACCGTTCCACTACGACTCACATTTTCTTCTTCAAACCAAATCACACTCACGGTTTACGCACCCCGTCCAATTTCTGCCGCAGTACTGCACAAGATTCAACTGTCCATGCACAGCCCTTCTATTAAACCTCCAGTAAAGTCACCCATTTAAGGCAACTATCGTCGAAGGCATTTTGCAAGCATTTTTGCTTATATAATAAGCTCTATCCTTACACAAATAGTATTATAAACGGTTGTATTTTGTGAAAGTGAAAAACTTTCTAGTATCAGCTTAACCTTTGACTATGAATTTAAAAATATAGTGAGACATATATGTCTCGTAAGAAGTTAAAGGGTTAACAGACTTCACCCCTCCACCTCTTTTCTCGCTTACTAATTATGCAATCAAATCTAAACTTTAGTCATTAGTAGAATTTGTCTACATATTCACGTATACTCGTTAATTTTCATAGATCTCTAATAAAAGCTTCATGGTATTACATTTTCTTTGTAGAGCAGTGTACCTTTCCACAATAACACAAGGTGTTTTTTAATTCATACATTAAAGCAACACACAAGTATTACGTGGAAATGTTCGAAACAATACACAATATAAATGAGAGACAAAAAACAACGTTTTAAAAGCGTATTCATGGCAAGATTGAATTCAATCTACGCGTTTCGGGCGATATAAGTCCGCTCTTCTTCAGGAGTGAATATAGTGGTAGAATATTGTCAACGAACGAGGTTGACCTCGTTTGTTGATAATATTCATCGTTCTAACTACTGTCTTTCAGCGTCGTCTCCTGATATTACCAACAGAAAAGCTTTTTCAGTATGATATCACAAGCTTCATGTTCAGAAGTATGAAAAGCAATGTATATGCTAATTTCCTTGCTAGAATTATGTAGAGCATTTATCTAGAACAGAGTATTATTCTTCTTTCCCCTGAAACTTTGACGATCGTACTAAAAATTCAAGAACGTTGACGCCCGATTTTTCAAGAACTAACCTTAAAATTGCTCGTCGGCTCTTTTTGGGCCGACACGAAGTGTAGAACTTTCTTCATAACGCAATACAGTCTCCCCCTCATCCTTATTCGATTTCTTTATTTAAAAATCAGATTCGTAAATAACTTTTAGCATTGTAATGACCCTCATTTTTACATACTGTATATTTTTTTATTTCTATTGATATGATTATGCACGAGCATATACGTAATTAAATTTTGGTGATTGGGGGGGGGGATTTAAGTAACTTTAAAAAAAGATGGCTACTGGCGTACGCAGGGAGGTTTATGGGATTAAACCCCCTTACGTTTCATTTTTGTCTAGGGAGATTTCAAGTATTACGTAAGCACCTTTGTGGGGTGCTGCTGCCATTTATTTTCCTACGTTGGCCGATGTTACTTTTTGCTTACAGGGCTTGGGGATTGATTTGAAATGGCCAAAATATTGTTTAGGTAATATTTGAACTCTCCCCTACATACGAATATATGGAGCTGTAGTTCAATAAACACTCCCCCCCCCCACCACCATTATAAACCCGTAACCTCTTATGAAATATCTGCGTACGCCAATGAAACAGAGCATGTGATCAGTGGAGTAAGAAAAGGAGGGGTTCAATGGGCTCAAGGCCCTCATTGGATATCATAACACATTATTTCTCCATAGGCCACATCACAAAATCATCTTTAATGAAGCTTAAGCCCCTCCCCCATGAGTTTTAAATTGCTGCGCTACTGCATGCGATTCGACGTTACATCATTGAGCATGGGAGAATTTTGGGAAGGGTGGCCGCCGGAGACGGCGCTGTAATCCCAGAGTGATTCGGCATTAATGCACAGAATGTACCTTAATATCCAGTCAGAGGGACGAGCTCTCTGAGCCTCCTATTCCACGTCAATGATTACGCATGTATAGAACTAACGTAAAAATATTTCCTCCTCTCTGACAGTATGGGTTTCTTCAAACTTGAAAATCTTTGCCAACAGCTGCCCAGCGCAAAATTTTAAAAATATAAATATGTAACAAGTTGTATACTTTATTTAGAAATTGCATCTGATCTAAGCAAAGTTTTTATAGCGTACTGCATTAAACTTTACTGGTGCTGTTTAAAATAAATACTTTCGCCCTAGGGGATAATTTTCCATTCTCCCCAAAGAGACGAATTTTCACGTATGAAGTATCTATGAAAATCTGAAAGGTTCTACATGAGTGAGATTGACTTTATTGGAACAAAGGAAAATTATTACGTCTTATTTTACAGGCCATGTTTTATCCATTAGATATAAACACATATAGCTTGTCTTAAATGTGAGTTTCGACGGTAATAAATACAGAATTCGGTTTCTTTTACTTTCAGAACACCGTCTCAATCCTCAACCAATATGCAATTACAATAACCATTCGTTTCTTCATATATTGGACCGTACAAAATTCTACTGAAATTTTGATGGCAAATTCTTTTTGTTAGCACATATCACAAGCAAAGTCTTTACCATATTCTTTTCCTATAATTCTTTGTCGAATCCTCTATTGGACGTGCCCATCCGCCTCTCCGTCTGAAAGAGGAAGAGCTCATGAGAAACTTGCATACCATCATCAAGGATTATTCTTTTGCTCATACAGTATAAAGAAGTAAACACAGAAATACATAAGTTAAAATTCACTAAAAATGGTTAATTATTTCATTTACTTCGACTTGTACTATTTGTAAATAAAGGCTTTTATGAAACTTGTCTTTATATCTTGTTTCATGTAATCTGTAAGGTGACCTAGATCCTTTATAAAAAAAGTTCTATTTTCAATAGTTTTTGAGAGATACTTACTCTCTCCTAATATTTTCCACTATTCTTTAAATTATTTTCTTAAAATTTTCTTCCATGCTTTCCACGATCTACCTCTCTTTCGCCTTTTTTTGAGATTTCCAGTCTTGTGCTTGTGTATTAATAGTGATCGTAGTATTTGTTTTATTGAATTTAACAATTATAGTACTGATTATAATTATGTATGAATGCACGTAACGCCCATTGCTATTCGGATGGGCTATTGGGATAGCCCAATGAAGTGTCTGCGTAGATACTACATCGATATTTTATTGACTGTTAATGTAGATTATCATTCTAGAATTGAAGTAAAAAAATTGAGTTTATAGAACTGTATATAAAACGCTCAAATTGAACTGTGGTTGAATATGCTGACGGCGAGCTATTGAAGCGGAGAATAGATTTGAAAAATAGAAAGGTGAAAAATTATTAATTTGGTTTAATAGATTGTAGTACTTAAGTGAAAAGCAAACATATGTATCAATCTTTTGGTATCAGTGCCTAAATATCGATTCGTCCATATCAGTTTTGATATCTTTTCCCGTGAAGCATGATGCTTAAGTGTTACCACAGTTTCCATTAGCTTATAGGTAAAAGCAGAAAAGTAGAAGAGTGTGCTTTTAAACTTTAGTAAAACTATTAAATGTATGAAATATGTACACAACAAATTCACGATGATTGAACGCTATCTTCCTTTTAAAGTAGTGTGGTAGTTGTAAAAAATGGAAACGCTGTATATAAATTATATCCGTCATCTTACATCGCTTATCTTGAACTGATAAGACCGCAGATGTCTTATTTTTGACACATTGCTTTCAAATTTATCATCTTTTACACTGAAATTCAGTTATCTGATAATGCACAACAATGACGAATAGCTTTAGCCAATGATAATTACGATTTTGTGTCATATAATTGCTTATGCATACATGCATGCGTGCACACAGGCACGTACATGGTGTATGTGTCCGTATGTATGTGTATGCACAATTATATAAATAATATGTATTTTTTAATGGAATTAAATAATTTGGGTTTTAGTAACGAATGTTATAAGGTTACCATTTCTGCTGTGTAAAGTATTTGAGCAGGTTCTTCCAAATACTTCCTTTTCCTAAATCTGAAAGAAAAAATATGTTCTAAATAAAGTAATTTAAAAGACTTTTCTTGAACTTCATTCATTCATTCATTCATTCATTTTGCTAAATACTCGGTGAAATAAAGATACTTTACCTAGTTATTGATGTTACAAATAGCAAACAGGTTATCAGCAAAATACCGCCCAGTACTGCTCCGACTATCACTGTGTTCATTTTGGCATCTAAAAAAGAAAATATCGACCCCAGAGTTAATAGCACTAATTTCCATTAATATCGCATACATTCAACAATTATTAAAGTATCAAATTTAAATAATGCGGACGCGTGTACTGCCGCACACTTGAAGTAAAATTAACAGAAGATGACTCGTAAATTAAGAATTTATTATTTTTGTTACAAAGGCTTTATTCAATATAATGCAAATATGTGTTAGGAAGTACAGTTTTTAAAAATTATAGTAATTTTGATCAAACAACGAATTTTCAGGTAGTCAGCTGTGTAGCAAAACGAATATTTATTGCTAAAACTTTACGTTTCGGTGGAAGCTAACGGAATCATCATCAGAAGAAGTTAAATGAAAAACTTTTGAGAAAATTGGCCAAAACATACATAAGTTGCGGAAGCATAAGTACACGTTGAAATAAAATTCGTCCCTAAAATTTCATAATAATTTATTTCAACGTATTTATACTGTTTCCGCAACTTACGTATATTCTACAATTTTCTCAAAAGTTTTTCATTTAATTTAACCTCTTCTGATGATGATTCGCACAGCTCGAATCGAAACATAAAGTTTTAGCAATAAATAATCGTTTTGCTATACAGCTGACTACCTGAAAATTCGTTGTTGATTATTATAATGCGCTGTGAAAGTCTACGTGAAACTATATAGTAATTTTATTCTTGAAGCACAGATATTAAATTAACATCATTGCCACGGGTGGTATTGCAGTTAGCAAGGATTATAAGTAGATAATGTATGATTATTTACTAATTCCAGTTGCCACTACTAACTGCAATTGCCTTTGATGACCGCAGTTGCCATTTGCAGTGTTCCTAAGGCTGTTAGCTACAATGGTTATCATGTGATTGTAGATAGTAAAAACAACTACGATGGATTACAACAACAGCTACAATGGATGGTAGCAACAACTACAATTGATGGCATAACTATCATGGATAGTTCCTCCGGTATACATTTATGGTAGCTATAGTAAATATGGATGATACTTCCAGTATATATTTATGGCGGATATAGTATGTTGTGTAACAGTAAACAAGAAGGACACAGGTTCTCATAATTAATTTTAATATATTCTAAACGACCCATGATCCATACAATTCTACATGTCAAATAACATTTCACTGTTTAAAAGAATATCAAAGACTACCCTTATTACACTATTATACTTGGGTTCACAATTGATAGTTCGGCAATCGAACATTGCCCCTTTGGGCTAATCATCTATCTACAATTATGTCCATGGATCCATACAGCTGGCGAGCGTCCTACAGCCATTCATATAAGAAATCGTCGAAGTCACATTATCCGATCGTCTCATCTGTCCTAGAAGTCCAATACCCCTCAATAGGAGGTCTCGTCTTCTTGTCGCCAGTAGAAACCACCAGCAGCCTAGGAGATCATCGACGCTCCACTGAAGAAGTCGTTCAACGCACCGGCATCCTCCATTCGAAGTATAGTCTCAGGTTTTACGAGGTGGAAGCCACGCTATCTGCTGCAAAGCACTACTCAAGGTGGTCACTCTTTCTGCAGGCGGCCCAGTTTCACATGGAACAAGTAACGTTGGCGGGATGAACTATATCGCCCCGTCATACATCGGCACTTCACAGCAAGTCATACCCCAACTATCAGCACCAGAGCATGGCATGCGGTTCGACAAACTCAAGGATGCATCGAATTTTTCAGTTACAACCAGCGAGCGTCCAGCTAAGCAATCTCCAGATCCTTTTTACAATGCTTCGCAAAAAGCAGGGGTCGGATTCATCGTAGAGTCTTTCCGCATCTTCCCTGGTAGCTCTCGGCCGGGCTTGATCTCTCACAAAGGAAAAAACTCGAAAACTGCTGGCGCAGATTGACCACGTTCCGTTCGACACCAGAAATTGCCTCTCAGACCTTTGTTTCTTCCGTATTTATGCTTTCTCCCCTCGTTCTCGAACTTTCCACCCTACTAATGAATTTTCATTGGTCAGTTCAACAAGGGAGAAAAGCATCTACTCGAAAATTCTCGAAGGATGTTCTTTGTCTCCCTATTTTCTTTCTCAAAGCACTGACCACCATTTCTACGTTACTGGCGATACATGTGAAATTACATCCAACAGTAGTCATGGATGGTAACTGCAGCAAATATAGATAATATTCACTGTATCTTTGGAAGAAGCAGGTATAGTTCGTTCACAAAAAGTAGTCCGATGGTACCGTTAGAATTAACGGGAGCTGACGTCACAAACGGCCTAGCCGATTACGTTTTTGGTGCAGACAAACGTTCCTTAAAACCCAGTTATCAAATGACGTCCTCCCCTCTGCTGTAATCGGCTAGGCCGTTTGTGATGTCAACTCCCGTTATTTCTAACGGTACCATCGGACTACTTTTCGTGAACGAACTATACACAAAATATTTGTTGGACTTCACTCATAAATTGATAGCAGGTAAAGAAGATGATAAACACAATCAGTCTTAATGTCATTTTTCATCACATTAATGTTTTCAGAATGCATATACAGAACTTTCATATATCGAACTTCCGCATAGCAAAGGTCTCTATGCTGTATGGAAGTTTTCGTGAATCCTTGTGTCCATTACATAGAAAAATAGTTTCGAAAAAATTAGATACCGAATCTCTCAAAGATAAATCGGATTTTTTGTTCGATAAACCTTCTATAACGTCATAGTTTTTAATTTCATCGAATGTGTTCCGTAAGATGCACTTCACGGGCTTAACATGTATAAATACTTTTATGATGATTCTTTATCAAAATTTATTTCTGTAGCAAAATGTTTGAAAATTTCTTACACAAATATAAATGGGTAGGAATACTGCAAAAATATGCTATTTTTCAAGGTTTGTACAGATCATTTTCCCTCTTAATTATTGTTCATATAATTATTTATATGGACATATCTTGTATACTATGTATAATGTGATTCATATTTGTTACTTCATATGATGTCTTCGATGATGATTCAAAGATATAATAAAAATAACGTTAAGGCTAGTTATATGATTTTTTTTAAAGCTGACTCTTTATAATTATTATTATTGAGTACAGTAAAATCTCCTTAATGATGCTTCGCTTAAAAAAGGACCTCTAGTTAGTGCAAACAAGTTTTTTCCCGTCTGAAGAATACGTACATTCAACGTTAAAGATTTCGCATAATGCCTACGACATATCGGAAAATGCAAACAGAAGTATCTTATGCAAAGAAAAAATGCCATTTTCAGGAAAAACTTTAGTAGGTGTCGAAGACAGTATTCCCCAGGGTCACTTGTTCTTCAAAAAAAAAAAACAAATAGTCCCAAATTCTATCGGATTTTTTATACTGTATTAAGCAAAAATAAATGAGCTTCCACTGTACTTAAGTACAAATTTTTTATTTCGTTGTAAATTCTTCCGGAATAAGTACTAATTTTTTTGTTTCGTTGTAAATTCCTCCGGAGTAAGTACTAATTTTTTGTTTCGTTGTAAATTCTTCCGACGTAAGTACTAATTTCTTGTTTCGCTGAATATTCTTGCGGAGTAAATACTAATTTTTTGTTTCATTGTAAAATCTCGGAATAAGTACTAATTTTTTTGTTTCGTTGTAAATTCTTCCACAATAAATGCTAAATTTTTATTTCGCTGTAAATTCTTCCAGAGTATTCATGCATAATACGTTATTTCGTTTTAATATTTATTTACGTTGTATGCTACATTACAATACAAGTTGTTGCTGAGTAGTCTGGAGTTTTAGCTACCAAAATTTGTCTTCCGCTTAATGCGGATTTCCGGATATACGGATAGAGATCCGTGGCCCTTGACAATCCGCATTAAGCAAATTTCACTGTTTTTAATTTTTCTACTTACCTTTATAAAGTCTGTCTTCAAAATCGCACAGTGCTACTTTATACCCGACATCGCAACTGTTAAATAAATTAATTATTATCATTATTATCACAGCGCTTTCATCAATTTACTACTCATAATTTTTCTTTTAATAACTGCTTTCAAATTTAGATTCTGAAATTGGCTTCATCTTGTTATAAATGACAATTATTTGAGGAATTTTAATAAAAAATCAGAGCTTGAATATTTAGTTTATGGCTTTCATTAAACATATTAATTTCAACTTATTTAATTAAATTAATTTTAAGTTTAAATTTCACGCTCCACGCTAGAAAAGATGTTTTTAAACCTTTCGTTACCACGAACCCACTTCAATTATTCTTTGAATGTGCTGGAATCCCAAAACAAGATTTAAAACCCTAAAGTGCTTCAAATGCAGTAGAACCTGTTTAAATTGACCGCTTTTGGGACTGGGCTGCAATGGTCACCACAAACAGGTGGTCACTCTACATGACAGACTTTGGTATAGTCATAGGTCTCTACAAATTCTCTCTTATAAAAAGTGGTCACTTTATTAAAGTGGTTGATTTACCAAGGTGTTCACTTTATCAAGTTTCAATGTATCTATTTACGGGTGCTCATCAAGTATCTTCAAATTTGGGAAGAATGAGGACATAAATAAATAAATGCGCTAATTTTATATTATATGTTTGGTAAACTGGTTATAACTAGATTTTTGGAATCTGGCAATGACGATATTAAACATCGAATTAATTTATTATTGCGAGGACTTCTGATTCTGCTTTTGTCCTTTACGAGCTTTGTTGTATGAAGCTTAATATTTAAGCTAAGATTCTGAATTCAAACCCGGCGTTGTTTAAGAGTATATTTATTTTTAAGGTAAACGAAATAGGGTTATCATTTCTTCAAGCCTTTGCGGACGCCTTCTGACAACATCGCGGAACACAGATTAAAAATCACTAGATTAGTATATCCATTATATAATTATTACCTGCACTGAAAACTATGAGCACCAGTTTTGCTACACTCTCCATGTATGCAAGGGTTTGGAGAACAGAGTTCTGAAAGAGAGAGTAATATAAAATAAGTAGTGTAATATAAAATACATAAAATCTAGAAGTAGAATATAGGTGTGATAAAATCAATAATAAACTCACTTGTACAATATTATTAAAATTTTACAAAAATCATCAGATTACATTGTGTTGTATGTACAGAAAATACTCATGCTAATATTTTCGGAAAAGGTTATATTTACAACAAATATAATAATTTTGAAATAACTTTTCCAAGGTTAATTTCTTTTTAATTTAATTAAACCTTAACTTTATTTTTTTATATATAAAGTTTGCATTAATAAGTTTATTCTCATGGGTAACTCTTTTCTACATTTTACAAAACGCTATCGATTGCAAGAATAAGTGAATGACCAGCCCCTGGTCTACAAAATTAATTTTAGAAATTTACAAGAAAACAGTAGCTTGCCCATTTGATGGAAGATCATAAAATTAGCAATTTAGTAAACACTAGGAAAGTATTTAAAAGAATTTCGTAAAATTTTATTCTTGTCCTTGAAATGAATATTCGCCGTTTTTTTCATGAAACTACCAGAGAAAGTGAGCATTTTACTAGATTAATTAAGCGGATTATGGAAGAATTTTTTTGAACTATGTCTTTATCTATTTCGAAACCGAAGTCATTCGTGTCAATTTCAAAGTATTGACATATTTCAACTGACAGTGATAATATTCTTGTGTAATAATATCTTCTAAAACAGGATTTGGCATGCAAGGAAATTAAATATAACAATACGTAGATCAAATTCAGAGGAAAAATTCAAAAGTGTATGAGTAGTAAAGACTTGAATTTCCTAATCTCCCTTATTCTTGGTTACCCAATCTTATTTCGCTGTCTAACGTTTTAAACTGCCAGGTAAAGACGAATTTTCGAAAGCTGTTCTGACGTAAGGTTGAAATGGTGCAACTGACATCAACCACTCATCCATAATACATCTACATCTAACCGAGATCACTGCGCAATGAATATTTTGACAAACAGATTTTGATTGTCAACTGTGCCATAAAGATTTGTCATAATGTTTTCTATCTCCCTCAAAATCAATAAAACTGCAATAAAACCTTTGAATTACGTCACTTTGGGAGTTCAGTATCTGTTCGCTATTCGGGAGAGTTATGGTATTACAAGCACTGCGACTGGGAACTGGGAAAACGTCCGTTACAGAAGTTTTACTGCGCAATGTTGAGGAATATGATTGTATCATATCAAACGCTAAGTCTTTACGATGTCAGAAAATTACAAACAGGATATCAGTTTTCGTTTGTCTTTGTCACTTACCGGTACATCCGCCATCTTTGTGATCTGTCATATTATCTTTCTGTTTATATCCTGGCAGACAAGGGCAGTCATAACCACCTTGTGTGTTTGCGCAGGCTGTGAATTGAGGACAAGGGTTCCCTTCTGCGCATTCATCGATATCTGTGCAAAAATACGTCTGCATTATTGCATTTTATGGTGGCAAGAAATCCATTACATAAAGTTTATTGTCTTGAAATAAATATGGCGAAATGCATTTCAACGCACACATATGAACTGTAAATCTAATAGTATTATATATGTCAGAAACGACATTAAGAACACTAAACAAGAACAAAAAATTTGATTAAAAAAAACATGAGTATGAAATATATAATCTTACCGATGATTATAACACATAAATGTTGCATACTACATGAAATATTTTAAACAATAATCGAAAACATATAAGCATGCTGATTTAATTCAAACACAGGAAATACAAGCAGAAAATAACTTGAGAATGGAAAATGACATATCTACCATGGATAAGGACAGAGAAAAGTCGGGACCACATTAACTATAAGGGACCAAATACTGGAACAATTCGTCGAATGAAATAAAAAAAAAAGTAAGAATTTTAAGAAGCGATTGGAAAGGGAATTGGCAAGTAAAGTTTTGGAGAACAGTGGACTGGCATACGTGTCAAATCAACAAGGACCTGTGTATGTTATGCTGAGATATTTATTCTAGATCCTCTACAACAGGATTGTCCAACATATGGCCCGCGGGCCGCAAGCCGGCCCGCCTACAATTGTTTGGAACAAAAGAAAATTCCAAAACGAAATTTTGGATTCTTTTTTAGAAAAAACAGGAAAACCCGTGGGGTAGGAATTTATACACACACGCAACACCCCTCCAGATTTTTTGATACACCCTTTTAATGAAATCTAAACATACAATATGTTTAATGAAAATAACTTGATAAAATCTAATCCACAGCCCCTAAAAATCTTGAACACCCCCTCAGCTTATGAATCCTGGGAAAAAACTGTTATGGGGATGGCATAAGGGATCCCTTTTCACATCGTAAGTGTACAAATACATGGAAGAAACTGAAGGAAAGCTTTTAGTAAGTTTTTTTTTTTTACGAAATTGATGGCCCGCGAGATCTGTGAAAAATCTTCAAGTGGCCAACTGGCCAAAAATATTGGACAACCCGGCTCTACGATGTTTACAGAGATACATCATCAACATTCAATTATGTTAATTTAATAAAAAAAGCGCATATTAATGAATATACGTGTATTTATATATTGATACTATATGTATATAAATTGTTATATTATGTGTTAATGTTTATAGCTCGGAAAATTATGAAGAACCGAATTCACAATACAAGAATGGTACTTGCTGGCTTCAATAAGCAAGCCTAGGAACTTAGCAGGAAACTGAAACTTCCTACTCATCAACTACAAAAATCTAGTCACCAATGCGGATTACGAGAGCTGATTTATTGAACTCTGTTATATATATAATGTATATGACATGCTTTCTACACATACTTGCAGCGAGATTTTTTTTAAACAGTTTAAACTGAAACACCACATAATCTTCTTAATATTTTTTAAATAGAAATTTCTTTTAATAATCATGTGATGATGATGACTTTTGTTTTTCTTTTCTTTCTTTCTTTTTCTTTCTTTTTTAAAAATTCGCGATACTTCAAGAAAAGAGTCTTACCTTTACATTCTTCGATGAATGTCCTTGTATCTTCCAGGGGATACATTCTGAAACGTGTTCTGTATCCAGCCTTGCAAGAGCAAATGAAGTTGTTTCCATTATCAATATTCGCACAAGTAGTTTCTATTCCGCATAACGTCTCTTTAATGTCATCGTCGCAAACATTTGTATTCACTATGGTAACTAGAAAAAAAAAAGAAAAATGCCAAGTGGACTTCCGATTTTATGAACTCGTAGGAAGGAACCCCAAAGGAGTTCGTAAAATCTAAAGTTCGTAAATGGAACGGAATTGACATTAACTCTGTAGAATATTCTTCGGGACCAATGCAGTACCCAAATTGGAGGTTCGTAAAAAACGCGATTCTTCTGTATACTTACGTTTGTGCCTTATACATAAAATCATTTTGCTTAGACCGAAGCAGTAGAACTTGAAATTGCAGAAAACACCGAAAAGGCATTAAGATCATGTATTAAATTTCTGTTGAATAAATTGTCTATAAATTGAATGCGAATCAATTGTCAATCATAAATTGGTTAACACAAGCTTAAAGAACACAAAACTTATATCTAAAAGCAAGAAAATAGACAGTTTTCAAAATAAAAATTAAAAAATATACAGTTTTCAAAATAGTAATTAAAAAATATACAGTTTTCAAAAGAATCCGAACCTCTTTTGCATAGGGAACTAAACCCCAAACTAAGTTTACCAACAATGGCACGTTCTACTGCACCATTAGAAACGTACCCAGGTGAACGGTACGCAAACATGTCTTTGCACAACCGTAGTGTTCTGACTTTTGTAAGACACTGTATAATTTTAACCCTAACAACGATTTTAAAGCACAGAATAGCATCACCACATATGTGGGGTCAATTTTAGCCCTGCTAAGAATGCACGATTGTACATACACTCGTGAAAACTCACAAAAACTGAGCTACACTTGTCAGGGCCGAATTAGCGCATAGACAAAAAAGACAAATGTCTACACACGCTTTTTTTTTTAGAGGTGCCGTGTTCAATGCCACTTCAAAATCATTGCTAATTACACCTTATCACTTGAGCAGTGACATTATCGCGACACAAATTTCTTCTATTTTTAAAGTTTTTTGTATGTGCGTTGCGTGCAATATGTTACCTGTATCAACTTTGTGTTCAAAATTTAAAATTCAAATTCCAGAACGGATTTGTTTAATGATCGGATATAACAAAGACTTTCGTTGGTCGCAAGATCCTCGTTATATACGGGTGCTACTGTAATTACACAGGCTTTTAATTTATACCACAAGGGACCCAGAAAAAAATTGTCTAGATTCCCGCAAAACCTAAATACGACCCTAGCATTTGCAATACATTGCAGTGGTGTAAACGGTTAAAAGATACTTTGAGATGCAAGAAGCTACACCTACAAACTAACATATAAAATAGTTTATATAATTTATATGCAAAGGATTTTGCATGGATGATTTTATGCAAAAGTTTGAAGGGAATTCCATTAACAGACGCAGAAAGATCATAAGGTGGGGGGGGTGTTATAGGTTTATGAAAGGGTTACAGAGTTACAACAGATATTCTTATGTGTATACAAAATTGCACCGTAATAGAGGGGCCTATTACCCGTACAGCCCCCCCCCCTTGCGTACGCCAGTGAGCAATTTTGAAGTGTTGATTTTTCTAATTTTTCTTACTTTCGTCTTGAATTTTATCTCGTCTTAACACAAGGCCCGGTGGAATCAAACAGCGTTCGAGCGATACGCTTTCGTTGTGCTGACAAACAGAAGAGAAGCGAATTTTTTTCAAGTCGTCTTTGGTCGACACTTCAAATTGTAATTACGCTTTACAGAGAACGTAGTCCTCTTGCATTCTAAAAATATAATCAAAAATACCCTTACGTTTTCTATCGTACTTATTTCTCAGTTATACATTGGTTTATATTGGCAATTTTAAATTATGAAGTTCAATACCATTTTAAGATAGTGTATAAGTATACTCCGCATGCATGAGCATACAATGAATACTTATTTTATTTTTCTTGTTCATCTTGAAGAATTTTGTGCATTACCTAATTTTTCTTATTTCTTTGTAAAGCACCACATTTTTTGTGGTTTTATCGAAGCCCACTCGATTTAAGAAAAAATACATGTATGGGATAAAGCAATGGCGAAAGAGAATTTTTAAATGAATATAAAACTAGTAATAACTTACTTGCATTTGATGATATTCGCTGCTTCAAAATCTGCGAATAAATTCCTCATCTGAAGTGAAAATTAAAAAAAGAAAGTAAAATAGCTTGTATCTATCAAACTCCTTTTAGAAAGTATGATAATTTTTTCAAATTTAATCACACGCCAGAAACGTTTTTTCAATAAATAAACCATTGACATCTTGGTGTATGCAAATAACCTAATTTATAAAACAGCTTTCTGAAAAATTAAGAGGGTACAGGGTAGAGATCCAGACGAAAAATGACAAAAACATCAATTTTTAAATTTTTATCTTAAGAAAACTTCAAATCTTTCTGAACATTTTGATACCAAATTTGTAACCATGCGAATTTTTTTTTTCACTTACAAATTCGAACTATAAATATAATAGATTAAAATTTAAAATGCCAGAATTCTCGTAAACAAACACTTTCTCGCCTATTTTTTTTTTTTTTTTACTTATTAAAAAATGCATAATGCAAAGTTTTGATATAATGGGTTCGCATCTCAAACTCAAACGATGGTATATGTTTTAGTCAGGTCTTCAATTCATTGCAAAATCGTTCTTTAGGTAAAATAAAAGCAATAATAAACAGAAAAAAACATCTAATGATAATACATTTGAACGTCGTTAAGACGAATTACTTTTAATACGAACCGTTTTCTGAAGTTCCGTCAGATTGTAAAATACTACAAATATACCATCAATTTCATTTTTATATTTAATTTTAATATTTAATAATAATTTTTATAAGTGTTTTTTTTAATTATTTTTGCATAATGACCCGTCTCGCGAGCCACCAGTGGGGAATCACTGGGCTAGACTAAGCACAGAAGGCATGATTCATGCGAGTAGAGACAGGAAAATGTGGTCCACATTGGTCGCCAACCTCCGAATCGGAGAATCACGTGATGGTGAGGATGAATTTTCCTCCATGGGAACCCCTTAGATAAAGCTTTTTAACGAATTTTAACCAATATCCCGCGGGAATAGATATACCTTTGTATACTGGTTTATGGCATTTTCTTACGTTTATGTCCAAGTAGTAATAAGTAATAGATCCTTAAGTTTTCCTTAAACGATATTTGTAAAGGACTCCCATGGCTAGGCATATCGCAAGAAAGAGTTACGTGACTAGGCATATGGCAAGAAAGTGTTCCTTGGCTGGGCATACGGCAAAAAAGACTTCCGTGACTAGGCATACGGCAAGAAAGGGTTCCATGGTTAAGCAAATGGCAAAAAAAGAGTTCCGTGACTGGGCATGTGGCAACAAGTGGTTTCCGTTACTAGACATGTGGCAAGAAAGGGTTCCATGACTAGGGGCATATGGCAAGAAAAGTTTCCATGACTAAGCATATGGCAAGAAAGGGTTCCGGGGCCAGGCATATGGCAGGAAAAGGTTCCATGGGAGGAAAAGTTTGAGAACCACTGATCTAGACATTTCATTCGAAGCCTTTATTGACGATTTCATAGCACCATGGAGAATGCTGGCAGACGCGAAGACCGTAGACAATGTGGATTTCCGACGACGACAATGATGGAATAGAGTTACCACTAAGGAAACGGAGATGGTCATTGAGATGTTGAGAACCTTCCTAAAATCTCAAGAAATATTAGCCTGAATGGTTTTCAGCATTTACAACTTTCAAGGAAGGGTGTTCAGTCAAGCTTTAGAAACCATTAACGAATTATTTTCGTTAAGATATACGTCAAAAATGTTTTATTTGCGTATGTCCTTGCTATTACGTATTAACAAAATACCTTCAATCAAACTTGTGTATACAGGAACCTCTATATCTCGAAACTTACCTCGAATTCTCTTCTCAGTCTCAGGAATTCAAGATAAACATATTCTATCCTATGATACGTCGTATTACATTTAATTTATAAACTGCTGCTCATATTTAAATTAAATATTATTTTGTATTAAGATGTACCTTGACAAATAAAGTTTATTTTTATTATTATTATGAAAAAGACAATACATATCGTTGAGCTTTTGAGAATTGGTTGGAATCGACAAAGAACAAGTGATTTATTAGAACTAAAATAACGATCCACTGCTCAAAAACTAATTGAATGAAGTGAACATGAAACTGACAGTTACAAAAATTATTGAGTTGTTGACAGTTGTTTCGGAAGAAACCCGTCCATCTTCCTAAAAACTAAAATTTCTTTAAAACGAATGATGTTCATTCCAAAGAATTCAGGCGGGTTTATGCCGAAATAATTGTCAAAGACTGGACGAAATATATAAATGCACCAATTTTGTCTGTTTCGTTTAGTAAAATAGTCAACTGGCTTTTAGCTCTAGATCTCCCCTTTCTTTTAAAGCGGATAGATCCGAAGGCGCAATTGATCAAGGAAATTCAATTCTAGAACATACGTTTTATTGTTAAATCTAGATCTCTTTGACCCATATGTTATAAAGCATGATATTATTGCTTTTCCCAGGGTTAGTACAACCGCTACGAAAGATAAATACATCAATTGTTACAGAGTAACCGTCGTTGACCTCGCCGCCGATGTTCGCATTTTTACGTGCTCTATGCCTCCGTATCTTTTCAGCCACTGACACACCTCTGGACAGCTTCCGAAGCGCTCTTTCCGACGATATGCGTCTTCTATATTTCATTTTGGAATTTTACTAGTTTCAGCCGACGTAAAAATGTTCAATTTTATTTTTGTGTTTGAATTTCTTCCACTTCCCACAACTGGTTCAATTTTTACAATGCACGTAGATATAATCGAGGCATATCGTTAGAGACCAAAACAAGCACCGTAGCTGCTCGGCGTCATGAGCTATACGAATTGGAAATTTCCGTGGATGCCCAAATTGACTGTTTTGGGTCCATCCCCGCTCCTTGAGTACGGCGCGTGCACGGCGATTACTTCATGTTTTGGCGGGAACGGAACTACATGCCGGTTAGAATGATAGCAAAATAATTCTAGTCTGACTTGTAGTTTTGGAGTTTTTCAATGGTTTCCCATCGGCGTGAAAATGTTGCATCAAGATTTATAAAATGTCACCCAGTATTGGAGTGAACTTCTAGACGTATTCACGTCAAAAAAATAAATATGTAGAAACAATAATAGGCTTAAAATACTATATACATTAAAACCTTTCCAGCCAATGCTAAATTTTCAATCATTCAAAGACCACCTCTGTGAGCGACCACTTTTTCACGGAACCAACGGTGGTCGCTTTATGAAGGTTCTCCTGTTGCTCACTCATCTGGGCATCATGAAAACCCAACAGATCACTAGGCTAATCTTTCCCTGCTCACCAATGTTCTTAGCGAGTTTCAATAGATATTGAACCCGCTATTGCTTTTGGCTTTCCTGTCTGCCTGTCTATACGCAATGAAAAGGGTAAGGTAAAGGTCTTCCGTAAATGCAATAATGATGGCTATTGTTAACGTTACAAACCTACAGAGTTACTTGCGAATTAGAGAGTTGCGAACTAAAGGGTGCCGATTAGAGGACCGCCAACTAAAAGGCTGGTAATTAGAAGGCAGTCAAATGGTCTTGAATTAGAGGACCGAATTAGATGGCCAACGATTAGAGGGCCAACGATTAAACGGTCGCCGTTTAGAAGGCTGGCAATTAGAGGGCCACCAGATGTTCTAGAATTAGAGGGCCTCAAATTAGAGACACTAATTAGAGGGCCGCCGATGAGAGAACCAACAATTACAGGGTCACCGGTTAAGGGGCCACCAATTAGATGGCTGCCAATTAGAGGGCTGGTAATTAGAAAGCTGACAGATTGTCTCGAATTAGAGGGCCACGAATTAGAGGGTCACCGTTTAGAGGGTCGTGAATTAGAGGGCCGCTGATAAGATGGTCGCCGATTATAGGGCCTCAAATTAGGGCTAGCAATTAGAGGGCCGCCGATAAGAGGGCCACCGATTAGATGGCCGCCGAATATAGAGTCGACAATTAGAGGGCCACCAATTAGAGGACCGTCAGATGATCTAGAATTAAAAAGTCGCGAATTAGAGGGCCCCAATCAGAGGGGTAAAATTTGAGAGCCCCGATCAGAGGGCTAAAATTTGAAGGCTGCCGATTAGAGGGCCTTAAATTAGGGCTAGCAATTAGCGGGCCTCAAATTAGGACTAGAAATTAGAGGGCCGCGGATTATAGGGTTGCCGATCAGAGGGCCGCCAATTACAGGGCCAACAATTGGAGGGCCACGAATTAGAGAGCCGCCTATTAGATGGCCACCGATTAGAGAGTCGCCGTTTAGAGGGGTGCGATCACAGGGTCGCCGATTAGAGGGTCACCGTTTAGAGGGCCGCTGATTAGAGGGTCACGGATTAGAGGGCTGGCAATTAGAGGGCCGCGAATCAGAGGGTTGACAATTAGGGGCCTCAAATTATAGGTTCACCGATTAGGAGGGTCGCGAATTAGAAGGCCGACTGCTAGAATGCCGCAAATTAGAGGGCCGCCAGATGGTCTCGATTTAGAAGGCCGCCGATTAAAGAGCTACCAATTAGGAGACCCCGATTAGAGGGTCGGTAATTAGGGGGCCGCGAATTAGAGGGCCGTGCATCAGAGAGCCGCCAATTGGAGGGCCGCTAATTAGAGGACCGCCAATTAGAGGGTCGCGAATTAGAGAGCCGCGAATTAATGTTAATTGAAACCCGCTAAATTTAAATATCGACCTCAGGCGATTTTCTTTCACTTGCTTGTCTATTTTAGGCTTATTTGAAAAAAAAAAAAATCAATCAATATTTCAATTAAGCAATCTGTTACTCATATCGTGGGCTGAACTTCATTTATCTATGAACTTTATTTTTCATGCTTCTGCAAAAATGGTCGATTTCAAACATGGTCATCGAAGAGAGGACATTGGACTGCGAATTTGCGCTCTACTTTGCCTATATCGAATTAACTGGCATATATAAGCATCAATACATACATTTTATATATATATATATATATACACGCGTACACATATGGTGTCTCAGCATCAGGGTTACAAACTTCTAGGGTAGGGTACACCTAGACGACTCGGGATCACATAGCAATGATGGTCGCAAACCACTCACAGAGCTAGTTCTAAAACCTTCCAGCATACACAAATATTTACAAACAGTGCGTAAAAAGCGACAGATAAAACTCAGGTCAGCTTCTCAAGTGCATAGATGATTACGCTTCTCATGCACAGGTGGTCATTATTTGTGTATGCTAGACGGTTTTAGAACTAGCGCTGTTAGTGGTTTTCGATCAGTACGTGATTCCGAGCCACCTAGGTGTACCCTATCCCTCCTAGAAGTTTATAACCCTGGTGCTGAGACACCCTGTATATACAAGCTCCTTCAGTACACAAAAAATTAGTTCATTATTTATAATTTATTTAAATACTTAAAATTTACCTCAATACTTAAAATTTACTTCCACGAATTTAATTTGCTTTTAATTAAATACTTCAATTTTTTATCTCAATTCGTAAATGATTTACTTCAACACATAAGGAGTTTACTTCAATCAATCAGTTCATTCTAGTCAATTAACCAGTTTGTTACTTCAACGTAGAAAACTAATTTAACTGCATTACTGAAGTAATTGACTTACAGATTTTGTCAAATCCCCTTGAAGGGCAGAGTAGTTCACAGCCTCCGAGGAAACGTCTTCATTACTTTTACTTATATTCAGAATTCGAATATAATAACTGTTGTCAATCGGAAGATTTATTAAATAGGAGTTTAAGGCTGAAATACATAAAAACATGACTTTAAAGATAGTTTCCTAACTGATTTATTTTCGTAATCAGATATCGTAAATACCATAACGAAGACATGTTAAAAAAAAACCTTGCATTTGGTTAAGAACTGCAATATAATCAACACTTATAGTCAAAAAAGGAAGCCGTTCAATTCAGTGACGTAGCCATTCAAAATTTATGGAAGCTTTAAAGAATGGGCTTTAGAGAGCTTCTATGGGAGCTTTAAAGAGCTTTTAAGGGAGCTTTAAAGAGCTTTTATGGGAGCTTTAAAGATATTTTTTGAAGTAGATTTAAAGAAGACCTTGTAACGCTTCGTTATAGGAAATAATGTTTTGATATCAAATGGAAGGTGGGCTTGATCTCCGAACCTCTCCTTTCCGACGCTATGACTATTTGCCAAAGATGATATATCAGATGAATTAGAAATTGAGATTTATAGATGCATATATACGCATATGTACTGGAATTTTATGTGGTTTCAAAAATCGTCTTTCTATATTTAATCATTGCTGTCTCATCCCAAGGGATGTTGAAACGTCGCGACTACGTTGGAAAAACGCTGTCGATGCCAACTTGCGATAGTAAAAACGTCATGTCTCGAAGTCGTTACGATGCTTAGATGTCCGTAGTATAAATCTTTTCGTCAAAACCTTGCGAAAATGTAGATAATTTGATGATTAATATAAAATTATAACTTTTGATTTTCGTAGGAAGTAGATATGTCGTTAACTTGAAGAAAATATATAGTTAAAGGTGTTCAATTTTAAAGTTTTGCGAGTATCTATGTCATA
The DNA here is from genome assembly GCA_006491805.2 of Dysdera silvatica. Classification (NCBI taxonomy): domain Eukaryota; kingdom Metazoa; phylum Arthropoda; class Arachnida; order Araneae; family Dysderidae; genus Dysdera; species Dysdera silvatica. Next base: position 18,976,797 of record QLNU02003225.1, on the reverse strand, counting down.
AAATGGTTAAATTTCTGACGTTGTAACGGCGTAATGAATTTAACATCGTAAAGATATATTTTAGTATAGTGATCGTGAGTAAAATGCGACTTGTGAGATAAGTTATGACGTCATGCGATATGAAGTATTCAGATTTTGCAATGCAGGAGTTTCATTACATGCTTTTTTTATTTCCATTTTTTTCATTCTTAGGCCGCGTCCACACATGCAACAGAACACCGTATCGTAACACCGTCGCGTATAAAGTCTGGACCGCACTCCGTGACAGAACACCGTAACATTTCCGCGTCCCACCAGTTGTCGGTTTTCCCCCCCTTCGTTTCAAAGGAATGTTACAGGGCTATGTTGCACCCCATGTTCGTGTATTTGGACCAATTTGCGAACAGCTTTTTGCATGTACTGACAGGACGCAGTGATGTTACGTACTGATGATGATGCGGCGATGATCGCCCCGTAACATTATCGTGTAACACGGGATGTCACGCGACAATGTTCTGTTGCATGTCTGTACGCACCCTTATGGGTTTTTTTTTTTTTTTTTATTATTATTTTCCAAACGAGATGGTTTTTCTTCCCAAACTTTATGACCCCAATTATGGATTAACCAGTGTTAGGAACCTACATTTTTTCTAAGAATCAGAACCTCTGTCATGCGGTTTCTTCGTTTACTCCACCTTCTTAAGACAACCGCTATGTAAATGAGAGACAAAAAACAACGTTTTAAAAGCGTATTTATGGCAAGATTGAATTTAATCCATGCGTTTCAGGCGATAAAGGTTCGCCCTTCTTTGGGAGTGAACACAGTTCACTCCCGAAGAAGGGTGGACTTTTATCACCCAAAACGCATAGATTGAATTCAATCTTGCCATAAATACGCTTCTAAAACGTTGTTTTTTGTGTCTTATTTATATTGCGTATTGTTTCGTCGAATATTTCCACACACAACCGATATGTGTTTCGGCAAAACTGCCATTATCAAGACAATGCTCTTGGAAAATCATGACTAATGTATTATTTCTATGACTCTGAATTTTAGCTATTCCTATATAAAATAATAAAATAAATAAAATAATATATAAAAATATATATATATATTTTTTTTTTGAGTGATGATCAATGTTTGCTGTTCAAGCATTCATTCATTAATTGGGAAAGGTGCCTAGAAGTGCGGCTCTATAATCCCACGAAAGGGCTGTAGTGGGCACCATAAGCGTAACTTGAAGGGTTAAATATAGCGTAAACTGGGAGGAGCAAAAAAAAATTGTCTAGGAAAAAGTACGATTTTGCCTCTTTTCTAAAAAAAAAAGTGGCGGCAAGTGCCCCTTGCCTCCGCCAGGTCACGCCTAAGGTGGTAAGGAAGGCACAGATATCTGACCGGAGGCTGAAGAGAAGAGATCGATTCCACTCGAGACCATAATTTAGTTGATGGATACAGTCTTAAAGTGAAAGTGTAGTGTTAAGCATTTGTAGCAGTGGTTACGAAGCTCAACCTTAGCAGGAGCAAGGGGCCATGTGGTTGATCTGAGGCTTAACATGCCCAAGAAAGTGATTGTCAAATTCAGAATGAGGGATACGGTAAACTTTTCACTCACTTTTGCAATCGGAGCAATATTAGTGTCAAAATAAAATTAACGAGTATATTTAAAAAGCTTGTCAACATACAATAAGGATATATGAAATAAGAATAAAATAAATGAAAATGGTAACTAAAACGTACCCAACATATTACAACGTTCTCCTTTCGGCATGTTCTTAAAGCCGACTGGGCACCGACAAACGAAATCATTAGCGTCATAATCGACATCACACAAAGCACCTAAATTTGAACATGTAGCCTCATGTTCATTAATGTTGCATAGACCTACAAAATGATGAAAAGTTTATCATTAGTGAGCATAGTAAATTAGTAAATATTAGTGAGCATAGTAAATTAGTAAACATTGGTGAGCATAGTAAATTAGTAAACATTAGTGAGCATAGTAAATTAGTAAACATTAGTGAGCATAGTAAATTAGTAAACATTAGTGAGCATGGTAAATTAGTAAACATTAGTGAGCATGGTAAATTAGTAAACATTAGTGAGCATGGTAAATTAGTAAACATTAGTGAGCATGATAAATTAGTAAACATTAGTGAGCATAGTAAATTAGTAAACATTAGTGAGCATAGTAAATTAGTAAACATTAGTGAGCATAGCAAATTAGTAAATATTAGTGAGCATAGTAAATTAGTAAATATTAGTGAGCATAGTAAATTAGTAAATATTAGTGAGCATAATAAATTAGTAAATATTAGTGAGCATAATAAATTAGTAAATATTAGTGAGCATAGTAAATTAGTAGATATCAGCGAGCATCGTAAATGCTCAGAGAAAAAATTATACACATTCTTAAATTGCGTTGACTCATTACAGGGGCTTTATGGGAAATTGACGAACTTCATAAACATAAATTAAATGCTTCATTAATCGTATTAGTTATTACGTATTAATAAAAGCTGCGGGCATAGAGCATGTCTACAATTCATATTATCTTTAACAAATCTAGAACGACATATAATTTTTTTCTAGATGTAAAGTCCCAAATCTGTCTTTGACTACCAATAGAATATGAAGATGCGATATCGTCCATGTCTTCAATACTATGTGGATCTTCTTCGAAGTAAAAAAATGTCAATCTTTTAAATAACCCAACTTTTACATACCATATATGTGTATCAAAATTAATGTGAAAATTCCGTCTGAAAAGTATCAGTATTTTGTAAGGTATCATTATCCCCTTTTCAGGGCTAACACGATTGCCAAATAATTGTCAACACACAAAGCCACCAGGGCGAGTTTTTGTGAGTTTTTTCATGGTTTGTTTGTTTGTTTTTTGGTTTTACGGCTCAAAGACTACAGTGGTCATGCTGCGCCGGGACCTACTGTTTTCCGAGGAATCCGAACCTCTTAAGGCCTAGGGAACCAAACCCCGGACTACAGTGAGCAGTGCGATCTTTATGAGATCTCTGAGTAAGCGTTCTTTTTGCACTGCTGGGAGTCGAACCCGGATTAGCCGCGCGCGTTACCGCAGGGTTTTTTCATGGGGGATTTTTATTACGATTAATAAATTTGACACCCATGTTAAAGCTCTTACCAGAGCTTTTTTGTTATAGAAGAAAAGGAGACATCGTCCCCGTCCTAGAGTCAAACTAGTGTCCCTCCGTTGAACCCAGATTGCCTTAACCTCTAGACCAACGGGGCAGGAATAGCGTTCTCTTTTTTGCGTATGCAAGGACGTAAGATATTATTACCCTTCTCAGGGATAACACAATTGCCAAATAATGGTCAACACACAAAGCCACCAGGATGAAGTTTTGTGAATATATTATTGAGAGAGATTAATTTTGTAGAAAGTAATAACGATAGGAAGGTAGAAATACTGACAGTGGAAGAGTATATCCATATGTTCATGCGTGAGTTTTGGCGAACCCGGAGAGGATGAATCAGTTACTTCCAGGTAGCAGATATGCAAGATGGCATACTATGAGATCATCGCATTTTAATTTTATCCAAGATGGCAGGACGAACGGAGCAGCGATGCGGTATTAAGTCTTAACAGAAGCTCAGAGATACCCATATGGAAACAATTCACAAAATAGCTTCTTCTGACTTTTGGTTGCTTCCAAAAACGGAGATGCTACTGAAGGATTCCCACTTTGAAAGCAAGGAGAGTAATCGTGCTGCATACGACAGTAACGCTGAGAAGCATTCTGGGAGAATCCTCCCAGACATACTTCCATCAGTGGAAAAATAATTGGAGTGAATGTGTGGAGACACAAGGGTACCTCCACGCAGTTACTCACTGTCAGCCCAGCAATCTTTCTCCATCATTACACGGACTACATGAGTAATACATCATCGCATATACATCTTCCCTCATACATACATCTTCGCATATACATCTTCCCTCATACATACATCTTCGCATATACATCTTCCCTCATACATACATCTTCGCATATACATCTTCCCTCATACATACATCTTCGCATATACATCTTCCCTCATACATACATCTTCGCATATACATCTTCCCTCATACATACATCTTCGCATATACATCTTCCCTCATACATACATCTTCGCATTATGTTCTTGATTCTCCATTCTGTTAAATACAAGAGATTTCTCGCCGTGCATCTAATATGGATTACGCTTTTAGTCCATCTTGAAAATATCGAAAGAAAGGTTGGTTTTGGTTAAACGTGTAATGGTCTAAAATGATAAAGTATACTTACTTAGGCATCCATTTGTTGTTTCGACAAATCCTGCAGGACACTTACACTTGTAACGGGTGAAACTTTCATCTTCAACGCAAAAGGCATTTTGTTTCAGACACTGTGTCCAGCCAATTTCACCTTCTGTGCACATTTTTCGCCCTGTTTGTAAACAGAAAATAAAATATATCTACATATATATATATTGTATTATGGACAAAGATTTAATTTTTTTTCAAAGACGAGTAGCTTAGATAGTTCAAGTATTATCTTTGGTGTTTACTTGTTTCTTTTATAACTGTATTTTTAAAATATAAAACATAAAGATCTGTATTTCCTAATGAATAAGAATCTGGGAATTATTTGCGTAAAATTTCTAACGACTCAACGTTCTTTTTTATTCTATCTGGAGCTTGACTCTCCGCACAAAAAAGTTTTGAATTGCGCGCAAAAATGTAAATCCAAGCGCAACATGTCTTTACGCCGTGAGTTTCTGCTGTCCTTGCGCCATAAAACAGCCACATATTACAATTTACCTACCCGAAAGCCTAAGCCTAAACACATTGAGATAATAGAAAGGTCACAACGGAACATAATTTTTTAGTGTAACGCAACGGAATATATTCAAGTAGCAAAGCGTAAGATATGTTGAATTTATCCATAATTACTCCCCCATCTTTAAATAATGTTCTATGCTGCAGAAATCATTACCTACCCTCTATGCAGTCATTATTTCTCCTTCCACCCAAACCCTTCGTAAAATAGAGGTTCTTTTCATCCCTCGCTTTTAAAAAATGCTGAAATTTTTTAAAAATGCTGCTTTACGAATCTTTCAGTATCAAATTATTTTTTCCTGTCAAAGAGAAATTGTGATAAATATCTTTGTAGTCATAATTTTAAACTGACAGTTTCCTTTTCATTTCTTGTTAAGCATTGTGATATATTTTCATATCCTGGTTACCAACCCAAACTGGAATGCATATCAAGTGATAAGAACGTTTCATTTGAGTTTATTTATTTTCTGTACGTGGTTCATGGTATCACTTGTTTATGAATCACCAAATCAGTTGAACTTACTTATAGTGATTCAATGTCGTGAAGATAACATTCGGCATAATCAGATAACTAGGTGTGATAATGAATATGCAAAAATTTATCAACATCAAGGTTTCAGTTTTTATCATGTTTCATAACCTTGTTTCCTTCTGCAGGAAATTCTCTCCAAGTTTGTTCTGTACGCGTCTGTCCAAGCTGACACTGTTTAGACTAAATCTTAAAACTCGGGTATTTGATCGGTTGCCACTGGCCAGCAGGGCCCTTTTTATTAGAGGCCACTTCATTGCAGCTAGTAGCCACTTTTGCGTGACCACAAAACCTTTAAACATTGCAGTTAGGGGGGGGGTGGGGGTTTGTTTGATCAACATTTTTCATAAAAAAATAGTAAGTAGTTTGCGGTTTCAGAATGTAACCTCCCTGCAGTCAAAACAGACAGGATTGCATTGGGAAACAATAAAGTGGCGAGTGTGATGGTGACTGAAGTCGTATTTTTAATCGCCATTTCTCAATATTTAGTCGCCCTGGGGCCAGCAGCGACCGTGAATTTTAACCTGTAGTTTAGACCAATGTTTCCCAATCGTCTTCAAGTCGCAACCCCCTTCGTCCGCCGCCGCCACATTTGCATAATAAAAGCATTTTTAACAGAGTAAAGAAAACACATTAAATATAAAAATATATTAATTATATAAATTAATGTATATTATAGATATAAAATTAACAACCGTTAGTAGAATATTGCAATGTAGCCATGTTGAAATATAAAAGCGTTGGAAACATTTGGTATGAAATTCCTTATAAAAATAATTGCAACTAAAAATAGTTGTGGCGATGCCCAAGAACCAGTTCGCGAACCCCAGGTTGGAAACCACTGGTTTAGACAGATGTACATAGAATAAAAATTCACAACAATGCAGTTTAGACAGACGTATATAGAACAAGATGGCATGCGTCTGTCTAAGACGAGGCAGTTTAGAAAGACGTAGATAGAAAAAGACGATATACGTCTGTCCAAAGCAATACAGCTTAAACAGACATATATAGAACAAGATATATCTGCCGTTTTTTATGAGACGTACGTATATAAAAGACGATATATCTTACAATATTCCAACTTGAATTCTAATTTTACCTATGCCCCTTAATTACAGATAACTACCTTTTAACTACATATGGCATCTTAACTATATACAGTGTGTCTCAGCACCAGGGTTACAAACTTCTAGGAGGGTAGGGTGTACCTAGACGAACTAAAACCTAGGATCACAAACCTCTCACAGCGTCAGTTCTAAAACCGTCCAGCATGCACAAATAGTGACAACCAGTGCATGAGAAGCGCAAAATGCGATGTCCTAATCATCTATGCACTTGAGCAGCTGACCTGAGTTTTATCTGGCGCTTTTCACGCACTGGTTGTAAATATTTGTGCATGCTGGACGGTTTTAGAACTAGCGCTGTGAGTGGTTTGCGACCCTAGGTTCTATGACAAATATTGTTCGTCTAGGTGTACCCTACCCCTCCTAGATGTTTGCAACCCTGGTGTTGAGACACCCTGTATATAACCTATTCTTTATACGAATGTTAGTTTTGTTTGACGCCAGGAAAAAGTCAATTGAGTAAATAAATGCAATACATTTAAGAAAGTTTTTCTATGTATCGAGGTTTCAGATCAAATCTCAAGGGATTGATAAGAGGATGCATAATTTTTATGAAAAATACATTTAATCTTAAATATTCTCGAAGAGATTTCAATAAATTAAAATCTCAGTCACATGACAAAACAATTTGATCGAAATCCGTACTATACGTTACTAATGGATTATTTTTCATTTAACCCTCTTTGATGAAATAAACACGTTTGATGGCACACGAATTGGATGATAAAAACACTTAAGAGATTCCTATATTTTCTTAAGGGAAAACCCGTCTTCTGCCCTTGTGGAGTCGACAACGAGGCGTTTTAAATTTATTATACACGGTGCCTTTTTTTAAACTTCTGGACAGTTAATTAAAAAGATTAAGTGCAAGATATACGAGGGAAGTGGAGAAGGATGCAGGAGAATGTCATTAACTTAATAACCTCATCAGTTATTTTCCCCAATACTATACAAAAAGTTAAGAACAGAAATTTATCAAATACAAAAAGGAATCTCCTCACGTTAGCAAAGTTTACGATTTTTACCCTTTATTAAAGGCGCGAAGCAGTCATCTGGACTTGGTACACGAGAGGGAATAATTTGACTTTGCAACAGGTGCAGTTACGCATTAGTAATTGCATCGAAGATACGCAGATATTGTAAGCATATATATATATATAAATAAAAAGATTAATGCGTATAAAAGTATATGCATTTTAATTCGGCATTATCTTTGGGTATCGCAATATTGCGATTTAACAAATAGCTTAATAATTAATACTATATTATTTCAATAGATATGCCTTAATAGTATCACATGATTAGATGCTACGATACAAAAAACAAGCTGTAAAAGGAATTTACATAATTTTAAAGCATTTGATTAAGTTTGCATATTTTACGTCTCCAGAACTCTGCTAGGGTTTTCTGCGATGGAACCGAGGCTTAACGTGACTTTGGGACCGACACACTTCCATTTAAACAAACTTTTTAGAAGTCAGACAGTCCAGGATTCGAAGACTGGGGTGGTCACTACTGGATTACTGGGGTACGCAGGGCCGGTACTCTGTATTATGCCGTTCGGGGCGAACAAATTTTGCCGCCCAAAAGGACTTCATTTTAGAATATATGATATTTAGAACATATAATGCCTGTTACTACCAGTTCCTGTTACCGAAGAAGGGTTAGTTTCTCTGTTTCCGTTGAAACTGTATTCGAATAGTCTTTTTTTTTTTAAATATGCTAAACACTTCTTGTATTTTTCGTTTTTTTTTAAATTTTTTTTAAACTTTTTTTAAAATATTGAATTTTCCCAAGAAAAACAATTTCTGCGAAAATTGTTAAAAAGCAAAGAACAATTTGGTCCACTTGAGATTACACAGAGTCTCAGGAATATACGGCATAATATCAGTATTTCACATAGAAGCTGAAATTGGTTTTGCTGTTGCTTTAAAATT
>QLNU02003225.1:18931879-18968293 GCA_006491805.2 Dysdera silvatica | reverse complement strand
GAAATTTCAGACTTAGTCGAGGCCGGTGTAAGTGGGGTGGTTTTCCCCCCCAGGAAAAATCTTGCTACGATCATAGGTGCCAACTTCTAGAAGTGAAAAATCTGTAGTCAATCACGCACGCGTGGGCAGGCCACCATTTTTTAATTAAACAAAATCATACATAATTTATGAAAAAAGGGCACAATGAGGAAATTAAGTATTTATTAAATTAATAATAATAGAGGATTAAACTGTATTAAACGCAATATTAATTCTTAGAATTTACAAATGCTGTAGTGCAAGATTTTGCATTTGAGAAATTTTTTGTCAAATACATTCTCGTAACATTTCACATGTTGTCTGCATTTAACTATTAGTAAATTTTCTAATGTGTCATCAGACATGGTTGACCTGAAGTCAGTTCTAATTTTCTTCACTTGACTGAAGACTCTCTCGCATGCTGCATTACTGTGAGGGATCGTAAGTATTGACAGCATAACCTGAGAAAGTCGTTTAAATTTTAATTCACAAGTATCATTTTTTATTCTACCTACGGCTGCCTATTGTGCATCAATGCTACCTTCATTACTCACAGTTTGTGGAACTTCGAAAGCCTGGAACTCACTGAATTCTGTTTGTAAAGCATCAACAGCTTCATCTTCTGTATTATTGAACAAAAGAACAGGAAATTTTTCTGTAAAATATTTTAAGCTGGAAAATGATGCATTTTCAAAATTCGATATTTGTGTAACCTCTGCATGATGTAACACTTCTAACTCAAAAGGAAATTTATTGTGCATGTAGTCACATGCTGCTATGAAATAGCTTCTGACGTTTTCATAAAATTCATTTTTATCATGGATGTTAAAATCTTGGATTACTTTCAGTGTTCCATTTCCAATTAAGATATCAACATCATCTTTTTGATTACTCCTCTCATGATAGTGGACTTTCAAAATATTATTACATAATTTTGTGACGCTTGGTTTTATAAATTTCACTAGCATTTCTCTGTACAATTTTAAGAGAAGAGATTTTAGCATATGAATATGCGGTTCCGCAGACTGAAGTTGAGCATTTGCTTTTTTAAATACAGGCACAGTATAAGATAAAAACAAACAGAAAGCCTTATTGATATCTTCCGACAGAAAATAAAACAACCTTTCTTCACGAGACATGGAGTTTTCAGTTTTTTGTTTCTTAGAAATATCCACATAATTTTGAGCTTTCCTTTTTAATTTCTGTGATGCTTTTTTGCTGTTACGTTCTTTCACTTTATCTGCATTTTCAACCGAAACTTTGATAGAGGGAATAGTAAAGAAAGAAAGTGGGGTGATTTGATTCCTTTTCATGGCCTCTTCCTTAAAAAAACTGATCAAAGGTTGCCACTGCTGGATTATACGCTCTAAGCACTTTCCAACAGACAACCAACGAGTGCTAACATGTTTTAGTACCTTTTTTATATCAGTCTCATGAAATTCTTGAAGAATTTTCAACCTATCTTTTCTTTTCGAACTCTTTTGTAAGTAATAGTAAATGTCTACCAAAATTTCATCGATTTTAAATGGCAAACATGCAGCACTCTTTTCAGCTGCTAAGTTAATAAGGTGGCAGGAACAGCCCATAATTTCAATATTTTGGTGATGATTCTTTAACACCGCTGCTACACCTGCTTTTTTTCCTATCATAACAGGTGCATTATCACAGCTAAAGGCAACACAATTAGAAATTGGAAAGTTTTCAGATTGTAAAGCACTTACCAGAAGATTTCCAATATTTAACCCAGTAGCATCTTCTTTCAAAGATTGGCACCTACCGGTATGTACGATATTTTTTATTTCAGGTGGGTTTTTTTCGTATTTTTCATTTTTGATATTTCGGCAAAGTCTCTCAGTAACATGAGAATACGACATTTTCCTGTTTAATAAATCTTTCGTTTTGTGCAAACTTTCATTTATTCTCTCATCCTTTTATTCCACACTAACCTTTGACCTTAGTTTTCTAATTTTCTTGGTTTAAACAAGTTTCTTGTTTTTATACATTAGCATCTAATTCTACTGCTACTCTGGTTAATAGGAGTTCGTTAGTAATCTCTGGATTCCCCAAGATAAAATCGAAAGAAAGGAAGAAATTTAAATTTGTCATTTATCTGCTGATACAGGGTTTGTCCCAGAAGTTCCCGGAATGATTTTTTGTAGTTGGCAACGCTGGCTGACGGGGCGGAGAAGTTGGTGGGGGATCTGAGCTTGGAAACGAGACCGGTATCAGTCGCCTGCGGGCAGTTGTTGAGGCAGGGTCACGCTCCGCGCAGAGGTATCTACTGCACCCTCGTCGATCAAAAAATGGACCAGTTTTTGGAGCAGCGTTATGCAATCAAATTTTGTGTGAAACTGGGTAAAAACGGGGCGGAGACACTCGAAATGCTTCGGAAAGCCTACGGTGACGGGGCGATGAAAAAAAGCCAAACTTTCATGTGGCACAAGCGGTTCCGGGAAGGTCGGGAGTCCGTCGACATCACAAACGGACGACTCGGTGCAAAAAGTGCGTCAAGTTTTGGACAATGACCGACGATTAAGTGTTCGGGTGATTGCAGAGGAGTGTGGAATACCCAAAACAATCGTTCATCGCATTTTAACGGAGGATCTTCAAATGAGGAAAGTCTGCTCGAAAATGGTGCCAAAAGTCCTGACGAGTGAGATGAAGGAGCAGCGTTTGTTGAAGTGCCAGGAATTGCATGAACGCTACGAAACGGACCCAGAATTTTTGGACAGAGTGATCACAGGGGACGAGACGTGGATTTTTCAGTACGATCCCGAATCAAAGCGCCAGAGCAGCGAGTGGCACACCAAGGAGTCTCCTCGCCCGAAAAAAGCAAGGATGAGCAAATCGCGAATCAAGGCAATGCTCATTGTGTTTTTTGACAGAAAAGGTGTAGTTCACAGTGAATTCGTGCCACAAGGACAAACAGTCAACAAGGAGTTTTACTGTGAAGTGCTCAAACGGTTGCGCAACAGGGTTCGACGCGTCCGAAACGAAATTCGCGACAATTGGATCTTGCACCATGACAACGCGTCAACCCACACCGCGCTCATTGTCTCCGAGTTGCTGGCCAAAATGGGTGTGGCAACGCTGCCCCAGCCGCCGTACAGCCCCGATCTGGCACCAGCGGATTTCTTTTTGTTCCCAAGGATCAAAAGAACCCTGAAAGGAACTCGGCATGGGACGCTGGAGGCGGTAAAAGCAGCCGCGACGACCTCACTGAAGGAGATTCCCGTTGACGACTTCCAGGGCGCCTTCAATGATTGGGTGAAGCGTTGGCAACGGTGCATCGAAGCAGGGGGAGAATACTTTGAAAAGTTCTGAAAAGATTGTAAACTGATATTGAATAAATGATTTTAAAAAAAATAATTCCGGGAACTTTTGGGACAAACCCTGTACAACCTATAAATCACATATACAGATGTACATAAAATGTCCCCTGTAAAAATAATATTTAACAGGCCAAGGACCCAGTGTTGCAGGAAAAATTCTCAACTCTATTTAACAGGTAAAGAAAAACACATAAAAGCTCCGAATTCCATTCAGCAAATGAATAAACAATTTCTTCTTAAACCATTTAATGTTATTTGTGTTCTTAATGTCGTCAGGTAGATTATTCCATAAAGTTATACCTCTGTATTCGACGCTTTTCCTATGTAATTCTATTCTTATTTTACGTAGTCTTAGGTAATCTTTTCTTCTTAAATTTTCATTATGTTCATAAGAGTGTATGTCTATGATATCAACATGTTTCCGTTCTTTTATTCTTTCATACATTAATGTTAATATACTAAAATCGTTTATCTGTCAATTGGTCATATACCATGTTTAATAAACAATGATGTTCAATTATACAATAATTTTTGCCACCCACGTTTAAGTAGCTCAAACTAGAGCTTTTTAATATTTGAAGGAAAAAAAAATGCCCAATTACTCTTATTTCCAGATTCTATAATCTTCATGAATTTTATTTGTAAAGCTCTTAATGTGTTCAAGTTTTGTTTATCTGGATTTCCCCATATACTGTTGCAAAATGATAGGTGGCTATGTATAAATTGGTAATAAAGTTTTAATAGCACTTTCTTTGGACAATTATCCAATTGTCTCTTGACCATTCCAATTCCTGAACAAACTTTTTTCTATTTTATTTACGTGTTGATTCCAACTAAGATCTTGTGTTAATGTGATTCACAAATAAATCTCTCTTTTTCCCACATTCTATTTCTTTTTCCGTTGATACAAAAATTGTGTTGTCCTGAATGGTTATGTTCTTATTTTTGCGCGAAATATAATAATTTTTGTATTCGTTTCGTTAATTCTCATGTGATTATTTTGAAATCGTAATTTATACTTCTGCATTTCATCACGTCCAGTTATTATTAGGTCCCCAATATTATTACCCTGTAAAAAAACACTAGTATCGTCAGCGTATAAATACTATACACATAATAAAAGCATAAAAAGACTATAATAAAAGCGTAAAAAGACTATATAAGAAAAGCGTAAAAAGACTAGATAAGAAAAGCGTAAAAAGACTAGATAAGAAAAGAGTAAAAAGACTAGATAAGAAAAGAGTAAAAAGACTAGATAAGAAAGAAAAGCGTAAAAAAGACTATATAAAGAAAAGCGTAAAAGACTATAAGAAAAGCGTAAAAGACATAAGAAAAGCGTAAAAGACTAAGAAAAAAGCGTAAAGACGCTAAGAAAGCGTAAAAGACTATAAAGAAAGCGTAAAAAGACTATAAAAGAAAAGCGTAAAAAGACTATATAAGAAAAGCGTAAAAGGGTGAAAAGAAAACGTAAAGACTATAAGAAAGCCCGTAAAATTTATAAAGAAAAGCGTAAAAAGACTATAAGAAAAGCGTAAAGACTATAAGAAAAGCGTAAAAAGACTAGATAAGAAAAGAGTAAAAAGACTAGATAAGAAAAGAATAAATATTGGTGAAAGCATTCAATCGAAAATAATCCATTCACTTCCATTTCTTTATTGCCAAGTTTATCTTAATCATCCTACGGTATTAAGTACAGTAGAACCTGCCTAATGCGACCATCTTTGGGACCGGATTGCGATGGTCCCTACAGACAGTGTGGTCACTATAGATGACAGACTTTGGTATACGCAAGACTAAGTCCCTACCAGTTCTCTCTAATAAAAAGCGGTCACATTATTCACCTGGTCGCTTTATTCAGGTGAACAATTTACCAAAGGTGGTCACTTTACCGGGGTTTGCTGTATCTTAAAAAAAAATCTGTCGTGGTATCGTCCTAGGCGGCCACCTAATTCGTCTATATTGTCGCGCCTGGCCTGTATATAAATCATATTTCACCGCATAATCATTAACGTGCTATGCTCATGTAAAAATATTACTATTATCAGAATGTACATACATCAATATTTAGTAATAGAACTTTCTGAAATTTGTAATGTTAAAAAAGTGTTCATTTTTTGAACGAAATAAATATAATGAAAATAAAACATGTAATTTTTTTACATTTACATAAGTAAAAAGCATAAAGCAATTTAATATATTTCATTTAACATTCATTGAACTCTACTGGCAACTATTACGTTTTTTCAATATTTAAAAATCTTGCTTCAGGTTTATTAATGTTTTAAAGAGTTTAATTTATAAAGGAAGACAATATATTATATGCACGCTATCTTTATATATATTCATGTATCTGAAAATTAGGATATCTGCCAGTAACCAGTAACTAGTTATTTTGATCTCGTTATTAAACTCATTTTAAAAACTGCATACATAAATTAAAATATTTTATAATTTTCATTTATTTAATTTTCATTTTTTTTTTATATTTGTCCTTTTGCATTTTTGTTTTTAACATAATTATTCAATAAAATTTTAGCTATAATAGGACGACCGTGGTTTGGTGCGTACGCTTTCTAATACTATTATTGAGATGGCTGAATTTTCATGGGTCCCGGTTGAAGTAGATTTCTGAATTTACATTTTTATCTAAATTTCCATAATATAATTATTTAAAATTACTCGTAAAGAAAAGAATGATTTTCCGGCACCTGGTCGGACCCGAACCCACAACCTCTTGAGTGCCGATCAAATGCTCTACCAACTAAGTTACAGGCGTCAATCATTTTCTCCCTTACGAGCATCATCGGCTAATATGAAAAAATTTCTGATTTATTAATACGAATATTAATTTATTGGGCTCAGATTATATGTAAATGCATATGTGCGTACGCCATTGCATATTTTAACCATTTTTAGTGTCATTACATAAAAATACAAAACCTAGTTTTTCAGAACAAATGCATATTTTAAGAAGGTGTCAATAATTTCAAGTATTTTATTATTCTTGCAACACAGAATATAAAGGATTAGAACATTGGAATAAACTACCAGATAGACTGAAAAATATGGATAACTTTGAAAGATTCAAGAATAAAATAATGACGTTTTTGCTAGGAAAGAAAACAGCTAATGGAAGATTATAAGTATATATGCAAAAATAATTTGTTTTTCTTTAAAATGTTGTTTTGATCATAAAGCATACTTGATAATGAAATATAGGACATGAATAATTATAATTATTCATGTCCTATATTTCATTATCAAGTATGAAATATAGGACATGAATAATTATAATTGATGTTGAGAAATGTAAACGAAGGTAAGGTAGGATAGACCAGGGACTGGATATAATTTTGTATTTTCCTTGATGCGTCACACAGATAATTTGTATTTGAGGCTAAATAAACATAAAAATAAATTTGTCGTAAAAATATGTGAAGTATAAAAATAAATTTTTTTGTAATATAATACAAATCAGAAAGATGAATATAATATAGAGTTCGAAAAAATTACACAAAAGGTATACTAATTATGAAATATATTGTGTAACGATATGTTATAAGGGCCACACATTGTAAGATCATGATTCTTTTTCCGTCACATTTTTATCCCAGGCTTGGGACTGGGGAAAGCATTTTTTCTCTTTGGCGGTTTAAAAGATGTTTTCTTTTTTCTTTTTTTTAATTTTTTTAATATCATTTTCACTGTACTTTTTAATTTTTATGTTATTTTTATTGTGTTATTCCTAATTCAAAGTGTGAATGAACTTCTCATGTTCGAGATTTTCATTTAGTCGAATTTAGTTACATAACTTAAGGCAATTAAGCATTTTTTTCAAATCATTCGAAGATTTATTTTATTCGAAGATTTATTTTATTCGAAGATTGATTTTAGATGTTAGAATAGCCTGTTGTGGAATAGATGTGGAATAGCCTGATGGCTGAATTTATTGCTTATGTGACTTGTTATATTGAATCGATCTGAGATCCTCAAGCCTGTTAGATTCATTCATCCTAGTTATTTACTTGGGACCTTTTTTTTTGTATGGTCATGTATTGTCACAAAGACTGTTCTAAAAAGAATAAATAAAGTATTATTATTATTATTATTATTATTATTATTATTATATTTTAGGTAAAAAGTATGAGAGACAAGCTCACTTACGAGTGCACGTCACCCCATCTGTTGCATGCTGAAAATTTCCCACGCACTGACAGCGAAAACCGATATCTGCTACAGATTCGCACCGTTGGTCGGGGCACAATCCGTCTGGCACTTGCTTTGCAGAACACAAGTCTAAAATCAGAATTTTGTATAATTTAATATCATTAGATACTTTTTTTTTTATTTTTACTAAGCTTAAGCCCATAAAAGCCATCACGTCACATTGTTTTGTAACACTTTTTTTCCGTTCCATGAATGCTCTTACAAGACGGTGCTACTTCAATTATTTCTCTTTTGTATAGTCATCAACATGGTAATAACACTATAAAACGTTAATTCAAAACAACGTTTACCATGTTTGGCGCATTATAGCCCTGATACTCTTTCGCCATAAAAAGCCAAACATCAAAACAACGTTAATTTATTTTTAATTTAATTGAACATTCACAAGTTAATTTTGTTTTTTAAGTAACAGGTAATTTCAGAACATTGCAGAGATTGAGATTATTATTGTCATCATCATCTTCGCAGAAATTGATATTATTATTGCAAAAATTTAGATAATTATTTTTATTTTAGAAATTTAGATAGTTATTTTTCAGACATTTAGATAATTATTTTTATTTTCAGACATTTAGATTAATTATTTTATTTCAGACATTTAGATAATTATTTTATTTCAGACATTTAGATAATTATTTTATTTTAGACATTTAGATAATTATTTTTATTTCAGACATTTAGATAATTATTTTATTTCAGACATTTAGATAATTATTTTTTATTTCAGACATTTAGATAATTATTTATTTCAGACATTTAGATATTATTTTTTATTTTAGATTTTTATTATTTAGATAATTATTTTAGAAATTGAAATTATTATTACTGCTGAAATTGAGGTGCTTATTATTATTATTACTATTGTTATTGCAGAAAACGAGATAGGTGATATATATTCAAAATGCTCACCAATACAGTTTCCATTGTCTTCCACATAACCATTTGGACATATACAATGTTCTTCATCACCCACTTTCACACATGTGCCATATTTACATGCAGTATCAACACAATTGCTCATTTGGCCAAGAAATTCTACATAAAGACGTTAAAAATGAACATAGGATTTCAAAAATACATTCCACTCATGCATTAATGAAAATATAAAGGCAACACTTAGAAAGTAAGGGCAGTGGGTATAAAAATATCAATTATTAAATTTAAATAAATTCAATCTTATCTATTTATTGTGATAAAATCTGATTCTCCACTTTTTTCATGGTTCATTCTAGAACTTGTTTTCAGCCCATAATTTCCAGAAGAAAGTAAATCTTCCACGTATTTAGACTAGACTTAAACTAGAAACCTCTGGCTTGCCATCCGAGTGCTTTTATCGATGGGCCATTGACTACAGTCAAATATGGCTCTTTTCTCGGGTATATATATACCTATTAACCAAATAAATACCTATAAGAAATTAAAGTACGGTAACAAAGAGGTCACCGGTTCGAATCCCGCTCAAGTACTTAAACTTTTTCTCTTGCTATTATGAATCAAAAGTTATAATATAAAACCATGTAAAAATAGAGAGCCAGAATCAACGCGGCCCCCCACCCAGACTCACATCGACCAGCCCAATGTCTCCTTTCCTGGGCAGTGGCATTAATATTTTTTTCAGGGCCGGGGCTCCCATAACATAGATCTTTACCAGCACGGGCCTCTAGACTTCAACCAGCCCCGGGCTGCGGCCCCTGCTACTTTGTCGGCTCTGGCCAGAGTTAATCGTAATCACTACAATCCCTACTTGGCGCAGTATAGCCCAGATGCTCTTGCGCCATAAAAAAGCCAAACAAACAAACAATCCCTACTTACTTTCCTTTAATAACTTTAAGAAGAGGGGAATCATCTTAATAATCATTTATCCATTAACAACTATTATCACACTATAATTTTCTTTTACGTTTTCTTATTCTTTCGCGAGTAATCGCTTCATGGAACAATATCTAAAGCTGACCTTGTATACGATCAATAATGTCATCACTTGTAATGTCATTGTCATAAAATTCTTTCTTCACTACTCCGTCATTACTTGTTAACCTTACAGGCTATTTGAAATGGTAATATGGAATTATCTGTAAGGTTGAAAAGTAATCAGGCAAGGATTCTGAAGATCGAGAAGTCACAGGTAATAACATTATTATGGATAGTGTAAGGTCGAAAAGTAATCAGGCAAGGATTCTGAAGATCAAGAAGTCACAGGTAATGACATTATTATGGATAGTGCAAGGTCGAAAAGTAATCAGACAAGGATTCTGAAGATCAAGAAGTCACAGGTAATGACATTATTATGGATAGTGTAAGGTCCCTTTGAGAATTAACAGCGGGTTATTTTCTGGAAGATTGTAATCACTAAGGCCCGGATTTTCATGCAAAAAAATTAGCCCAAATAATGTGCAAATATGCTCAAAATTATTGCAAAATATGCACAAAAATACGCAGAAATATGCAAGTGCATAGAAATCCGGACCCTACTCATAAGCGATGTTTCGAAATGTATAAAATAACAATTTATTGAAACAGTGCAAATGTTCTTGAAATTATTGCATAACATATATACTGAAATGCATAAAAAAACAATCTTTTTACATCCTTAAATATGATTATGCACAAAATCAATACAAAATACACACCAAAATATATTAAATACGTACAGAGATGCTTGAAAATATAAGCATTGGCTTGGGTCCAAGGACGCTGGCAGGGTGAAATCAAGGGGGGGGCAAAGGCCTTAAAAACAAAAAAATTTCTACCTCATCTTATTAATTTTACTTTTTTTCCCAAAGAAAATTGAGATATAGGGAAGGGGCAACGGCCCTCCCATACCTACACATGCCGGCGTCCATGGCTTGGGCTGAAAAATATTACACTTGGTCGTGACTTGGAAAGTATTATGCACATACGCATAGAATTATTTTTTTCTAATTTTAGTATTATCTAATCATATCATTTACAATGGAAACATATTCTGTAGCATTTTTCCCATTTTTATTTAAAATTTAAAAAAAAACAGAAAGGCCTTTTTGAAGACAACAAACATCGAATAAATTTAATGGATTGAATTACAAGCGGATTAGAAAAATACACACTTTTTGAAAATGTTGCAGAAATATGCCAAAATATGAAAAATATGCGCAAAAGGCGAAATATGCAGAAATTTGCAAAAAAAAACATTCAAGTGCATAGAAATCCGGGTCCTAATCACGCCATTATACTTACACCCAGTTTGGGTGAACCGTTCTTGAAATTAACTTTGATTGATTGATTGTTTGGTTTTTTTATGGCGCAAGAGCATCTGGGCTATACTGCGCCAAACATGGTAAAAAAATTAGCTTTGAAAATAAGAACAGGTTATTAACTATAGCCTATACCGTTTGTGCTAATGCCGTCTGACCCATAGACATCTGTTGGAAGGAAAACCAGCACCAATTTGCCAAGTGTGCAATGAACCCATAAGTGTTTTACACATTTTAACTCAATGCACCTATTATAGACTTGCCCGCACTCTTACTTTTAACTCTTCATCACTCTCTGACATTTTAAATGACCATGCTGACCATACACACGTTTTTAAATTTTTAAAAAGTACTGGGTTTTACAACGGTCTTTGATTTTACCATGTTTGGCGCAGTATAGCCCAGATGCTCTTGCGCCATAAAAATAAAAAAAACTGTTTATGCTAAAGAGCACATATCAACGAATCGGTTATTTGAATTTTTGACTCCTCACTAGTAGCAGCTGTCCCTCCATTAATACGAGTATGAATATAATTATATATAGAAGGGGAATATATATTTTTTTTAAATAAAATGCTCTTGATTTCTTTAATTTCAACACTCATTGCCTTGATTATGAAGCATAATGTTGTCACATTTCCTTGGTAACGAGTGGTAATTTCCTTGGTTAAGGAAGTGCGGTATCCAATGACGTAAATTACGGAACATGAAACAATAGGTATTATCACTTTAATTTCCACGGAAGAGATAAAATAATCATGCGGAAAAATAGATAAACAGCATAAATTAATACTTTAGAAAACTATGCTTTTTTTTTTAACTTTGTCGCTGAAACAGGTGAAATTTTTGGATACTATATGTAGCGTCGTTATCACACATCGCTACGCATAATTTGCACATTATTATCAGTTCGAGAGAGTTCAAGTATTATGTAAGCACCTTGGGGGGGGATTTTGCCGTTGTGCTTATTTTCCTACGTCGGCCGATGTTAATATTTGCTTACCAGGAAGGAAATGACCAAAATATTGCTTACGTAATATTTGAACTCTCATTTTGCAGTTATTTCTTCTTTTATGAGAATTTATATACGCGTATATGCAAGAACTCATGATAATTCATAACTCAGTGTTGGATTTGTTATCAAGTTAAAAAATGCACAGATACTAACCACTGTACAGAACAGTTCCTAACTTACCGCAGGATGTGTTATCACTCTTCAGTGTGAAATTCTCGTAACATGAACACATGTGCCTGCCGTCGACGATATCGCATTTTTGATCGCACTCGTTTAGGGACGGGAACACACACGAAACATCTATAATAAATATGATTATTATATTAACCTCTCCTGCATATAAAATCAAGCTAAAATAATTTATTATTAGTAATCAATAATTTTTATTCAAACCCAAAGGAATTGCATGTGATATCGAAACCCTTTTTTTAGCGTTGAAACTTTTTGTACTGAGCTTAACCCCATATAATTTGCCATTATTTTTAATCACATTTTTATGCCAAACTTCGCCAAATTTCGCCAATTGAAAATTAGCTTTTATTTGTCCTTTGTATTTAAAATATTTCATGAAAATAAATAAATTCTAATTTAAAATTGCACAGACCTGACAATTGCCTCATGACCTATTACTGCAAGTCATGCTCAGAGTTACTGTATATCAGTAGTTAATAGAAAGTGCTTCAAGTCATAATAGAGTACCATCATAGACGGTTGCTTTACCTTACTAAAAAGTGCTTTGGAGAAGAAAGAGTGATCGCCATAAATTCCCGAATCCTGTATCGGAAGGTAATACGTATAAGCAATTTTGCGTTATTAATTTGAGCTAGAAAATTAGCTTTAATACGAATACCAATATTGGTACAACACTAATATGAATGCCAAGGTTCCTAAAAAAAGGGGCTGGAACATATCCGCCATTTTGTTGCCATTTTATCACGTGATCGCATATGTGCATATATATTTTTTTTTTTTAGCCTTTGAAATTATTGAATTATTTGTGTAATGCATTTAATATATCATCTTCATAAATGCATTCTTACGTTGCTAATATTATTTTTGGTCCTGCCACGATGACACGATATGCGGATATTACAGTCAAGGCAGGGAACCCTGGTTCGAATCCGGGATGAGGACAACGTCTCTTTTTCTCCTAAACAAAAATATCTCTAGTTTGAGCTACTAATACGTGGGTGTCAAATTTATTTGTAATAAAAAATCCCCCACGAAAAACTCACAAAAATCTCGCCCCGGTGGCTTTGTGTGTTGACCAATATTTGGCAATTGTGTTATCCCTGTGAAGGGTAATAATATCTTACAACTTAATATACAAAGAAAAAAGCAATTGTTCCTGTTCTCATTCGTCTAGTAAGTCAAGACATCTTGGGCTCAACGCGGGGACCCTGGTTCGAATCCAGAATGGGGACGGCCTCTCTTTTTCTCCTAAATAAAAATTAGCTCTAGTCTGAGCTACTAATACATGGGTGACAAATTCATTTGTAATAAAAATCCCCCACGAAAAACTCACAAAAATCTCATCCCGGTGGCTTTGTGTGTTGACCATTATTTGGCAATTGTGTTATCCCTGTGAAGGGTAATAATATCTTACAACTTAATATACGGAGAAAAAAGCGTTTTTTCTTGTTCTCATTCGTCTAGTAGGTCAAGACACCGCGGGCTCAACGCGGGGACCCTGGTTCGAATCTGGGATGAGGACGGCGTCTCTTTTTCTCCTAAACAAAAATAGCTCTAGTTTGAGCTACTAATACGTGGGTGTCAAATTTATTTGTAATAATATGTAAACTGCGACCTGGGACTAACCTATGATTTAAGTGCAATAGACTCTCATAAATTCCAATTATGTTACTGTACACAAAAGCAGAATGCATGAAATTATTGCTTTAAAAGCAATAAAAACAAGCTTTTAACAATAAAACTTTTAAGCAATAAAAACAAGCTTTTAACAATAAAACTTTTAAGCAATAAAAACAAGCTTTTAACAATAAAACTTTTAAGCAATAAAAACAAGCTTTTAACAATAAAACTTTTACAATAAAACAAGCTTTTAACAATAAACTTTTAAGCAATAAAACAAGCTTTTAACAATAAAACTTTTAAGCAATAAAACAAGCTTTTATAAAACTTTTAAGAGTGCAATAAAAACAAGCTTTTAATAAAACTTTTAAGCAATAAAAACAAGCTTTTAACAATAAAACTTTTAAGCAATAAAAACAAGCTTTAAAACAAATCTATTTATCATGCCAAGTGTGTATACTAGAGTGTCGTTAATCCGAATTAATAGGGACCAAAATTTGTTCGGATTAACCGTTCTTTACTACAGAATTTACTGCAAGCTATAATTGTTTGATGTGTGTGTTTTGATGTGCGCACAGACAACGGGACAGGCGAAAAATTTCCCTTTTCTTTATAAGAAGTTTTAATTATTTAGCAACACGCACTGCGTTGTTTGTTTACTTCTTGCCAGTCGTCTTCCTTCGCAGTCGACTGAAAACAAAATCGGCTTAACCGAATTTCCGGATTAGCGGGGTTCGGATTAAAGAAGCTCTCTGCATTATGAAATTAGTCTGCATTTTATTTTTAAAAAGCATACAAACCAATACGTTCATTGAAACCACATTGAGGTTTCTGTACGAGTTGTTTATAACCACTTACCAGTACAATGGGTGCCATCAAAAGCTTGCCCATGTGGGCAAAAGCATTGAAAATTTTCAGGTTTGCCGTCTACGCTTTCGTTGCAGACCATATCCGTCGATGGACAACCAACAGTGAGGCAGAAATTTGCTATAGAAATGCAATTGAAAATGAGATGGTTGCCTCAACAATCCACACAGAACAATAATCAAAAGAAACACAGCCTATATATGATTCAATGAAGCTAACATTCAACATTTGTCAGTGATATGAATTGGTATAGAGCAATATGATTGCAGTATATCAGAAATACATAATATGAACAACTATTAAGATTGTCTACATACGTCTGCATTCCATGGATGTATTGTTTCTGTCGTACCCTTTTTTGCATTTGCACATACTTTCTTCGCAAATTTCATGCTCTTTACAAGTCATCAAAGGACACATGTCCAGCACTGCAACCAAAATAACAAAAACATACTTTACTAGTGTCATCTTATGAAAACTTAAAATGTGTATATCTTCAAGCAGTGTTGCTTTGATTTTGGGGAAATTTGGGTTATCATCTGAATGGTATTTGAAGATTCAGTTAGAGCATGAAACCAGAAGTTCAACTACCACCAAGAACTTTTACCTCAGATCTTCATTAGAAGTTGGAAGGACTGGTGAGATTGTAACTTTTAAAACTGGGAGACTTGTGGGAAGGACTCGGGGAAGATATTCTGTAACATGTATCCCTCCACAAAGGATGGTAGTTTTTTCTGGCGTTAACATGAAACCTTGGAATGTCCTTAATAGTTGACGTTAGAGTCTAAATTCCCACTATATCCTCATCGTTACCTGTAAAGACTTCATTTTCAAAGTTTAAATTTAAAATTCCAGAACGGATTTAGCGATCGATCGGATATAGCGAGCATTTTCGTTTGTCCAACAACCCTCATCATATACGGGTCTTACTGTAATTAAACAGGCTTAATTTATACCACAACGGGGCCCTGACCTCGATGCAAAATGACCCTTTCTGTCCTTGCACCGTGAAACTCAAACAAGGTAGTAGTGTAGACAAAAGAATTGGATAAGAAAAGATAGATAGTAGTGTAGACAAATAAATGCCTACGTGTTATACAATCACGTGCACACGCTTTGTAAGCCTATAGGCTTCTACAATCATAACAATAAGGAAGTGCTTTAGTTTCTGTTTGATTTTCCCCCTTTAAACTACAGATAATTTATAGCTCAAATATTTCCACCGAAAGGTTAGACCTTCACTAGAAACAGCAAAATTCCATGGGTTTTTTTTAACTTTCGAATAACTGAAAATCCAGCAGCTAAGCAAGCCACCTACTTTGTGTGTGTAGGGGGATTTTAACCTTTCTGCCTAGGGCCTATGTAAATCTTAATCCGGTACCGAGTTAAAGTGTCGCATTTTAAAATACAGTAAAACCTCTCTACCACAACATTATACGGACCGAGAAAAGTTATTGTAGATAGAGCTATTGTTATAGGGAGGGTTCGTTGTACGGTATTACAACAGTCTTTGATTTTACCATGTTTGGCGCAGTATAGCCCAGATGCTCTTGCGCCATAAAAAAAGCCAAACAATCAATCATTATACAATAAAACCTATCTACAACAATATTGTACGGACGGAGAAAAATTATCGTTGTAGAAAGAGTTATTGTCATAGGGAGGGTTCATTATACAGTAAAACCTCTCTATAACAATATTATACGGACCGAGAAAAATTATCCTTATAGAGAGAGTTATAGGGATGGTTCATTATACAGTAAAACCTCTCTACAACACTATTATACGGACCGAGAAAAATTATCGTTGTAGAGGGATTTATCGTTATAGGGAGGATTCGTTGTACAGTAAAACCTCTCTACAACACTATTATACGTACCGAGGAAAATTATCGTTGTAGAGAGAGAGTTATTGTTATAGGGAGGATTCGTTGTACAGTAAAACCGCTCTATAACAATATTACACGGACCGAGAAATATTATCTTTGTAGAGGGAGTTATTGTTATAGGGAGGGTTCATTACTCAGTAAAACCTCTCCGCCACACTATTATACGGATCAAGAAAAATTATCGTTGTAGAGGGGTTTATCGTTATATCGGATATCGTTGCTGGGAAGCTTTTACCTTTACACTCTCGTTTTGCGTAATCGAAGTATTCTCCCGTTTTGCATTGGCAGTAAAACAGATCCGCTTCATGATGAGTAACGCAGTGTGCTTCTTGGCAGAAGATATCCCCTCCTTTAAGTTTGCACAAGTCTCTATCGGAACATTTATCTCCAAAATAGCCGTCCACGCAAGAACAGGTGAAGTTATTTTCAGATGTCACTGTACACGTTCCTTTATTTTCGCAGGGATTCGGTAAACACGGCTCTTGAACCTCTGAAATAAGAATGGAGATTATTAAACATAAATCAAAGGAGCTCTAAGAATCTATGATAATCATATCCTAACAATTTTTACACCCCAACAGACTACCAGAGGTGAAACCAATGGCGCAATGTAACTTCCGAAACGCAATATACTTACGCAAGCAGCCATACTCACCAGGACTTGAACCTTGACCCGCGGTCGTCGCCACTACGATTTTAGGGAATTGACACGTAACTCGTAGTAACGACCACGGCCTCCAAATCCATTGTCTTAGATTTGATTCTCAGTGAGCTCATTAATGTGTGAATATACCGTGGATTGGAGATCAAGTTAAGCCGTTAAGTTGGTCACGTTAAACCGACGGTCCCTTCCCAACTCATTTGTTGTGAGGTCTTGAGACGTAAAAGACCCAAACCAGTATATATAAAGTGAGATTATATAGTTAACGCTTTCCTTAGTGCTCTACCAATAATATTCTCTCACGTAAACGCTGATAAACAAAGGGATTTATAAAATCTACACTTTCGTGATCCTTATTTATGGTTTTTGCTTGCTATTCTTTAATATTTTGATATAGATAATTCATTAAAAGGTGTTTGGGTGGGTCACACTCACTTTTCTAAAATATATACAGGGTGTCTCAGAACCAGGTTCACGAACTTCTAGGAGGAGTAGGGTACACCTAGATGACTCGGAATCACATAGCAATGCTGGTCGCAAACCACTCGCAGCGCTAGTTCTAAAACCGTCCTGCATGTACAAATAGTTACAACCAGTGCATGAGAAGCACAAATTGCGATGTCCTAATTAGCTAACTTGAGCAGTGACCTAAGTTCTATCTGGCCCTGTTTACGCAATGGTTGTCACTATTTGTGCATATTAGGCGGTTTTATAACTAGCGCTGTGAGTGGTTTGCGACCAACATTGCTATGTGATTCCGAATCATCTAGGTGTACCCTGCCCCTCCTAGAAGTTTGTAACCCTGGTGCTGAGACACCCTGTATATATCTCAGTTCACTTTCTTCAAATGGTTTACTATAATTTGCTGCAAATAGGGTACTGGAATTTTCTACAAAATGTTTACCAGAATTCGTTGTAAATAGTTTGATAGAATTTTCTGCAAATAACGCGCTAAAATTTACTGCAAATATACAACCAAAATTTGCTGCAAACACTGCGCTAGAATTTTCTAATCACCATACTATAAATGTTTTTCAGAAAAGGAATTAAACTCGTGATCTAAACTTCCCAGTAAATTCCAAGCGAAAATAGAAAGTAAATTTTTAGACAATAAACTTTAACTTTTTTAGACAATTACTTTAATTTAAAATGAGTTAAAAACATGGTATACACATTGCAACAAAAATAATATAAAAATTATAAAAGAAAAAAAATATTCAACATGGATATGCTTGAGCATACCTTCACAATTTTTTGTGTTTGCGTTTAGAAAGTATCCTTCATTGCATTGGCAACGTTTCAATTTATCGGATTCCAGCAGTAGACAATTTCCGTGAAGACATCCTTCAGACGGACACTCGTTAAGGATTTCGCAGGACGATCCACTATAACCTGAGTTACAAGTACAATTGTATGACCTCTCAGAGGTTAAGTCGCAAGAGCCATATTTGCCACAAGGATTAGGAAGGCATGGTGAACGTGAAACTGGAAAACAGATATGAAGTGGTAATACCAAATCAAAATTGTGGGAACTGCAATAAGAAATACAATATTTGCAAACCGAAGTTTTCTAAATTATAATAGGGGGCCTACTAACTTACAGTAGGGGCCAACGCGAATGCTCAGTTACCAGGCCTTAGCAAGAAGTCATGCGTTTAATCTATTATTTTTAAATTTCACAGCGCAAGGATACAAGGGTCGTGCTGCGTCGTGACCTACACTTTTCCGAGGAATCTGAACATCTTATGGTTCAACTATGAAACCAACCCCCGGACTACAGTAGACAGGTAGTCGCTAAGCATTTATTTATTTATTTATTTCACAGTTTGCAATGTAATCCGTGATAATGGCGAACTAGACGAATGCGTTATCATGTGTTTGATTAACAAACGTTTTTTGTCAACGGTAGAGTGTCAATGAGAGATGATCTAAGGTCAAAAAGGTCATGAACTAATAATGTGGATTTAACAAGAAGCGGGCAAGGAAAAAACCGTCAGGTCACTGCACTGATACTATCCGAGGAACTTGGTGTCAATGGGGAAGCAATTAGGCGCCGCCAAACTGACTTCCGGGCAGCTGAACAATAATTTTTATTGCATGACAATGCAAGACCACACCCAGCTTTGTCGGTCCGGGAGTTTCTTGCAAAATACGAAATGACAGCTTTTCCAAATCTTCCATATTCTTCTAACGTGTTCCGCTGTGGTTTCTTCCTTTCTTTCTCTCTAACTGGAAAAAAATACTGAAAAGGAAGAGGCATAAGGACATAGCTATCCAGAAGACGGCAATGGATGAGCTGAAAAGCAAATCAGAGGAATCTTTTTCAAGCTTCTACCAAAACAATTAAAAACGTCCACTGCATCGAACCAATCCTACAGGCAAGCACAAATACCGGGGGGGGGGGAATCACAGGGATCATGACCCACCCAAAAAATATTTTTTCACTGTAAAAAATTCCAACTTTTATGAAAAATGAAGGGTGTTATTCCAAGACCATGGCAAATTCTGTCCTTGAACCCCTCAAAATGAAAGTCTGTATCCGCCCCTGCCTGGAGGGGAGACTACTTTGAATTAATTGATAAATTTAATATTTTATTTATTGTAATGCCAATCCTGGAACTTCTATGACAAAGGTGGTATGTTCCCTAATTCACAATATACGACCCAAAATTGGCAACATGTGATCCATAATTGACAATATCTGATTAGTAATTGGTAATATCTGATTTATAATTGACAATATGTGATTCATAATTGGCAATTCATGATTTGTTATGGTCGATATTTGACCCGTGGTAGACAATAAATAATTTGGGCGTAACTGCATAACCCGTGACCTGGTTCTTTTCCACCTACTGATTTTTTCCAATGTTACTAAGACCGGCTGGCAATGGGGAAAAGTAACTTGCCACCATATTCGTAATACCGTTTAATTTATTTTATTTTTTTTTAGCATTGTAATTATCCTAAATCAGATAATGCCTTGTGGAGGCTGCCCCTCCTTCCCCCAAAAACATCAGAAATGGTTGAAAATCGGTAATGACAACCCAGTGAAAAGCGAAAGAGGGAAGGGGAAAAAGAGGAAGTACTCACCTAGTCAGCGCCAGTGTGAGGTGGAAAGATGGGCTTCCGCCATGATGGAAATATCTTGTCTTTGTTTTGTTTCTTTAGCGTTCTGTTTTTCCCCGAATCAGTAGACTCCTTATGAGGGTGCCCGCAATCGAAATAAAGACTAAATTACTCTTACCTGCATCAGTGAAGGGTAAATGGAGAGTGACCCCACACTTACAACGCTTTGAGCTTTTGCACTCGCTGCCCGTTCGGGTAGTCTTCGAATACTCCTTGATCAGTATAATGTCGAATTACTAAAAACCTGCAAATGCTTAATTAAAAATACGACTAAAAGCGAATTACAAAATTATTCCCGATATACTTTCGCTGCAAAGCAAAAAACACAGCCTTGAAAAACACGAAGCACGTGAAAATTATGACGTTACAAACTCTAAAAAAGAGAAACGCTTAAGTATGACGTTAGAGAGAGAGTACATTACAATCTAATCTACTGAAATTTTAGAGCAATTTCCAGAGGAAGGAAAAGCGGGTGACGAACCATGCAATTACGCCATAATTTGTAGTTGATAAAAAATAATTCGCTAAATTGACAATATATAATCAATAATCGTCAAAACCGATTTGCAATCGACAACATATTGACAATATCTGAGTTGTAATTGACAATGTCTGATCTATAATTGACAATATGATTCGGAATTGACATATTCTGATCCATAATTGACAATATATGTTTCGTAATTGACATATTCCGATCCATAATTGACAATATATGATTCGCAATTTACAATCCTTTATGATTCGTGAATCACAGCAAAATAAAATAATTCGTACCTTGACAGCTTTTCGATTCCTCATCATAATACTGTCCATCAGAGCATTGGCAATATTTCCGTTTTCCCGACTCATCTAATGCACAATGGCCACCTTTACAGGGTTCCTGATTGTCTCGAGCATAGCATTCGTTTACAATTTCACACGTAGTTCCGGTATAATCAGGTGCGCATTTACATTCGTACGATTTGTTGTTAATAGCTTTGCATGTTGCATTGTTTAAACACGGATTAGGGAAACAGGGTGGTGTGGCACCTGAAGGCAATAACTGAAATTATAATTCGCATGTACAAGTATATAAAATAGTATGACAAACATATAAAACAGTGTAATAAGTGTTTAAAATAGTGTTGTATTGTACATTGTATATATAAAATAGTGTAACAAGTATATAAAATAGCGTATTATATATAAAATGGTATAAGATTGCAAAGCAGCATATTAAATAAATTAGCCATGCTTAAGACTATGCTCAATGCTTCAATATGCATGTAGAAAAAAATATATATTTGTTCATATAATTATGTGCTTCTACATTATCCTATTTGTTTGTTTGTGGCATTACGGCGCAAAAGCCGCAGAGGACATATCGCTCCGGGACCCATAATTGCACAAGGAATCACACGCAATTTTACAAGGAAAAAAAAAGACCACAATTTTACAAGGAAATCTTCACTACTAGAAGCACCAGCTGCATACTGTGGGATATAATATTCCATATTGAATTGTTAAAAAATTTGACACTGCAAGGATAAGTATGGATTTGTAAATTTTAGAAAAGTATTGATATAAAATGCTTCTACTGACAATATAGCAAGAATTTTTTTAATTATTAAATGCGTTTATTAATCAAGACAAAACCAATTTACTGAACTAATAAAAGCTGGATGGTAAATGGATATTTCATAGAATTTTAAATTTATTTGATAATGCAGAGACAATGTTCTTAAAACTATTTGTCGATGCAAGGACAATGTTTTGGCAACTATTTGACAATACAAAATATTTTCAAAACTGTTTGACGATGCAAACATAATACATTGAAATCTACCTATAACGATATCCCCCCCCCCCCAAGTTCCGGCAGACATAGAATGTTTTAAACCTTATTTATAACGGTAAGCTCTCCATAACGATATCCGTTCTCGGTCCCCACAGTATCGTTATAGGTAGAGTCACTGTATGTTTAAAACTATTCAAAAATTCAAGGATAATATCTTTAAAACTATTTGGCAAAGAAAGGACAGTATTTTCAAAACTATTTGACAATGCAAGGACAATATTTTTAAAACTACTTGACAAATCAAGGATAACATCTTCAAACTATTTGACAATGTAAGGACAGTATTTTCAAAACTATTTGACAATTCAAGGATAGTATCTTCAAAACTATTTGAAAAAAGCAAGGACAGTATTTTCAAAACTATTTGACAATGCAAGGATAATATGCTCAAATCTATTTGACAATTCAAAGATAATAGCTTCAATACTATTTAACAAAGCAAAGACAATATTTTCAAAACTATTTGACAATTCAAGGATAATATCTTCAAAACTATTTGACAAAGCAAAGACAATATTTTCAAAACTATTTGACAATTCAAGGATAATATCTTCAAAACTATTTGACAAAGCTAAGACAATATTTTCAAAACCATCAGACAATTGCAAAGGCCATGAAATTATCAATTGCTTTGGTACTAACCTCTACACTCCATTGTCTGATCATCCCAATAGGTTCCGATAAAACATTGGCAATACCAATATTCCATGTTTTCGCTGGATATGCATGCTCCATTTTTACATAGAGTGCCATTTCGATCAAATTTACATTTGTTCAATACTTCGCAGTATTTACCAACATATGCAGATGTACAGTTACACATGAATTCGCCATCAAATACCTCCATGCATGTTCCTTCATTCTGGCAAGGATTAGAGTCACAAGAGTCAAAATTATCTGTAAAATTTCAAATCAATTTCTTGTTATTTGAGAACTTTTCGCTTATAGTCAAAAATAATTCCCATCAAAAATTTTTATATTTCTTAAAAACCCTTAATATGTAAATTTCCTTTACAATCCTTGGTATTCCATTCGAAATATTTAATGTCACATTTAAAGTAATTCACTTTCTGTTCAAGCTTCTCACCCCGTTTTGAAATAAAATTAGTATTTTATTTAAAATGTTTTAAACATCATTAAAAAATTTCCAGTATTTTAATCATGTAAAGACTTAATGCTTAATTTGCAAGAGCACTTTAGATTGCATTTAAAGAAATAGTTTTCAGTATTTTCTTTCAAATTCTTGCATTTTTCAAACTCTTGGTGCTTCTTTTAAAACTCTTAATATTTTGTAGTAGTAACTGCTTTATTTATTCTTCATTTGTAAAGTCATAATAACAATATACCTCATAACTCTAAATAATAATACAAACTATATATATTAAAAGTACATTTTTTCAGACTGTACAATGAAGGGTCCCAAGAAAATATCAGCAAGTATATAACACATCTAGGACCCTAAAATTATAATCCTATTCCAAAGATATGAATCTAGAAACCACCAGGTTATTTACTGTCCATTCGTTCATTTTACACTTCTCTTTCCATTTCCATCCCCATCTTCCCATCGCACGTCCACGAATTTTATTATTAACTGTTAAATAAACGATCAAAAGAATTTATTATTCACTTGCCTCAAAATGACACATAACCAACTAAAAGTCACCCATCCTTTTACATATCTACTTTCAATTCGATCGTTTTCTTCTTAATACATTTTTCTTTGTTTTTTAGTTTCCATTACCCTGTATCCAATATTTTCTTAGACTTTTTTAAATGTTTCTTTACTTTTCAATTTTTTGAATTCCTCTGGTAGTTCATTCCAAAGTTTTGCACCTTTTTAATTTACATTATTCCTTCCTACTTCGGTCCTTATTTTTGGAAGTAATAGGTCATTGCCTTTTAAAATTATCACTGTTCCACTTGAAATACTTCGTAATTTGTTCAAAATTTAGTATTCCGTTTAAAACTATTTGAAATTCAACTAAAACTTTCAGCATTTTATTTAAAGGTCTTCGTGTTACATTTCACATTCTAAGCATTCAATTTAAAACACTTACCGATTGGTTCTGTCGTTGTTTCGTTTACTTTTGTCACAGTTGAATTGGGTTCATCTGTTTCTCCTGTAAGCAGTTCACTCACGGTTTCAGTATAGCTGCTCGATGTGGGCGAAACTGGAAAAATAATTTTAGATCAGTTTTGAAAAAATATTTTAATCAAAAGGAAACTCCTAAAGAAATAAATGAATTTGTGGAAAAATAAATCAAATAGAACTAAGTTTTTAATTCGCCACTTATGCCGTTTATGGGAGAACCTACGTTCAAGGTAGTGAGAGGAAAAAAACCATACCACGTGTACTCGGACTGAATTCGAACCTTTGATCTCAGGGTTACTATCCCAGTACCTTGACCGTTAGGATACCAGAGACGGATATTGGCGGGGACGTTAAATACAGTAGGACTCACTAATAACGAGTCCACATTTAGGAGTTTACGATATAGCCATTTAGTTTTAGGATATAGCCAGGAAACTATGGATTTTTTTCTTTGTATAACAATTAAGCTCAATATAATTTACCGCTTTTAACGAATAAGTCTTTTTTTGGACCCCGAAATTAACGAGCAATTTAAAAAATAAAATAAGCAATCAAACTTTTTGTAAAAATTCCGTTACTCTATGCGGTTGGTCGTCCTAATCGGCATTCGTTATAACCGATTTCCATTACATTTTTATAGATTTCGTAGACGAAATTTCCCTAACTTCCTCCGTCCCGTGGATCTACCACACAATATACATTAAGACCTTTTAATAATATCTTCCATCTTATCTCGCAACATTTTAAGGTGATTTTTTTATGATTTTAGAGTCCGCAATTACCAGTAACCGGCAATTTTTATATAATATTATGAATCCTCAAATATTGCCGGAAACAAAAAAAATACTATTGTTGTACTTGTATCACTTGTTTACATATGTATACTAAATTTCTTCTGTTACGCGTTTTAGTTCATGAAACATTCACAAGTATAGAGGTTATAAATTAAACAACAATATCAATCAACGTTTATTGGCGTAGTGATACCAACGCCGATGGTATGGCGTGATTAGATGGTGAAACGTTCGAAAGAAAATAAATATTTCTGCCTTCGGTGGGACCTGAACCCACGACCTTCCACTTGCCGGGCGGAGGCTCTACCCACTGAGCTACGAACGACAATATATAATCTCTTACGAACGTATATATATTGAAGCCAGTTATTTCGCAGAATGGTGTAGTACATGGACTACTATTTAAACCAAATTGCAAAGAGACTGGTATTAAATTGATCGAAATGCCCGTTGCAGCATATGTATTTATTTTATATAAATCGAACACTACGCAGATTAAATCAACGTTTATTGGCGTAGTGATACCAACGCCGATGGTATGGCGTGATTAGATGGTGAAACGTTCGAAAGAAAATAAATATTTCTGCCTTCGGTGGGACCTGAACCCACGACCTTCCACTTGCCGGGCAGAGGCTCTACCCACTGAACTACGAGCAATAATATCTACTCCCTTACGGACGTATATAAAGTACTACGCCGTAGTAAAATAACCGGCTTCAGTTAAGTCCTTATATACGTTCGTAAAGAGATTAGATATTGTCGTTCGTAGCTCAGTGGGTAGAGCCTCCGCCCGGCAAGTGGAAGGTCGTGGGTTCAGGTCCCACCGAACGCAGAAATATTTATTTTCTTTCGAACGTTTCACCATCTAATCACGCCATAACATCGGCGCTGGTATCACTACGCCAATAAA
Organism: Dysdera silvatica; assembly: GCA_006491805.2. NCBI lineage: Eukaryota > Metazoa > Arthropoda > Arachnida > Araneae > Dysderidae > Dysdera > Dysdera silvatica. Next base: position 18,942,472 of record QLNU02003225.1, on the reverse strand, counting down.
CGTTGATTTATATTGTTGTTTAATTTAATCTGCGTAGTGTTCGATTTATATAAATATAAAGGTTATGCTTAACTTTTGGGCATTAGTGTACATAGTTATGTTAAATACAGAACTACTGTTGTTACAATTAGATAATTGTAAGAAAACTAAGTATAACAATATTCTAATCACCTGTTTCATTTTCTGATGAGGATTTCGAGTTGATTACACCTTCTGTGCTATGTGTTGGCTCATTCGATGTAATTGTGGGAGACGTATCCATAACTGAACTTTCCTTTTGGTCAACACTTGTGAATGTAGTGTCTGATAGCTCTAAATAGAATTACCAATTACATTTTAAAACGAAACTGTCCAACAAAGTTTTCTGTCCATAATTTTAAAGCAATTAATAAATTAAATTTCATGGGAAAAATTGCCTTGTCTAATTATTAATCTTCTACATTTATTTGCAATAAAACTCAAGAACTTTCTAGAGTGAGTGAGTGTGATATTTTCTCACATGATAGTTATTCACAAAAGTCTTCCCTAGAAAAAATTAGCTGAGATAATGCCCAACCAGGCTTGAAATTCGGATTTGTTTCATTATTTCCTCACCCTGTATCTTCGCTTTTATTATCTGTACATCTACATATTCTGTACACACATACACACATATAACCAACTTTCTATCTGTATATTTTATACACAGTGAGAGCTAAGATCATGCTGTGACAGAAACTGCAATTTTCTAAATTGCGTAGCTCTCTGTCGCCCAAATGAACACTTCCCGGAACACAGATTGGAAGAATAAAAAAAAGGTAAGACCCCCCCGCCTCCCTATGTCAGTGGACTTCAACCTACACTGAAAACAATCGAGTTGCCTTTGTGTCGTGTTTTAAGACCAAGCGACTAAATAACGTAAATTATTCCAAACCAACTAGTTATAAAGGGGGATTTAAATTCACCTTTGTTATCAAATCTACAGTACTAACCCATTTGAAATCTACTAAATCTACTAAATCATACTAAATCTTTATTAATTAATTCATTTATTTATATATTAAGGTGGCAAGACTCATTATGAGTCTTGGTCTTTCGAGGGGGAAAAATATAACACTAAATTTTTAATTGGATACTATAATTCAAAGCTTAAGTGGTACATGAAGATACTACAATAATAATAGCGGTAGTGATAATGGTAATAACGATATTACAAAAAATCATAATTGCACTTCTGCAAAACACACCCTCGTTGAGTTCAGCATGCTTATTTATATCCTATTAATAAGCATGCTAAACTCACCCTTGTTGCGTTCAGCATGCTTATTAATAGGATATAAGGATAGTTCTCAGGTCTCTGAATGAAAGTGACTTGAATCCAACCGATAACACTGGATTTCAAGACTAAAGTGCAACACTTGAAGCGCAGTATGGCCTTTGCTGACCTTCAGTGATAAAAATTCAACTCACTAATTGTATATGATACTTTGTATGCGATACATTTTATGTGTGATACCTTTTGTATGTGATAGTATGATTTTTGTATGTGATACCTTTGTATGTGATACCTTTTGTATATTGATACCTTCGCCTGTGATACCTTTATGTGATACCTTTTGTATATGATACCTTTATGTGATACTTTTGTATGTTTTGTATGTGATACTTTTTGTATGTGATACTTTTTGTATATGATACCTTTTGTATGTGGTACCTTTTGTATGTGATACCTTTGATACTGATGTATGTCACGAAATGGAATATCCATCGAGGACGAAAAAATTTCCCTTGGTTTACATAGCGTTTCAGACGCTGTAGATTCACAAATTGATGAATTGACGGAATTGATGATACAACTAAGTTTTTTACCTCCTAAATATTACCATCTGCTGTGTATATATGTGTGATATCACCACACGTTTAAAAATCAATGAAATATAGCTGAATCCATTTAAAAAAAGCATACTTTAACCTGCGGAAACGTTTCCTTTGAAATATACTATAAGGAGTTTTCAAGTATTACATAAGCAATATTATGGCAATTTTTTTACCCATCCCCGGTAAGTGAAATTAACATTTGCTAACATAGAAAATTAAGCACAGCAGCAACCCCCTCCCCGAAGGTGCTTATGTAATATTTGAACTTTCCCCATATACGTTGGACAAAATAAAATTTAAACGATTTAATAATGTTATTAACTAAATAATATTAGTATATTAGCGGTGTGTCCAACCGTTCAATGACCGAATCACGGAACAAGTCTTTTAGTTCATAATAGATAGGAAAACCATTTCACTGACCCATTTGGAACACTTGAAATGTGTATCACTGCCAAATGAGAGGATGATGATGAATTGATCAGGGGGGATTTGGGAAGGGCGGCCGCCAGAGGCGGCGCTGTAATCCCAGGCAAAACGAGAGGAAAATGTGATACGTGAATAAATAAAGCAATTAAAATCGACGCCCTTGTAAATCTGATGGACAAATTTTGCCAGGTTTCTGTTGCCCGTGGAAACCGCGGGCTAAACAGTCTCAAGGTTAAAGATAATTTATAAATCCGTACGTGATTTACAGTATGTGGGATAAGATATTGAACTTGGTTGGAATACAAATGACTTTTATTTAAGAAACGATTAACTGTTTTCGTTATGGGTACCTTGTAGTGTGCCATTACTGGGAGAGGGAGAAAACTAGCTGACAAGGGGTATCGAACGCCTTGCTAACGTTTGAAGCCCTTCAATGAAACACTTTTATTCATGCTCCGCTTGATGCTATTTGTGTGATTCATGCAAAATAAGCATCAGTGATTCGATTTAACTTAAAATTTTTAAATTTATGTAAGCGTAAGTTATTTTAACTCGCAAAATTAAAACCTAGGTACGAAATTAAGACCACTTCAGCCATGTCTTAGCGGTTCCGTGAGCAGAATGCTAGAATATAAAGCTAGAAGTCGCTAGATTGGAACTAGCATAAAACGCTTTTTTTTTTTTTCTTTTTTTTTTCGATGACGTAATGGCAACCCGTTCAATTAACATGCTGTTGCTCCGATTTCGACACCCAACTATGCCAAAAACAATGCTTACTAACTGCTTTCCTTATTCTGGGAAATAAGCGTAAACATAGCGACATGAGCGGGACATAAGCGTAATAGACATAAGCGTAATAAGCAAAGGAGGCAGTTGCCCCCCTCCCCGGTTCTTTTAGAAAAGAGGAAAAATCGTACTTTTCTCCATACAATTTCTGATTTTTTGTTTCCTTGCCCCCGCCCCCTAGTTTACGCTATATTTAACCCCCTATACTCCAGGGTTTAGTTCCGTAGGTCTTAAGATTTTCAGGTTCCCCGGAAAAATGTAGGTTTTTTACCCTACAGTGGTGTAATGACGTAGGGCAGGGGTGGGGAACCTTTACATGTTGGAAGGACGTATTAAATTAGTTATAATCGAACGAGGCCGTATTCAAGAAATTTCAGTTGAGATACAGGGGCGTGGAAATTCAAAACTTGTGGGGGTTCAAGCAGTTTTTTAACAGATCGTATGATTTAGCGTTGAGTGGAACATGGTATTTACTACCCAATGGGGGGTTTGAGTCCCTCTTCCACGCCACTGAATAGACATATAGCAAAACTCATTAGAACCCAAAAAACAATTTGGAGGATTATTTTATATTATATTTTGTATTTTAAATATGTTAAGATAATAATAAAAATAAAGTAAATAAATAAAAAATAAGATGAACAAAATCATATTAATAAAAATAAAAGGATTTGGTTTTCAAAATTTGGATTCACCCAAAAAGCTGTTCTTACGTGCCCAAAAGGCCGCAGGTTGCCCACCCCTGGCTTAAACTAACTCATTCGCCTATCGTACCATTAACTCGGTGTGATGGATCGAGTGCGGTTGTCTACCCAACTCAATCCGGGCTTCGGTACTCTGTTCAGCAAAGGTCCTGTCGCAGAATGACCTTTATTGTCTTTGCGCCGCAAACCACAAGGATATCTTTTTCCTTCTGCATTGCTACTCTTGCTATGAACAACCTCTTGCAGATTCGTGGATCGTACCATTCGTGGTCAATCGGCAATTATCTTCATGGCATAATTTTGTTGACCTCGTGGAGGACAATAGTATTCAACTTTGGGATGGATATATGGGTCTAAAAACTCTAGTTTCAACCAAAAACATTGTTGTCAGAACTTAATATCCCCTACAATATTGAACTTTCTTAGCAGGTCCCTAAATTATATTTCGTTTTTGAAACTTTTCTTTTAATTTCAAATCCCGACATAGAGCCTCGGCTTTTGCGAATATTCAAAACTATCAATCTAAATAATTTTTTTTTTATTCATAACTCTCTTACCATTTTCTCCTGGTAAATCCAGTTCCTCTTGAGACAACACAACCGTTACATTTATTGCCAAAAAGGCTACCAAAATCTTCCTAAAACCGAACATGTTCTGAAGCCTTTTGTGGAAAAGAGAACGTCCAAGGAAGAACTTTGAACGCTAAAGAGTACGGCGACTGGAAGACTGGCTCACATGTTTACCAAAAGAAGATACGCATTTTTGTGGTTGTAATTTTAAAATATGACCCACGGAGGAAAGGCCGGCCTATGTCAGTTGAATATTACATCCGAGATAAGCTGTAGAGAAACACGTTGTTTGCTAAGTGTTTTACAAGCTGCTCTGTCCATACTATAATTTGCTCTTTAAGACGTAATCATCCGCTTTTCGGTGTACAAGGTGTTTCAGAAAACATTTCCGCAGAGAAATCTGTTGATTATAATCCCAAGGTTTGTGACGGATGCAGCATCTTCTGGGTTGATTTGCACATCGGAAGTAGTTTATATGCCATCTATCCTGATTTATTTATTGTACAAAATTGATTTGAACGTTTTGGACATGCAATGGAGCACCCTAAAAATCATTGCGGTGTGCACATCACTATATTAGAAAAAACTAAGGACAAGAGAAGACCAAGCGAAAGAAAACATGGTGGCTCAAAAAATTGAAAAAGTGGTTTGTAAACATCAGTGTGGCACTTTTTCGTGAAGCAAGGGAAGGATCTCGAAAAGATTTCTCAGGTTTGCTGAACGGATATCACATGATAAGAAAAATAAAATCAATTGAGTTTACAGTAGAAAAGGGAATCACTCAAACAAAACTTAAGAAAATTTTGGAGCGTTACGATTTAATATCCTGACTGATTTTACAATTCTGGTTAACTAATTTATAAATCTGGTTAACTAACTTTATAAATCTGGTTAACTGACTATTTTGCAAACTTTAGTTAACAGATTTATTTCAGTTAATTTGGTAAATTATGTTTAATTTATTTTTTACTTAATTACGTGCTTAAGATGAATTTTGTTTACACTATGTGTGTTCCAGAAAAAAAATTATAATAAAAAGATTACAATGATTTTAGTAAATTATAATTATGAACCCAATACGAACCACTATTGACTTAATATTACGCGGATAATTTAATATATTAAATTAACACCTCATTGTATTAAATTAATTGCAGTTTGTTTACGGATTTACTAATCATAATTAATTTTGAATTTAAAATTTCATTTTATGCCCTTTTTCCAGTTAATGTCAATAAAGAAATACTTATCATTAAACTATATCGTGATTTAGTATTTGGATTAATTTCGCAGGTCGTAATTAATGAAGTACGTTTAGATTAATTTCGCAAATCGTGATTAATTTAAACCTTTCCAGGGACGTACTGGGCGGCCAGTTCTTCCCTCGTGGACAATAGGATTCACGCCTCCGAATAGGCAAGGACTTGAACCCTCCGAAAATCTAAGATATGCGCCCTTTGCTAAGACACAGTACGCCCCTGCCTAAGCCCCTCGGATGTCAAAGGTATTTTTCTTCTCTTCTTCTTCTTATTATTATTATTATCATTATTATTATATTTGCACTTTTTTCCTCCTTGTGGTTGTGGTTGCTTGTGGTTTTACGGCTCAAAGACTACAATGGTCATGCTGCGCCGGGACCTACTGTTTTCCGAGGAATCCGAACCTCTTATGGCCTAGGGAACCAAACCCCGGACTACAGTGAGCAGTGGTTTTTCCTCCTTGTAATGCTGACTTTTAAATTTCGAAATTATTGCAATAAGAAAACTATAATGTACATATAATAAGCACAAACTTTTCTAATTTGGGTTCACTTGTTTGGTCAGGTTTCAGGGTCCAAGCTCAGCTGGATAAACCCTTAAACTGGCATCTTGTGCATGTGAAATTAAAAGAAAATAAACAAACAACACAAACGAATTTGCCTACAAATCCAACACTAACTACAGCGTACTAATTAGATTTATATCAAATATAGTATTTTCACGTTTAATCAATTTTATCTCGTGTTACAGGGGCTAAACATCTTTGTGGGACATTCGTAACTTGTTCCACAAAGAGAGGTAGATGCTCAGATGAAACATATACAGTAAAATCCTTCTTTAGCGGGCACTCACCGAACTGAAAATTTTATCCATAAAAGAGGGGTGACCGTATCTGAAGGATGTCCGTTAAGAAAGGTTCCACTCTAAAACAAATTAAGATTATTTAATAACACCGACCATAAAGTCAGCCCCAGTTCTGCCACAATGGTCCCATAACCAAAACGTCAAGCTAGCAACCCAGGGGTCAGGAGTTCATATCAAGTCCAAGGCTTTTTTTTTTTTATTTGGATGCCTAAAATTGGCGAAAATAAAGATTCAAATATGAGATCATGGAAGCCTTATCATAATTATAAATTATATTGTCTTTTATCTGTGACGCTAGTGATAATTATTGAAGTGATATTTATATACAGATATATAACATGTCAATTGCAATCCCAAATTCAATTGTCCATTGTCGTATCTGTTTAAAAAATACGCTAAAGCTGTTTCACAATTTTTTTCGTTTATCTGACTCACAATTTTACTCCTTCCTTATCACAGAGATATGTAAAATATGATAAAGGATGATGATACCAAAATCCCGGCTGTAAATCATCTGTCTTTCCAAGGAAAACCCATTTTTGACTGTACAAAGACGTATCGCTGTATGGTATTTTAAAATATAAATAAAGGGTTTCAAAGGGAGCTATTGGCGCAGTATAGCCCAGATGCTCTTGCGCCATAAAACACCTAAACAAACAATCAAAGGGAGCTACGTTTATTAAGTTTACTGTGCGTATTAAGTTTACTAAATGTATCTGACAAGGAAAGTACACGAAGGAAGAATCGAAAATGTGCTTCATTTTAGTTTTATAATAAAGTATAAACGTTTCAATAAGAAATTAAAAAAAAAATTACCTGAATCCCTGGGTGGGGAGTAGCCTCTTCAAATTTGGCGAGAAAATGTCATTGTCGCCAAATTTGGCTTCATGCGCTTCTCATTAATGGCAGAAACCAAGATATATTTTTGAAGCGATGTCGCTAAAAGAGAGTTAATAAACAATCCTTCATTTGCGATAAAAATATTATTGAATTTGATTTCATTTATGCATATATTTGTATAAATATTTAGAATTTTAATTATTATTATTAGTGGATAAATGCAGGGCCGGAGCGTGCACGGGTGCAACGTGTGCGACGCGCACGGGCAAAAGAATAAATGGGCGGCCGAATATTAGAAGCATACGTGATGAAAAGGAAATTTATATTTAAACTTTTCAAAAAAAAAAGGTTTAAAATATTGATTTTTATTTTATTTTTTAAGGAGAAGCTACAGTTCAAACTTTATCTTTCACCCAAGGCTTCATTTGACTCTCCGGTCGCCGCGACGTTTCAAATGGGCAAATCGAGTTCTGGACAACTTTTTTTAGATCCTCGTAAACCCACGTATCGAAAAAAGCAATCTTTTCCCTCTGGCGCTAATGAGTGCACGTGTGTATTATATACGAGATGAAGTGCCTCATTTCAGAATGATCTTCCCAACATCCTTTGTGGTCACTCCCAGGATCCACGTGCTGTAGACAAACTGCAGCTAATAATGCTGTTCGCTTCAAAGACGGAGAGGAGCCTTCCCCCCTACTTAGTTCGCATTTGTGAAAGAGACGCAAATTTAAACGTGCAAAATACCGTCCAGACGCAGAAGCCCCACCCCCGGCTCACTTCTACGGGGTTCATGACCCTTCCCTGGAATTGATATTTTTTCTTTTTGAGGAAGGGTTGAACCCCCAAATGAAAAAAAAAAATGAAATAAGAACACATTTTTGTACTTACTTATTACTTAATTATTTTACAAGATTACTTCATATATGCACCGGTACGTAAGGTCGTAGCCGGGAAAATTCTCGGGGTGCACATTATTATTTTTTTCATTTTTAAATAAAAAAGAACAAGAATATAGTATTAAAAATATTTTGGGGGGACAGGACCGCCCCACCCCCCACAGCATTGGTCGTTGTCAGCGCGGACCCCCGGGCTACAGCTCCTGCTGTCCTCCCCGCTCTCGTCGGCATTGTCCAGACCTATCCATTATTTGATGAAAAGCTTGGCCATCGAACAGTGAACAGATAAGCTTCTTTTTTTTTTGCGCATTATTATTATCTTTTATATTTATTATTATTACTACGTACATAAGTGATTGACGCAAATGCAGTCACAGAGTGAAAAAATATTTTATTCACAAAAAATAAATATTACACTGGTTAGACATACCCTAATCTAAGTTTGCACTTCCGCCATTTGGCTGGGAGTTTCCGGATAGCTTTGGCGAACTAATCCTTGGGTGTGTTGGTGCACCATCTATGGACAATAGCCTGCAATTCGCAGTTACATTGCCGTCGCCCATTATTGAACTTGGACAACCAATGAACAGTTCGCCTTGATGGTACTCTGTCTCCACACACTGACATTATACGACGATGGATATTGTCTCGTGAAACCTCCTCTTTCCACAAAAATCATGCTGTCCATCGCTGTTCGTAATAATCGTTTTCCATCTTTGCTGTCTATGCTTGCACTGACGGTTACTGGAAGAATAACCGTTTTCCTTAATCGTTCACTAGCTGGTTGATTAGCGCCATTTGTGCATTCCATGTAGCGCACGACCACTCTGGGATTACAGCGCCGCCCCCGGCGGCCACCCTTCCCAATGAAACCCTTGCAAAAAGAAGAAGAAGAAGAAGAAGCGCACGACCACTGGTGTCTATTTCTTGGTGTTTCCCTGTCGCGTGAAGTTTATTTACGACGTGAGAGGGCTCGTGTCAAACATTTCTGTACGTGGTAATGTTATTTCATATAAATATATATGTATAAGGAAAGGCTATTATTATTATAATCAAACAGTAAAAATATTTGACCAGGGTCTACCAGGATCCAAATGTCGTTAGATGGAACGTAATAAGAGAAAGAAAGAAAAAGAAAACATAAAAGAAGAAGTATTTAAAAAATATATAAAATCAATTTCCCAAAATTTGAGCCGCAAGTTACCGTTCGTATTTTAGGCATTAGAAAGAAATAACCTCTACACTTCAAGGATATTGTTTGTTTGTTTGGCTTTTTTTATGGCGCAAGAGCATCTGGGCTATACTGCTAGAACGCTTCAAGGATAGTTGCGCCAGTACTAACAACTATTAGAATGTAGTAAAATTTTTAGATTATATGAAGGGGTGAAAATGTTAAGGACATAAATGTATTTTGTCGACTTTCAAAATAGACTTATAAAACTGGAAGATGGCTTATTTAAGACCTTAATTTTTCACGTAATTCAATTTCACAAAAAAATATTGCTCTTACCCTTATTGTTCGCACCTCTTCATATAATTGAATCGGTCATTTTGAAAAGGGGTCAACTCCATATGAAAACAATGAAATATAACCCCTTTTCAAAATGATCGATTCAATTGAAAGCTGTTCTTGCGTTTTAAATATTCAGAATTTCTTTAACCAAATTTTAAATACAAAATTATAGCGTTATTTTCTAAATAGCATATAGCACGTGGGCTCCTACAATATAAATGTTCGCTTCGCAGGCTTTCTTAACTGTTGCCACTTAGAAACGCAAGAAAATAAACTTAAAAAGTTCAATTTCTAAAATTGACACCATGCCAAATCTGTTACTTTTATTTCATATTTTTCAAATATTGTATAATTACAATTTTACTTTTAATATTTGGTAAGATTGTGTGTAATTGTTTTACGAATTCTAAAATCAAATCAGTCTTCCGTTTACCATCGAAGTATGCACACGTCATTCTCGGAGGCTCCGCCAAAACGGCGTACTAAATTTCGTTAGCTATGTGTTCCAGTGAATTAATTTATTTATTGGCGTCTATTATTGAATTAACCTAAATATTTAAAGTATTAATACATATTATTTTCAACTGGATGAATTACTGAATTTCTTAAACACTTATATAACTCGTGGAAATATTCGACGAAACAATACGCAATATAAATAAGACACAAAAAACAACGTTTTAGAAGCGTATTTATGTCAAGATTGAGTTCGAGCTACGCGTTTCGGGCGATAAAAGTTCGCCCTTCTTCGGGAGTGAACACGTGGAATATCGTCAACAAACGAGGTTGATTCGCGGATGTAACTAGAGTTGAGTTATTAAGTGAAATGTTGACTTCCAAAAGTAGGAACACTTCTTAATCAACAAAATAATTAAA
>QLNU02003225.1:18917370-18931779 GCA_006491805.2 Dysdera silvatica | reverse complement strand
ATAATTATAAAGAAGCCCCATGTTCGCGTTTAGCCAAAACAACCTTACAAGCTTTTATTACATAACGTTCAGCATACTGCACACTGGCGTATGTAGGGGGGGGCGTTTATGGGGTTATAACGCCCCATTGCGTGGAAATTTTGTATATTTAACATAGGAATATATGAGTCGTAGCTCTGTAACCCTTCCCATTAAGCCTATAACCCCCTTATGAACTTTCTGCATACGCCTATGATACTGCATAATCTAATAATGTTTATATGTTCGATGTTCTTTAATGGGGAGAGATTTCTGAGTTAAGATAAAATATCCTTAAGAAAAATCTCTAAATTTATAATGGATTTTTTAAAACAGCTGATAATATCTGCAGGACAGTCGCGTTAATAAAACCAAATATTGTTTTTCAGTTCGCTTATCAATGGAGGAATTTGTGGCTTTTGTCTTATCAGTATAAAGGTGCAAGGTCTCAAAGATTTCTACTGTCTTGAAAATTTTCCAATCCACTGATAAGCAAATATGAATTGCGCAAACCTTTTATCAACTATCTAGGGAAAATTGCAAAACGATTAGCAACGTTATGTATTGCCACACGTAAGCATCATTTATTGTCAAACGAGACTCGAATTTCTAGTCAATAATTTGCTTATGAACTTTAGAACTTCCAATTAAAATTTAGCTTATGAACTTTAAAACTTTTAATCGAATTTTGTTCATGAACTTTAAAACTTCTAATCGAAATTTTGTTCATGAACTTTAAAACCTTTTCTCTAAAGCCACAACCATTAGAGAGATTTGGTCAAAGAGGGAGTTGGGTAAGGTGGCCGCCAAAGGCGGCGCTGTATTCCCAAATGACAGACGTTAAATTGAATATTATGTATAGATCGGATTCGATTCAATTGGTAGAGAAGACTAGTGTTTCTCAAATTTTATGAGGCGGCGTCCCGGTAAAATTATTTTTTTCGAAGAAGATGACCCGGTCTTGACAAATTTACTCGTAAATACCTTCCATTTTTTATGGCTCATACATTAAACTATAAATATGAATAATTAATTGTGGTTTAGTCATAAAGAGTAGCAGTGCACCCCTTCTATTAATACACACTTTTCTGGTACACCTCCTTGCTGACTGGACACTGGCATTTACAACACAGATGTTATTTCGTTCAGTTTTAAAAAACAGAGGCTGCACTGCATACTATTGTAATCGGCTTGCAGGCACTTTTTATGACAGCGGTATACCCTTTCTTGAATGCTAAAAATTTTGATGTCTTAAAACTCTGGATAATTCATGAATATACACGACATAACATATTTAAAAGTAGATAGCTTGGTCATTGGCAGTTTCTGCACAGATGTTATTTCTTAGGCGTTCTGTGTATGAGCTTGCTTACGCATCCGCGACTATTATTCTCCTCAAAATATTCCCACGATAAAATATTTATTCATAAAAAATTATTAGAAAAATAAAATGAAAAATTTCAAGAGAATCTCTCTCTCGGGCCCGGTATAATTTATGCCAGGGCCCGGCGGGTTAGAAACGCTAGCGTAGACCAGGTGTCATTTTTTGGCGCACAGTAGCCTGGTTGTTTGGTTTCCTAAGCCAGTGTTTCTCAACCACTGGACCCAGGCATCTCATTTCTCGCGACCCGGTATAATTTATGCCAGGGCCCGGGGGGTTAGAAACGCTAGCGTAGACCAGGTGTCATTCTTTGGCGCACAGTAGCCTGGTTGTTTGGTTTCCTAAGCCAGTGTTTCTCAACCACTGGACCCTGGCATCTCATCTCTTGTGACCTGGTAGATTTGATGCCAGGGCCCTGGCATCAAATCTACCGGGCCATGAAGGGAATTTATCATTTTAGTTCTCTAAGCAGATTTCACGAATACATATATTTTAGTAGAATTATCACGAGGAGAATAATACTCTTAAATATGTTGAGAAGCTCAGACCTAGAACATCTAACTTATGTAGCAAATGTCTATGATCAAGTCGTGTCTTCTTAAACATAGAATCATTCCAAAATGGTCGGGAATTTTCAAACATCAAAATTTCTCAACTTGTCAATAAAAACCAGTACAAATTAATTTAATAGTATTAACCTAAGGAAACTAAACTGCATTATAAGCTTTCACATTAGTCCAGTGATTGATAACTATAGTTCATTAGCGGAAAGTTGATCGATGGTACTGTTAGAATTCACGGGAGCTGACGTCACAAACTGGCTAGTTCATTACAGCAGCGGACATCATTTCGGAACTAGATTTTAGCCAATGTTTTTCTGCTCCAAAAACCAGTTCTGGAATGACATCCTCCCCCTCTGTTGTAATGAACTAGCCCGTTTGTGACGTCAGCTCCCGTGAATTCTAAAGGTACCATCGGTCAACTTTCCGCGAACGAACTATAATTTAAATGTAATTTTATATTTGTCAACACCGTATACATAAGTGTACCCTTCATAACATGTCATGATTAATCATGGATATTTGCGTTACTTTAATGTATTAACTTATAAAAAAATTGAAAGGATATTTACGCATAAATTTGTTAGACCCGGACCTTCGTCATAAAAAAATAAATAAATAAATAATAAATTAAAAATTATAGGGCCACTGTCTCACAAAAGATAAGAAGTACTACTCTAATTAACAGTAGAATGTCTGTATTTTGCAGACAGTGAGAGGGGGCCCTATTAAGTAATAAAGGTTCTCTACAAGGCCTGATTCCTCGGAAAACCGTAGGTTCCGGCGCAGTATGGCTTTAAATGACCTTGCGCCTTAAAACATATACAGAAATAAGCTATTCTGATAACTAACCACAAATTAATTAGTGGCAACTATCTTCCGTGAAGGGTTGAACAATTATACTTTCCTTTAACCCCTTCCTTCTCGCTCCCGTCAAAATGGTGGGGTGAAGACTTCGCTCTCTTTTTCTTGTTCCCGCGATATTTCAAGGATGGAATGTTCAAAAGTAATCAATTAATACAATACAATAATTACAATAACTCTGATTGTTGTTTTTAAATTTTTTTTTGATTTCAAGCTAAAAAAATTCTAAAAAGTAAAATTTTCTGTTTTCTTGAAAATTATGCAATCATTAAGGGGTTAAATTAGAAATTGCGAAGAATACTCCCAAATTCTTTAAGAAACTCGATCATAATACTCCTGCTCATAATATGTGTTTGCGCCCCCCTCGAATGATTTTGAAAACTCTACGTCGATGTGTGTGTCACAGCCGAGACAGACAATTTTGTAGCATTAAACATTCGGATTGGTTTCCATCGCCTCTTCTTAGCTTAAAATTAATGGACTGATAATTAATTAATTAATAATTAATGGAATCATATTTGTTTGTTTATTGGGGAAATAGTTGAAAGTAGGGGATGGTCAACATACCACAGTTTAAAATAGAATTTACAAACTGAACCAACTTCCTCTGTGAATCAGGGGAGAAAGGTGATTACGACCACCCACAAGCATGACTCCCATATGGGGGGCAGAAGGGGCTCTAACCCCCCCCCCGCCCTAACCGTTTAAAAATTTTATTTGCTCGAACCTGCTATGCATTTACTTTCAAAAGTTTTACAGTCACATTTTAAAATAAGGTACTTTTTAGCTCATTACTAATTGTCAAGCAGTATCAATTATTTTTGTAGCGTTTTGGTATCTTGTACATTCACTAAAATTCTCGACAGCTTTGAGAAAGAGGTAATATTTCTTCTCAGCCCCCTTAGATATTATAATGATGTCCCCCTTATGAGCGTCCATGCCCGCAAGAGAGAGAGAGAGAGATGGGGGGACACGGTTATATAATCTATATTTGTTCCTCTCTTATAGCCAGAGTACACTAGAAAGCAAACATGACCGTTTTTGTCGAAAAGAATGAAAGTGCAGTTACTAAGTGAAGTACTACTAATTAAAAGTAAGTGCAACTAATAAATACGAATAAAGTACTAATAATAAAAAGTAAGTGCAACAGGCCGTTTCGGTTAAGTGAAGTTCATTTGTTCGGGGTCCGACTGTAAAAAAATTAAAAAATTAAAAAAAATTCCGTCACAATGTGACGTTTTTTTCAGTTGGCGAAATTTGGCGATTAAAAAGATATTCGATGCCAATCTTGAGAATCCAAATTGGCGTCAAATTTCTTTTTCGAATTTTATGTATTAATAACGCCTTCAACATTATTTTTAATTACATTGAGCATTTAAATGCGTTTGTGTGTCTTCTATATACGGGGTGATTCAAAAGTCAGTCCCCCCCCCATGTTAATTTTTTGGTGGGTTCAGAAAGATAAGCGTCCTTTTGGGAAAGTTACATGTTTAAAAGGAACTAACTTTTTCCCTATGTCGCGACCCACCCCCAGCACCAGAGGGCGTCCCACGGGGAGGGGGCAACTCCAAAATTTCAAATGGCAACCCCCATCGAGTAATACCTTGTTTTAAAGGTCTCGTCAAGAAAAAAATGATGACATTTACAGTATGGCGCTATGACACCCATAGCACCAACGACGTGTCCGCAAATTTCAAAATCGACCTTTGTTCTCCTGGTATTCGTTCGTGGAATGAACTCGTATTCTGTTTGTGGAATGGCAACCTCGTTGCCCAGATGTGACACACTTGGATTTTTAACTTTGGGATCATTTGAAATCAATAGTTTACGAACTTCCAACTGAAAATATAAATGTGCTACGCCAAAGAAAATAGGGTGAGTGCCATAAAATTACTCCACACACTTTTCAAAAAAGTCAGAGAAAGCTTTGAGGCCCGGCTTTATAATTGCCAAGAAGTGCAAGATCTTCAGTTTGAGCAGCTACTTCATTAAAAGGTAACTTCTTTTCTTTCTTTTTTTTCCTATATTTTTCTTTTTTTTAATATTGTACTGCCAATATTTATACTGCTTTTCTAATATTTTTATTTGAGTTCTTGAGGATTAGCATATTGATATTTTTAAGCGACCCTTGAAACTTTCTCCATAGGGTTAACACGAAATTTAAAATTTTCGCTGATTGAACACACACATTGCTTTATTTATTCTATAGTTTTCGGCATTTGCCTACGACCTTACTAGCGTGAGCAAAAGCCACGAGAATAGAGGTCGATTTTGAATTTTGCAAACACGTCGTTATTGCTATGGGCGTCGTAGCGCCATGCTGTAAACGTCATTATTTTTTTCAAGACGAGACATTAAAAACAAGGTATTACTCGATGGGGTTGCCATTTGAAATTTTCCAGTTGCCCCCTAGTGCTGCTGGTGAGTCGCAACACAGGACAAAAGTTAGTTCCTTTTCAACAAGGAACTTTCCCGAAACGACGTTTATCTGCCTGAACCCACTAAAAAATTAACAGTGGGGGGACTGACTTTTGAATCACCCCGTATATGTATGGTAACCTCCGTATAACCAATATCTTAATACTTTGACGTTTATAATATGGTAATCCTACTGTATAGGTACACACACATATATGTATGTTGTATTACAAATGGCTTACAAAATGCACCAGTGAGATAACACTATCTGTTTTAAGTAGGAGGTACGTGGTCTCAAAAATTATCGTATATCAAGCGCCCTCTACATATCCACTGACTACCTTAAACCTAAAACTTTTAACCTTATTTTTTAAAGCAAAAGATAAGTTTGTTTTAAGACGAATCTAGTACAGCAAAAACCCAAAACGAGAAGATAAGACAAAGATATAATTCAGAAAGCAAACACCAAAAGCTGCAGAATCCACCACTGACGTGCCAATGCTCAATCTTATCGGGCTCATTTCCGGGTCTCATGTCCATGGTGACTCAAAGACTGTTTCAACGAACAATGCATCAAGGCTAGAAAATCTTACTTTAGATCCATCTTTTTTTTTATGACGCCACAATTCCCTTTCCAACGCACACAAGCGTTTCTCCATTTCTTTGGAAATACTCGTACAGTGTTCAGTTCTACTTTAACTTTTTTATATTTCCATCCATTGGCATCCATATGAGTACTTCTTTGGGGCTAGAAAAATTATTACATCCTGTGAAACATTTTAGTGATTGTACAAGATACTAAAATGCTACAAAAATAATTGATACTGCTTGACAATTAGTAATGAACTAAAAAGTACCTTACTTTAAAATGATGCTGTGAATGTTTTTAAAGTAAATGCATAGTGGAATCGGGGAAATCATATCACTGAACGGCTTGGGGGAGGGGCTCGAGTCCCCCTGCCCACTTATATGGGCGAATATATTTCCATCATCGTTTTGTACGCACAGAAATAGGGAAAATACGTAATGAAATACTTTTCTTTAACTTCTTCGCAAGCAGTACATTGTACTGTAACTGCAACAGGAAAATTTTGAAAATCATAGATTCACGGAGACTCGGGCGAGCTCCAGCCCCACTGGATATCAATTCACCTTTATTTAAATTTTCTGTACTCCGCAGTATTTCTTACATCATCATCATCATATTCAACCATTATCTATCCACTGCTGGATGAAGGTCTCTCCAAATGCTTTCCACACAAGTCTATCCTGAGCAATTCGCTTCCACGTCACCCCAACCTGTTTTCTTATTTCATCCACCCATCTAGTTTGAGGACGTTTTCTAGGTCTTCGGTGGTCTCTTGGAATCCAGTTCAGAATTTCTGTTGTCCATCGTTGATCAGTTCTTCTTGCAATATGCCCAGCCCATCGCCATTTCAGCCCTTTTACTTTAACAATGATGTCCTCTACTCTAGTTTGCTCTCTCACCCAAGTGTTTCTTTTTCGATCTCTCCTAGTTATTCCAAGCATGCACCTCTCCATGCTCCTTTGCGTTGTCTGTAACTTTCGTATTGCTCCAACTGTTAGACTCCATGTCATTTTTATATACACGTAATTAACTTGATACATTATATTACTCAATAAAATAAAATGCAAAGTTCAGCTAATTAAAATATTACTTTATGTATACCAAGTGAAGACGAACACTATTGTGCATAAATGCCAGCAACATATATGAAGGAAACACTTCTTCTTCAGCCTCTTCTCAAGGCGGATTTTTATGGCGGATGCTACAAACTTTGAGCTTTTCCGCCAAGGGCTAAAAGTTTATATCACTATAATAAGCACCAAAATAAAAGTTGTTCGAAATCGATTACTTATTGTCAGTCGTCAGTCTTTTCGTTCAAACCAATTTATAGGATTTAAATAAAATTTCAACTACAACAATCAAGTTATAACTGAAGTTCACGATAAATTCACCAGTCTCTTTAATCACTAAGTTTCCAGTCGTTTCAAGTTAAAACACTTCCCGTGCGCAAACTGAACTTCAACTAAAATTTGAAAGAAGACATTTAGTTTTCGTACTTTCAAATTATCCAATTCGTTGTTAATATCTCTTTCGTATATTTCAATCACTAAATCAATCGTTAATATTCATTTCTATATTACATTCGTACTTTGCAAGCCACTGAATTAGTATGCAATATTAAATTTATCTTCGTATTTCATTAAAGGATTAAAATTTCCAAATCTATTTTACTCACTTATACTCTTGATAAAAAAAAAATACGAACTAGCTCAAATTATAAAAGCCATCCAAACTTCAAGGAACAACTGGTAGATTTCAAAACTCATCCAGCACCCGATAAAAGCAAGTTTTCAGCGTTTCATTGAGTGGAGACGAAATAACTTTCAACAGAATTGCGTAGACAAAACCTAAACGCAGCCGTAAAATTATAAGCATTAATGAAAAAGAACTTAGCAAAATTCAAAAACAATTCTCTTATCCTTGACGTGTGACAGGAAAGAACATCTATCGCGTCACGTCTCAACGAGATCTCCCAGGAAACACTTAAATGAAGAGTTACAGTACCAATAGAAACGTGAAAAGGGATGTTTTTATTTAAGAGATGTTCATGGTTTCGTGCTTATTATTTCATCCAGTGGCAGATTAAAGTTTTTGAGACCCCTGAGCTACTGGTATTGTGAGGCCCCCAGTAAAATAGTTCAAAAGGATCGTCTACAAGAGAACACGTCTCTGCAGACCTTCCAGCTGGCGGAGGCCCTTGAACTGCAGCCCCTAAAGCCCATACCAAATCCAGCACTGATCTCATCTCTTGTTAGGCCGCATGACAAAAATAAAGTCTTCAGACTTAACAACCTTCTCAAATTTTACATCGCCGGTAGGAGACTTGATATTAAATAATAGTGAGTAATCTGTGGTAAGTGAAAATAGAAAAACCATGATGATAAGTAATTGTTAATAGTTTAGTAGATACACTATAGTTTTACCATGAAAAGCAATTATTTCCGAACTAAACCATTGATAGGTTTTTCTTCCAACTCCTATATTTGCTTCGTATTGTTTATTTTTGAGGTCAATTACTTATAATTCTGAAAAATTATAAATTTAATTATATAAACATATTTTTGTTCACCAAATAACCAATTTATGAAAAAACAATACTACTACGCAAATATTTAGGCCTTTATTTGCTTCCTCCCCATCCAGGCGTCTATATGGGTTTTTTTTCAGTGTTGTTATTTAAGTATAACTATTGCTAAATTAAATTGTCCGTAGAAAGCCTTATATATTATGCTTGTAAAGGAGGAAATGATCGACGCCTGTAGCTTAGTTGGTACAGCACCTGACCGGCAATTAAGAGGTCGTGGGTTCGGGTCCCACCAGGCGCCAGAAAATCATTCTTTTCTTTACGAATAATTTAACATCTATTTAACTATAGCTGCTATTTATTATTATTATTGTATATTGTTATTATTAATGATTTGATTCTACTCTTGTATATTGTGTATGTCTTGAGATGTCTAGAAAATAAATTTGAGATGAATCGAATATATATACGGTCTGTCTGTCAGCAAAAACCCCCCCTCATTGCAAAGTCCCCGCCTGTCTGTAGTATCGTCCCATTTGCATACAGGGTTTATACAACATTTAGAAAATTTGAGGGTTTGTAAAGGACGTTAAATAAACAATATTGGTGGAACTCGCACCGTGCGCAAAGCAACCAGTTTGTCTGTACAGCGAATTTACGCTTTACGTCCATCTTCGTTGCTGCGTACGCAATTATACGAATTGAATACAATTTTTGATACAAATTTTAAGTCATTTGCATAATAATACAGCAAAGACAAAAAAAATGCGAAATTCCATTTCCTGATCGTGATCTGTATTGCCCTCTAGTGAGATAAAGAATGAAAATTGCCTTTTTTACATCACACTGTACACATTTGGGAATTCATAAGCATGTGCAATCAGTAAAGGACTTAAAAATGGAAATTTTTTGTCCCAACGATTTTTTTCCTAAAATGCGCCGTTACGGCGCTACAGTAGAGATGGGAGTTATTTAAGGTAACTGTTAAAAATCACCTGTTACCGACTGATTACTGTTCCAGGAACAGTATACTCCTCTGAAACCCCTGTTCTCAAATAACAGCTGTTATTTCAGATCATCGGTGATTAGGGATAGGAGTTACTTGAAGTAACAGTTAAAAATCACTGGTGACCGAGAAATCACGGTTCTAGGAACATATTCCTCCGTTTCCATCACACAGGAAACGCGCTGAGATAACGGGCTATCACAACATCCGGCATAGTTGTCTAGCTGGCGCACAGAGCTCAGGCGCTAATTCCCTGTTTAACATCTGAGGTTATATTATTATTATATTGTTATAGTTAATCAAATATTGTTTTAATTAAACAATTATTGTTTTAAGCAATTAGTTTTTAATTAATTATTGTTTTAATTGATTTATTTTTATTTAATTTACTTAAAGTTTAAATTCAGTTAATATGTGATTATATAGGTATTCCTACTTCAATAGCAAATAGGAAAATCAATCGCTATCTTGACGATAATTAAAAAAGAAAAATAACTTGCCGCGAAATCAAGACCCTTTGTCATGGTGGAGATCCCATTCTCTGATCTACCCAAATCTATCAGAGTTAGCGAAAAGGAAATTCAACTTTATGGCAACATGAGTGCCTTGCGAAAGAATTTTCTTAAAGGCTGGTAACATTTTAACCGATGGGAGAAATCGGTTGGAGCCTCTTCACGCCGAACGATTATTGTTCCTAAATGCCAATTCATATTTAATGGAATAGATTTTTTATCCATGTATATTAATTAGTACAAGTATTAATATTTTTACATTACTGAGCTTTACACATGAAAAATTCTGAATACATACATGTGTATAACTACATCAGCTGAGAATACACATTTTGTATCATTATTCTGTTTAATTAGTTCCACATTGTAACCTTCCAGTATGTTTTACCAATTAATTTACAGCAGTGTCAATATTTTTTGCTGTATTTCATTACTTAGAATTAGTTTTTTAAACTTTCTTTGATTTTTAAAATCGTGTATTTTTTAAAATATCTAAAATTCAGTATTTTAAAACCTCATTTTTGCCCTTTAGTTTTGTATTTCGTTTGTGTTCATTTTTTTCCCCAAAGGATTTATTATTTTTATGGAGTTGGTGCGACGTTCTCTTACGGATTAAGCATTGATGTGTAATCGTTAAGTTCCTCAATTCCCAAAACCTGTGAAGTAGCCCATACGTTCCAGTCATCGGTGATTGGAACCTGTTCAGGAACGTTGGAACAGGTTATTCAAAAATAACAGTTTGGTCCATCACTACACTACAGTCATTTAATTGCTTCTATCCACTGCGAACAAGGTAGCAAGAATTGGCTACGAAGTGCCATTTGGCGACCTTTTAAGTGCAGAAAGTCTATTTTTATTAACAGTTTTAAAAAGTCGACAAATGGCGCTTCATAATCAATTCTTGCAACCTTGTGCGCAGTGGATGGAAGCAATTAAATGACTGAAGCGCCGTAACGGCGCATTTTATGAAAAAAAACTTGTTAGGACAAAAAATTTCATTTTTAAGTCCTTTACCGATTGCACATGCTTACGAATCCTCAAATGTGTACAGTGTGGTAAAAAAAAAAGCAATTTTCATGCTTTATCGCACTACAGGGCAATACAGATCGTCAATACCCGATTTGGTACACATCCATCTTGGACCTTTTGTTCGGAGGAGGACAAAATTTGCGACTTCTGACTTCAAACAGAGCATGTGCAATCTTCGATTTAAACTCTTCAGAGAGCGGTTGTTCTAAATATTCAATTAAAACAAACACAATCATTAAAAATTGCATACATTTACGCTATATTATTATATATCATTAAATTATTTCTATGCAGAATGGATATGTCTATCGAGAAAAACGATTCTAAAATCTCTCTCTGTTTTTAAGAACTAATATATATTTTGGGAAATTCCTCCCCAACTTACAACTAGTTTCATGAAATTACATACACACTCGCATGTCATTTTAACTGTGATAAACCCATAGACAATTTTAAATGAAGGTTAAAATTTAACTGTACGCTAATGCAGAATTTACATATCTTAAAAGTTTAGTGTCTGCGTTGTTTATAGTTTGGAGCTAGTTGTAAAAACCACACACATATATGTAGAACATACCCATTTAGGCGAAGTTGGGTAAGTTAATCTAAACGTTAGGAGAAACTAAGCTTAAAAAAGAACTGCTTAAATCTGTTTTTAGGTGTTTTAAAATATTGCAAAAATGCAAAAGTTTTAAAACCTTCTCATTTTTGGCCCTGGCAAAAGGTTTGGGGATTTTGCGCAACTACTAGTGACGACAGGAAAATACAGAACTTGGCAAGAATAAATTTACTGTCAGTTCCAGAAATTCAAGATAAATGTGGGATAAACATTTCGGTCTCAAATATGTGTGGATGATTTTCAACTTCAAGGCCATGAAGCATAGAAAAATTACAAACATCTGCTGTTCACCAAAAAACGACGAAGCTGCATAAAGTAAGTTATGCAAGAAATTTCGCGCAACGGTTAGATGTACGAATTAGTGTTTAGTTTACTGCTGAAGAAAGGCTGAAGTAACTCTGGTTGTTTTAAGCGATACTAATACGATCTCTGTCATAAGCCCAAAGATCTTGGACATGCCATATCATGTTTTTGAATTTGCGGGCCTAAACGAAAAACAACAAAATAAACTAACAAGATATATAATTTTATCTATGATTTAGATAAATACATAATCACTTATGATTTTAAAGCAATACAAGTCATGAGGCTCAACATTCTAGGCGAATAACAATTTACTTTAAGTTAATGCTTTCTAGCGCTTTAGAGGTTGAGTTGAAGTTCTTAAAGAAAAGAAACCATGATCTCTCTCGTATAAGAACTTCACCTCAACTTTGAAAACATCGGAAAATCATTAACTGAAAGTCATGTACTGAAACTTTCGGAACACCTCACTTTGTGTCAGTACCTGTACACACTGCATGTATGATGTATGTCTTTTATTACTAACTGAAGGATGCTCTACAACTTTCTAACTGAAAATATTTCGCTATCTTTATTATTTTTCAAAATAAATTTTTCAACTTCTTCGATTCCTTGCGAAACTGTTCATCATCTGATGAGTACGTTGTTTCCACTATACCTGTGCACCCTAATTTTGGCTACCGTATCTGTCGTTTCCAAAGTTATGGCCCGTATTTGAGACTTGAAGACCTGTATATTAGACAGAATAAATAAACGCACGAATACAGTATACACGCATTGAACCAAAGTTGTGCACAAATGGGGGTAAGATCCTCCCCCATTTGAATAATTTTATTGATATTATGTTCCGATTATTCTGATCAGCCATTATGGTAAAGGGCGGATCCAGAAATATTCCAATAGAGTGGGGGGGTGGGTGTGATTTGTTTCCGATTCCTATTTTTAGCCAAGTGTCCAGTACTTTTCAATTCATTTTCCATAATATAATCACGGATCAAGAGGGGTGATCGCCCCTCTTGGATCCGCCCTTGGTAACGATACAAAATAGCTAGAATATAAACTCACTATTCTAGAATATATCTCTCTATTTTAGTTATCTTGATAGCGATAAGGGTAAGTCGTCTCTCTCCTCCAGCTGCAATTGCTTGCTTACGGCCATAGTCTTATTAGCTATAATAATTCATCATTTCCATTGGTGTTTGGGATGTATATATATTAATTTCAATCACAAGCGTACGCAGAAATTTCATTAGGGGTTTATAGGCTCAATGGGGGTTTACAGAGCTACAACTCATATATTCCTATGTTAAATATACAAAATTTCATTGCAATGGTGGGTTACAACCCCCATCAACACCCCCTCCCCCCTGCGTACGCCAGTGATTTCAATGCCTTGATAATTTGCCCTTTTGGTGTATATAAGCCAAGTACTTTGGTGTACATAAGTCAAGAGTTGTAAATACGTTTCACTAAGGTACTTCCTGATTGTTGCTCGTTTAGAAAAATATGTTCACTATTCATGAACATTTTAAAGAACTATTGTTAATGTGTCAATTTATACCAATAATTTACCAGCAATTAGTTATTTTTAATGAAACAGCTATTTTTAAACAGAAATATAAAAAGAAGTTTATAATTTCATTATTCACTACGAGATGGCAGCACGAACACAATTATAATTTCATTAAAAATGCTGTAATTTTGCTTTTTTAAGTACTACAGAATATTGATTATCGGTACAAATTATAATTTTGTGACAGGTTTGGGTGAGGGGTAGATCCTATATTCGAAAACGTTAATAAATATGAGGTGGAAAAATATTGTGAGGCCTGGACTTCAATACAATATGAAATAGAGATTTAGCCAAGAAAGAGAATTGGGAAGGATGATATACCCTCTATCCAGTTACGATTCTAGACAAAAAAAAAATAGAGGGCACAAATTCCTGCCTCTACCCAAAAAGAAACCGAACTTTTAATAGAAAACAAGATACAATCTGATTATAATTGTTCCCATCAACATAGAGTTTTCATAATTATTGGGATGGGGCAAACACGTATTCTATACACTTTTACATCACAGTATAGAGTGAATCGGGGGAAGATGGCCATCAGGGGAAGATGCTTATTTTTTCATAGTTTCCAATTTTAGTCACAAATGGCAGCGTGGGCTTTTCCCATTGAAGACGATAGGCACCTTGTGAAATAATTTGTAAAAGGAAGGTCGCGATCTTATGTGTCCGGATTTATAGGAAAAATCATTTATAAGTTTAAGATTTGGACTGCCCAAATTATTTCAATGTGATATATTCAGTCATTATAGATTAAAAAGTATAATGTGAAGTTGTACTTTTCCATACTATTTGTATAGTAGAGGTTTTATTGTTAACGTACTGACATATAACAGCTTTAGTTTTCGCAATCGTCGTCACGTGACTAACATGGCGTCTTACCCCGACTCTAGGGAAAGATGCCTATTTTTTTTCGGGGTGAGATGGCAGATTTAAAAAAATATATATTTTTCATTATTTTAAGTAAATATGCCTCGTACACATGTCCGAACGTCAAATAGAGTACAATGGAGCGA
>QLNU02003225.1:18903760-18917270 GCA_006491805.2 Dysdera silvatica | reverse complement strand
TGATCCACAGTAACGGCAGCCAGTGGTAAAGGCAATTCATGGCTATTAATATCTGAAAAATACTTCACAAATTCATCAATAATCGCTGAAAAAATGTTTTTAATTTTCTTTTCAGTAGATACCCTGTGTTTTTCCTACTATGTTTTCAATAAATGATGTTTCATTCCTATTAATTTAACGTAAGTACACTTAATACAACTTTGCCATCTTACCCAGTTCTTCGGGGTAAGATGCCCAAAATGCCATAGTATGAAAAAGTGCCACAAAACCTAACATAAAACAATGAGGTTTGATATCAAAATCTTTCAGTAAGTATAAAAATATTCATAGTATTCATTTCCGATACCCACATTATTTTATTTGAAAACGCCTAAATATAATGTCGTTGAATAGTTAAACTTTCTTCCCCCGATTCACTATATGTAAAATTGCAATTTATTTCAAATTATTTGAAGGGCTCGGGGCCCCACGGGCCCAAATGACTCTACGTATATGGTTGTTCTAATCATTTATTTCAATAGCTATATTGTCCCGCATCTTCGATACATGGTTTGGCATGATTAATTAAGTGGAAAAAATAGTTTTTACGTCACTTTTTGCAGTGCCGTTCAGGGTCACCGTCGCTGCCGCTGGAATTTCTCAATCGTACTGTGTCGCCTCCTTTCATCGGTAAATATAGGCAGGGAAGAGAAAATAGCCGCAGGGTGCTAGTTCAGGTGAATAAGGAGAGTGATATTTCACATAAACTTGATTTTTAACAGTGGCGCACCCACATGAGGGGCCGAGGGGCCCGGCCCCCCTCCCTTGGGCTAACAAAACAAAAAATTACATACACTGGTACAAGATGTATTGGTCAATCCAACAAAAATGGTAAATGCAACACCACCTCCATTGTGGAAGTAACGTTGCAATTTACATTAAGAACGCTATTAATTATTCACTTGACCAGCGATTTAGCCTCATTTCTGATATTTACGAGTCAATTATGGTTGAGACTTACAGCGTCGCCTTTCGTGTAATATATCGCCCTCCTTCTGCTTCCCTTGAGCCATTCTTTAATTATCTTTCTATATTATTTCAGTATACCACTGATTCTAATATCCGATTAGTTTGCGTTGGTGACTTATTGATTGGCTCTTTTCTTCATTGTCTAATGTTCGACTTCCTGATTTAGTTAATTCGTTTATGTTTCATAACTTATTAATGACCCTACTCGTGTTACTCCTCACTCACAATCACTGCTTGATGTTTGTCTTTTGAGCTTTGTTCTTAGCATTTCTCCTTTTGTTCGCATTCTTGTCAGTTCGTTGAGTGACCACTTGCCTTTCTGTGTTTTAATTCCATTGAGAACTAAACGTTTGCCTCCTACTTCTATGGATTTATCTGGATATAGATCCTTCTCCGATTCAACTCTTGAGAATTTATCTCTTCCTATTGAAAGATGCTAGTTTCTGGTTGTTGACTCATCTTTATCTAGTGAGCAAACTTATGCGAATTTCATTTCTGGATTTTCATTGGCTCATAATTCATCTTTTCCTATTTTTACTCGTTCTTTTAAACGTAAAAATAGAAAACCTTGGATGCCCTCTTCCCTTCGTCATAAAATCTCTATGAAAAATAAACTGTTTTCTATTCATTGACATGATATTAAGCATTTTCGTAATTTTAAGATTCATCGCAATAAACTTAACCGTGATATTCGTCGTGCTCGTTCTGATTACTATTCTACTCTATTTGAAGCTGTGGATTCTAGGAGATCTTGGAGTACACTTAATAATCTTTTGGGTCCTACTTCTTCAGGACCTTCACTTTCTTCTCTTAATATAGGAGGTCGCATTTCTTTGAACCCTCTAGAAATTGCTGAGTCCTTTAATGACTTTTTTGTACAGATACTCTTGGTGATTCATTCCCAATTCGATGATTCTGATCTTTCTTACCGTGATTATCTACCAACTCCAACTACTAATTCTATGGTTTTTCAGCCATTTACTATTGATGAAATTCTAGCTGCTTCTCTAAGGATTAAGTCCTATCGATCCCCTGGACCTGATAGATTCCACCCTCGCCCTATTGGTTTTGTGATACCTCAACTAGCTCAAACTTTGGCTGATTTATTTAATCTTTTTATTGTAAATGTTAGGATTCCTCCTGATTTTAAGATTGTCAGGGTTGTTAAGATATTATTACCTACCCTCCGCAGGGATAACACGATTGCCAAATATGGTCAACACAAGAAAGCCTCCGGGGCGAGAATTTTGTGAGTTTTCGTGGGGGAAATTTATTATACTATAATTTTTGCCACCCACGTTTTAATTACAGCTCAAACTAGAGCTTATGTAATTTTGGAGAAAAAGAGACGCTTTCCCCATCCTGGATTCGAACCAGGGTCCCTCCGTTTAGCCCGGAGTGTCTTGGACCGCTAGACGAATGAGGACAGGTAATAACGCTCTCTTTCTCCGTATGTAAAGGTGTTAAGGTATTATTACCCTCCGCAGTGGGTGGCAAAAATTATTGTATAATAAATTCCCCCACGAAAACTCACAAAAATCTCGCCCCGGAGGCTTTCTTGTGTTGACCATATTTGGCAATTGTGTTATCCCTGCGGAGGGTAATAATACCTTAACATCTTTACATACGGAGAAAGAGAGCGTTGTTTCCTGTCCTCATTCGTCTAGCGGTCCAAGACACTCCGGGCTAAACGGAGGGACCCTGGTTCGAATCCAGGATGGGGAAAGCGTCTCTTTTTCTCCAAAACGAATAAAGCTCTAGTTTGAGCTATAATCTATACGTGGGTGGCAGAAATTATTGTATAATTGTCAGGGTATTGCCTGTGTTTAAGGAAGGTAGGCGTGATATCCCATCATGTTATCGCCCCATTTCGATTATTTCTGTATTCCTGAAGCTTTTTGAAATTCTTTTACATTCTAGGTTATTATCCTTTTTCGACCACAACCACTTTTTCAGCCTTCTCAATTTGGATTTTTGAAAGATAAGTCTACTGAATTTGCTCTTTTGCCACCAGCATTCTCCGTGAATCGTTGACTAGGCAGGCTCCTTCTCTGACAATTTTCTTGGATGTTAGCAGAGCTTTCGATACAATCAATCACTCAGTTCTTATCTCCAAGCTTGGTAATGCTGGAGCCAGAGGTCCCCGCCTAAGTATTATAAATAACTATCTTTTTGACCGCAAACAATATGTAAGTATCCATGGAGTTGAATCTAGCTTACTTGCATCCAATCTGGGAGTTCCTCAAGGCTCTATCATTAGACCCCTGCTTTTCCTAGTATATGTAAATGATATATTTCAAGTTTTTTCTTTACTCAACCCATAGTTTTACTGATGCTACTGCATTTATTACATCCAATAGTGAAATCTCTTGTTGATACAACACATTCTCAGACTCATCTTGTTCTATCTTCGTATAAAAGTGACAGATTGAAGGATAATGAGGTTAAGTCTAAATGCGAAATACTTTTGGGTCGTCGCTGTCTTCAGTCTCCTCCTCCACTTTTAATTGGCAATAATTTAATTCCATATTCTGATACTGTAAAGTTTTTGGGAGTCATTTTCAATAACAAATTGTCTTGGACTCCTCATATTTACTCTATTGTTTCCAGAATATCTTCATCTCTTGGTATTGCTAGACGTGTCGCTTCTGTTCTTCCTATTCGAGCTCTTCGTTCAATTTACTATGCTTTCATTTTTCCTTTCATATTTTACTGTTCAACCATCTGGGCTCACCTAGGTGTTACTGCTGTTAATAGAATTCAACATATTCAGGTTCAGTTTCTGCGTCTTCTCCGACATGGGGCTAATTTCTTTCCTCCTAATCCATGGTTGCATTTTCGTATTTTACCTTTTCGGCAATTACTTATTTATAATCTATCTAATCTTATGTTTAAGCTCATTCAATTAAATAAATTTTCGTCTTTAATTGTTCTTCATTCACGTTCTTCTAGATTTCCTTCTCGGCGAGACATCAATTTTTAGACTCCCGCTCTAAGAAATAACTTTCTGTTTTTTTCATATTAATTATATTGGTCCTTCGTACTTGGAATGATCGTCCCATTGAACTTACGAGAATTCAAATATTAATTTGTTTAAAACTAAATTAAAACTTTATCTTTTGAATGATGTGAGTTACATAGCTCTATTCATTTCATTGCCTTTTATTTACTTTTTTGTTTCACTTTTACATTTAATTGTCTTCTGTTTATTACTTGATTTATATATTTATTTTCTGTTTAGGTGGCCGGGGCTCGTCAAGTCGTTATATCGACTTTTTTCCCGGTCTACCCCTAGGCCAATTGTTCACAATGCCTATACTTTGTATTCTTATTTATATTATACCTACGTTTAATAAATTTAAAAAAATATATATTTTTCAAAAAATTAAGATTAAAAGTAGTGACGTTCCCAACGACATTTACATAAACTCTCTGCTGTCGAAGCAAAAAACAACAGTGGCCAGGAGCTGTCTTCAAACGCTTTCCAGGAGGTAAAGGTAGACCAAAACACAATATCAAACACAGTTGAAATGGAAATTCTGACTGCAGATATTTCTAATTATGTCAAGAAACCGAATCTTACGAGTGGAGATAGAATAATAGTGCTAAAAAATCTTTGGGAACCATATGCAAATTGAAATTTTCCCACGACTATCACTGGTGCTGTATTAAGTCAAGGAAAACCTCACCACAGTCGCAAGTTCTACTCATCTTGGTTGAGCAAACTGGCTCGCTTACTCAAAGATAAAAGACAGTACCTATTGCAAATTTTATGGCCTCCTTTCACCTCAAAAGGTCCGTTTACGATAGCCACATGTCACAGATAAACTTTTTCTATCATACGGATCTAGTTCTCGAAGCCATTGAGTTTTTAAGGGCCATGGAAGGAAAAAGCCTCCTGTGGCTCAAGTAATGGACAACGGCAAGCAAAAGCAAGTTTTGCAGAATAGGGTTATTCTTAAACCTATTATCAAAACGGTAATTTTTTTGTGGAAGACAAGGGCTGGCCATTGTAAAATTGTATAAACATAATCTACTATTCTTAATAATTTTTCCTGTACTATAGAATTATTAGTAATTTAATAGTGGTAAATGTACACAAAAAGGCAATCGTAATTGCTATGGCTTCTAACAATGTTTTCCTACGAAAAATTCCTTCACCATTGGGGAAATTCTGGGTGCGTCACTGATTTTTAATCAAAAATAGACTCTCAGTTGTCGATCGTTGAAATAGTGCATTGTCGTTCAAGAGTAACGAGCTTCCTACTTCACTATATTTATAGTGTACGAGGCGAATTCTCGCTATTAATTAATCACTTTAAAAATCGAAGATAAAAATCACCAGTGACAGATTGACCACGCGAAATGAATTCTTTGTGGATAATACCCTTGTAATCGTAGAAACAAATCAGTACTTTCTTTACTTTTGACTTCTCCAATCGACATTTCTTCCGATGCCCCTCTTCTAGTTCACTTCATTCAGAGCACTTTGGTGCCTTATGACAGGCTCGTGCTCAAAACACCACGTTGCATCACCAGAAATAATTATACAAAAATTTTCAACATCCACGTACAAATAAGCTCAAACTAGAGCTTTTTTTGTTTAGGAGAAAAGGAGACGCCGTCCTCATCCTGGACTCGAACCAGGGTCCCTCCGTTGAGCCCGGAGTGTCTTGACCGCTAGACGAACGAGGACAGGAACAACGTTCTCTCTCTCTCTCTCTCTCTCTCTCTCTCCGTATATAAGGATGTAAGTTATTATTACCCTTCTCAGGGATTACACAATTTCCAAATAATTGTCAACACACAAAGCCTCCTGGGCGAATTTTTGTGAGCTTTCGTAGGGGAATTCATTAGGCTATACAATAATTTTCAGCACCCACGTATAAATAGCTCAAACTAGAGCTTTTTTGTTTTAGGAGAAAAAAAAACATTTAATTGGTGGGGGAAAAAGCGCCTAAGAAATGTGAACTAATTTCAAACTCTGAGCACTTATTTATTGCATGCACACTTTACATACATCTTTACCACTATCTGTGGAGTCATTTATATAATAACACAACAATTATAGGCATAATCTGGCAGAGGGAAGGGCAGCACTTGACAGCCTCCCCAGTTTTTTTAGAAGAAAGGCGAAATCGTATTTTTTCCCCCCCATACAATTTTGGGTCTTTTTTTTCGATTGGCGTACGCAGGGGGGTGTTGATGGGGTTGTAACCCCCCATTGCAATGAAATTATGTATATTTAAGATGGAACTATGTGATTTACAGCTCTGTAACCCCCCCCACCATTAGATTCGATTATAATGTTTTATTTATTCTTCTTGGAACAGTCGTTGTGACAATACATGACCACACAAAGAAAGGTCCTAAGTAAATATCTATGATGAATATAACAGACTTGAGGACCTCAGACTGATTCAATATAACAATTCACCCAAACAATAAATTCGGCCATCAGGCTATTTCCACATATTTCAACACCCCTCACTCTTTACTAAAGATCACGCATATGTAATGCACTTCTTATGTGAGTTGTTTTTATAATTTGTCTTTAATTGATTGTTTTTTTAATTATCGATAAATTGTTGGACATTACTGAGTATCAAGTATCTTTTAAGCTTTTTTTTTAAATTTTACTATATTATTTAACCGCTTTAGTTTATCTGGTATTCCATTCTAATATTTAGGTCCTATGTAATTTATGTTGCATCTTCCCAATTCTGTTCTTATTTTGGGTAATATTAATTCGTTATAGTTTCGATATCTACTTCTTTTTCGTTTAATTGAATTTTTATAAGATCTGTATGTTTATTTCTCTCATCCTTTCAAACATTTTAATTAGTATACAGTATTTATGAATCTATTCAATTTGCAATATATTAGAATTCATTAAAAAAATCTTTAAGTCTATTCTATTGTCTCTATTAATCAGTTTGATTGATTTATTTTGCAAATTTTTTATAATATCATTGTTAACAATACCCAAATTGCCCTAAACGCAGTTATATTATGCTAAATGGTAATTAATCAGAGTTCATTATTTATCTTTGGGGATAGATTTTTACTTTTCCGTCCTAGAATTCATATATCTTTATATGTCTTTTTTGTTATTTTGTTTATATGACCATTCCAATTTAATTTATTTGTAAGTTGAACTTCTAAGAAATAAATTTTATCCACTATTTCTATTTTCTTATTATTAACTGTTATAGATTTATTAATCATATCGTCATCTATTTTTTTATTTTTACCTGAAAAAATTATTAGTTTTGATTTGTCTACATTTAACTTCAGTTGATTAATAACAAAAACCATTGTCCATAACCCCCCTTACGAACTTTCTGCGTACGCCCATGTTTTTTGTCCCCAGTTTCCGCTATATTTAACTCCTAAGTTACGCCTACGGTAGCATTCCCCATAATTAGTCACAACATTATGGAATGCTTCATGCATATTATTCTCCTATATATTATTATCCACTCTATACATCACCATTTAAAAAGTATTCTCTTTTTATATTTTTACTATAAATAATTACAGTAAAACCCTTCTGTAATAATTCTGCCTATCATAGGCATATGCAGAAAGTTCATAAGCATAATATAGGGTAGGCTCAATGAGGAGTTACAGAGCTACAGCTCACATATTCCTATGTTAAATATACAAAATTTCATTGCAATGGGGAGGTTAAAACCCCCATCAACACCCCCCTGCGTACGCCAGTGCTGCCTATAATGATAAACCTAGATTCTTAAGTTATGAAATTTCTACTCGTATAAACTTCTATTTAAGAAAATGAAAGTTATATATAATATTTAGCTTTCATAATAAAGTCGCAATTCTAAATTGAGTAGTTTACAAGGTCGAAACTTCCGCATCACGGGATCTGTTGCATTTTTATCTTTAAATGTATGACGTCATTCCGTCTGACGTGTGACCAATTTCCCTTTGCAGCTTATTCTTTTTTTCGAAATTGTCGGTTATTGCCGAGAGAATGAATTGGGAGGGGGAGGGGGGAGAAATCAGGATAATATTTGAAAGCTAGTATTAACAATTGTATGGTGTCTGCATTTCCGAACGCTCACCATCAGTCGAGTTATATTACCGCTCTTTATTTTGTTAGAAACTTTTATCGCCTTATCATGTCAATTTCGAGTGTTCGCATGCTTTTGAATTCTAAAGAAGTTCTTAATTTCATTGTCTTCGTTTTTATTAGTAAGTCTTCTGTTCTTCTGAATCTTAATATATGACTTAGAGTATTTATAATATTAACTAGCGATTAAAATGATTACATAAAGAAAGAATAATAACAATGGGCGCCCGTACGATGGGGGGGGGGGGCTGAGAAAAATTAACGAGTATTCCAGGGGGGACTGAGAAAAATTATTACTTTCTTCTCAAGACTGTCAAAAATTTTAGTGAATGTACAAGATACTAAAATGCTACAAAAATAATTTATACTGCTTGACAATTAGTAATGAGCTAAAAAGTACCTTATTTTAAAATGTAACTATAAAACTTTTGAAAGTAAATGCGTAGCAGGTTCGGGCGAATCAAATTTTTAAACGGCTAGGGGGGGGTCTAGCTCCCTCTGCCCCCCCCCCATATGGGCGCCCCTGGTAATAGCTATATGTATACACATACTACATAACTAAATGAGGAGTAATAATTAGCCATTCTATTTATTATTACAACTGATATCAGATAATATGGACAACATATACTAACAATGAAAGACAGAAAGAAAAACACATGCAATGAAATCTGTGGATATCACTACTTTCCACGGTTTTGAGACAGATATAATGTGCATCAATGTGTTCAATCTTGTCTATAATGAAATTTTTTTCAAGCCCCTAGATTATCGTTATAGGCAGATTTGAATGTATAACTAATGTATGTATATATATAATGTATGTAATAATTATTCATGCACTCAAGATACTGGGAACGAAACTGCTGAGATACTGGGAATGATGGCCGTTTATTAATAGCTCTACATTCCCAGTAGGGAAACCTGCAGCTTGGCAGGTCTACTGAAACCCATGGTGGTTTGACGTTAAGCTAATTAAAACACGAGGGGAAAATAGCACAGGAAATCGAAATCATTAGCGAACCGAAATTTTATAGATTGAAAAAGTTCATCATGCCATTTACGAACAATTCTTCTGTAAAAGGGAATTGGGTAAATTTGGCGAAATCTGTTGGCGATATTTTCCTCCCTGCTGTAGAAGTCCTCTCACACTTTTCTCTCAGGCTGCCAGTAATTTCGGCATTGTAACAATTTCAGGAGAATAGCTTTTTATGTCGTTTTAAACAGTCGCTGTTAGTATTTTCTTACTTGATAACCATCGTCAAGTATATTTCTGCATATATTTTTAACATGCCCGTATCCAGAGGGGGAGATCTTTAGAGTTTAGTCCCCCCCGAAACTAAATTTTTAATGGGACTTGGCTACGGCCTTGCATGCTGTGATTGTATCGATACATGCTGTGCAAATTTTCGAATCCCCCACCCCGAAATTAAATCCCAGCTACGACCTTGGTTTTTAAGTTATTCAAATTTCGTCACAAACTTAAGGCTTTTAAGCACCTTTTCGAGTCCTCGTCTTTTCAAATTCTTACGCGATATTTTCAATACTTTCGTCAATTTTTACACACCTTTCCTTCCGTTTCGTTACCGGTTCTCCTAATTCTTTTACTTTGAAAAAAAAATCTTATATTTTTCAAGTTCTGCTTTTAGAGTTTGTTACTAACTCTAAAAACAACGAAAAAGTGTATTACTGAATGTACGAGAGGCAGTTAAAATCAAAAGGTTAGTTTCCCCTCCTTCTTAAAAATCTAAGTAAAAGTTACATTTGGTTGAAACATTGTGGCAATAATAAAGACATTTGTCTGTCCCACGTGCAGTAGCGTCGTTGACATATCAACATTCGATTGCTAATCAGTCATAAATATGCCTCGATAGCTGGAGTGGCTTCCAAATTTTAAGTGCATGCAGTTGTTCGTGTTTTGTGAACAAAAGGTTGCAAATTGTACTGAAAATTTTCGGCAGTTGCACACAGTGCACGGTTATAAGGCAGTTTCCCGCTCAGCTATCTTAAAACAGATCCGCATGTTCGAGAATGACCATACAAATGAAGTGGAAACATTCCACTTCCCCAACTCCTAAAAAAAGTTCCAAACAGTTACATCTGTGGGTAAGTTAATGATGACGATGACGACGGGGAAGCTGGGGTGTATACTGAATTCATGCCGAAGGGGGCCACAGTTACTGCAACGTCTTATTGTGAAACCCTGAAGCGACTGCGAAAATCTCTTAATGACTAACGGCCAGATAAACTTTCCAAAGGCGCGTTGTGCTCCTGCATGACAATGCTAAATCGCATTCGATGACCCTAGCGAAAGACATTCTGTCTGAAAAAAATTTAAGTGGGGAATATGATACCACCCTCCTTATAGCCCGGACTTTGCACCATGTGATTTCCAAGTCTTTGGTACCATGAAACAAGAACTTACAAAGAGAAGGCATCATTCCGATCAGGAGGCGAAAGCTGCAACCCAACAATGGCTAGTCCAAGTTGAACGGCAATTTTTCGTACAAGGCATAAAAAAAAAGTGCCACACCTCGACAAATGTTTAAATAAACGAGGGGATTACGTCTAAAAGTAACTTTTGAATGGTACTTCGATGTAAGCAAAACATCGTTCTATATTTTCGACCCAGATTTTTTTTATTTTGAAGAGTGAAACTTACTTTTTCGCGCGGGAAAAACCAGTTACGGCAAGACTCCCTTCCCTAAACTGCAATGGAACAACCCGTCTGGTAACGGGATCGGACGTCAAGTCTGCGCGAACGGACTATAAGTACATATGATTCTTTCTTTCAGAATGTAAGTTTATTTAATTTCGAGTTCAATCAATCCATAACATCATTCGAAATTTACTCATACCAGGGTTGGATTGAGGTTTCCGCCCCTTCCCCCTTGTAGTATAAATTAAACCTATGTAATTACATTAGGACACGTATATATAGCGGGAATCTCGGCATAAGCATAACTTAAGGGTTAAATACAGCGTAAATGAAAGAGGGGAGGGGCAAAAAATCAAAACTGGGTGAAAAAAGTACGATTTTGCCTCTGTTCTGAAAAAAACTGAGGGGATGTGCCCTCTGCCCCCGCCAAATTACGCCTATGGGTTCCGGGACCAATGAAAATACTCGCTATATCTGATCTCTATCTAAATCCCTTTTCCTAGATCTAAATCCTAAATTCTGGAATTTAAATTTTGAACTTTGAAAACGAAGTCGGTACAGGTAACATATTTGCACGCAACGTATATACAAAAAATTCTGCAATTCGAAAAAAACGTCGTGGAAATTCGGGCCGGGGTAAAAGTATTGCTTGAGTGATTGGCTCTGATTGACAGCGATTTTGAAGTAGAGTTCAGTCTTGACCACACCATAGCCCCCTCAATAAAAGCGGGCCCCTAGACATTTTGTCTCGTTTGTGTCTATGCCAGGGGTCTTCACCTTTTCGGTCAAGGCTCGATTTTGCTTATTTTCTTACCCGCGGGCCGCACTTCTGTACCATTAACAGGGGCTAGGAGCCAAGCAGCTCAGCCCAGGCTCACTTGACCGACCCCATGATCCCTTCGCTGGGCCTACCCCATCCACAGCATAGGTCAGCACGGGCTGGGGCTTGCACCAGGCCCCGGCTGCAAGCCTGATGCCCCTCTCGTCGACTCTGATCATCAATACCTAGAACCGACCAAATGCGGATTCAAAGGGGTGGGCCCCCTGGATTAGTCTTTTTAAATACGCCTTTTTTTATTATATTTTATATATAGATATTACAGTATCAGAAATAAATATGGGCCGAAAAAATTTGCAATAACTTTAGTTTCTAATATATAAATTGAAATCAAACCCTTTAGTAAGGTTTTTGGGACTGCTTGTTTTTGACAAACCTGTCAATATCAGGCCTTATTTTGATGTTACCTTACTAAAAGTGTTTTCAAGATTGGACGTTAGTTATTCTGGTCCTAATTTTTAATTTTACAAATTCATTCTTGAAGAAAAGAACAGTTTACCCAGACGCAATGGTATACGCAGGGTTTGCAGGGTTGCAACCACCGTGCAAGGAAATTCTGTATGTGTGAATATTGTGGTATTACTCCTGATGAAGGACTGCTGCTGATGCGTCCGAAAGCTTGAGTGATCTTTTTCATTGCTATTTTACCAGTGTTTAACCTTTTTGTATGGCCATTGTATACATATGAGTGTACATATGAGTATATATGGAGTTGTAGCTCTATAACACCCCTCCAATGTAAGCCTGTAACCCCCTTGTGGTCTTTTTTGCGTACACTTATACGCAGATGTAAGTACTCACGAATAGTAACAATTTCAGAGCACGTAGTCAGTTGAGAAGATATTCTTATTGACATATTTAAAATAGAATTCAATGAATCTTTAGTCGAATTTCTTTAAGTCACTGTTGCACTGCAAATCAATAAAACTACTCCTAATGCCCATATACGCTAGAAAACTAAAGTAAAACACGACTGAGGGAAGACCGCGTATTACTTTAGTTCTTTAACGTTTTAAGATATTTATTACGAAGTGTGAAAATGTGAACGGAATAAAATACATAAACTTAAATCTTAGTGGAAACAGGGGTTTATTCATTCCCTCATTGATTTCTGACGCAATCTGTATTTTTTCATGAGACGCTGAGTCGCATAAAAAATGTCGACGGGCCGCAAGTGGGCCGCGGGTTGAAGACCCCTGATCTATGTGATAATCCCGCCCTGACTGATAGACGCTAATCAAAATGTGTATAATTCTATAGAGTGTTTACTGGGAGCGCAAAATTTTCGTTCATTGGAAGCAAAAATAGTCTCAGTACTGTGACCAGTGGCGTAAGAAAGGGGGGACGCAAGCCCCCCATTAGATATCAAAACACAATATTTTCTCTAAGGCCACGTCACAAGATCTTTTTAAAAACCATTTGAGCCTTCTTCCCATAAGAAAAAATTACCATAATTTCTTAATTGGTACTCAACCCACTGTGACAATTTCTTTAAAAAAATTATAATAAAGTGGTTTACTTCTGTATTTTCCTTTTAAATTTCGCGGTAATAGGCATAAGCAATTTCCAAATCTTAAGCATAATTTACATAGTTAAATTAATCTGATGACGTAGCACTACGCAGAATAAATAACAAATACAAAAACAGCATTTTTAAGCGTAGTTGAAATTTTATTAAACAAATTTCAAAGCGTTTCAGACGGACTTTGGCCGTCACTCGTCAGGAATACACGTACGTCTGGCACTGAAAATTCGTTGTATGTTTCAGTGCCAGACGGATGTGTATTTCTAACTACGAACGACCGAAGTCCGTTCGAAACGCGCTGAAATTTGTCTAATAAAATTTCAACTACGCTTTAAAAAAACGTAGTTTTTTCTCTTTGTAACTTACGAGAGCGAACTAGAAAGT
>QLNU02003225.1:18879301-18903660 GCA_006491805.2 Dysdera silvatica | reverse complement strand
AGGTTACATTAGTCTACGCCCCTTTGGCAATAACACTCAGTGACGTAGGAAAATGAGGCATGAAGCCCCCCCCGCCCCCGCCCCCCAACTTACCGGATACCAAAACGCATTAAGGCTGCATCACATACCCCTCTTTGAAACCATTTTGTATTTTATAAAGTTAATTTAATATTGACGCAGTAAAAAAAAAAAAAATTATGATTCAGTGTTTGTTTGGGGAAATTTAGTTTACATTAGACCATAACATGTCCGTAATTTTAACATATATGTTTCCTTATAAGTTGATCTGGCTGAAACATAAAAAAACCTTGCCCATGTTTGCCCCATTTGGAAATATTCCATTTTATACAGGGTGGCCATAATCTAAGTCTTCGTATTCAGGGTCAACTGTAGTTTGCAATTGATCTAATTGCTCTAATTGATCTAATTTGATCTAAATGCAAATGTCTCCAAATTTGGCAAGTAGCTTAGCTAGACCATATGCAAGCGATTTTGTGAAGAAAAGATTATACAGAGAGGTCACAAAATAAGTTATCCAGTCTAAAATAAATGCATCCAGCATTTTTTAAGTGGGTTTAATACCGAAAATGGTTCAAGAAATTGATTTTTATTTTACCATGCAAAAAAAAATAGCTTTCAGGTTTTCTGATTGCATAAGTGTTTTTTGTTTTTTTTTCTTCTTTGCTCGTTTGGTCCTCTCTAAAACGTCAAGCATCGGACCAGAAATAATTGCATCTGCTTTGTTACTCATTGGTCAATTAACGTAAAAAGTTTAAGGAGCGCGAAATTAGGATTTTAAAAAATACAGGGAACATTTCTCAAGGAAGTACAGACGTGAAAAATCAAATGAGGATATTTATCGTTTATTTTTAGTGAGCTATGATCCTATCATTACAAGAAAGAGCAAGCTACCTAAAAAAATGCAACATTTGCCAAAAAAAAAGCACTAAAATTGATAATTTCCCAAGCTATGAAAAATCAGGATGATGATAATGATGACGACAAAGAATCATGCATCGCCGAAATCGGCACCTAATATAGCTATAAAAAGAGATTCTCCTGTCAGTCCTGACATTATCAAGAACCAAAAGTTCAATAATTTGATCGCTTGTAACTTTCGATAAAATCGGATTGTTTTCAAAATTGCGACATCATTGTTTTCAGAAAAAAAAAACTCTTTAAAATGATATCAAACATGATGTATATTCTAATTGAAAGTTGTCGAGCACCCTGGCGCCAGCGCCCAGTTTTTAAGGGCGCTCATAATTTTTTTATCGCAAAATCAGTACGCTTGACTTGATAACAAATAAAGTTGATTTTGCTCAAATATATTGAGGCGTTCAAAAATTATTAATTTTATCCAACTTTTCTTTGTTATAGCCCCACTGTGCGGCGATAGTGATGGACCAAACTGTTATTTTTGAATAACCTGTTCCAACCGGATAAGATTCCAATCACCGGTGACTGGAACGTATGCTTCATAGGTTTTGGGAATTGAGGGAACTTAAACGATAACACATTTCAACGCTCAATTCGTAAGAGAACGTCGTACTAACTCCATAAAAATAATAAATGCTTTGGGGAAAAAAATACACACATATGAAGTACAAAAATAATGAGAAAAAGTAAGGCTTTAAAATATTGAATTTTAGATATTTTAAAAAATACACGATTTTAAAAATCAAAGAAAGTTTAAAAAACTAATTCAAAGTAATGAAATACAGCAAAAAATATTGATATTGCTGTAAATTAATTGGTAAAACATACTGGAAGGTTACAATGTGGAACTAATTAAACAAGATAATGATACAAAATGTGTATTCTCAGCTGATGTAGTTATACACATGTATGTATTCAGAATTTTTCATGTGTAAAGCTCAGTAATGTAAAAATATTAATACTTGTACTAATTAATATACATGTGTAAAAAAATTTATTTCATTGGCATTTAGGAACAATAATCTTTCGGCGTGAAGAGGCTCCAACCGATTTCTCCCATCGGTTAAAATGTTACCAGCCTTTAAGAAAATTCTTTCGCAAGGCACTCATGTTGCCATAAAGTTGAATTTCCTTTTCGCTAACTCTGATAGATTTGGGTAGATCAGAGAATGGGATCTCCACTATGACAAAGGGTCTTGATTCCGCGACAAGTTAATTTTTTTTTTAATTATCGTCTAGATAGCGATTAATTTCGCTAGTTGCTATTAATGTAGGAGTACCTAAATAATCAAATATTTTTTAACCGAATTTAAACTTTAAGCGAATTAAACAAAAAATAATAAACCAATTAAAACAATATTTGGTTAATTAAAATAATATTTGGTTAATGGTTAATTAAAACAATATTTGGTTAATTATAACAATATAATAATAATAATAATAATAATATAACCTCTTGTAATATCAGATATTAAATGGGTAATTAGTGCCTAAGCCCTTGTGTCAGCTAGACAACTATGCCGGATGTTGTGATAGCCCGTTATCTCAGCGCGTTTCCTGTGTGATGGAAACGGAGGAATATGTTCCTAGAACAGTGATTTTTCGATCACCGGTGATTTTCAACTGTTACTTCAAGTAACTCCTGTTCCTAGTCACCGGTGACTGAAATAACAGCTGTTATTTGAGAACAGGGATTTCAGAGGAGCATACTGTTTCTGGAACAGTGATCAGTCTGTAACAGGTGATTTTTAACAGTTACCTTAAATAACTCTCATCTCTATGCTGCTACTCTGTACAAGACCAACCCTAAAACGGACCATGCGCATATCTTCCACCTGCCAACTAACAGTTCCCGAGTTTGAGTCATACTGAGGGTTCTCTTTATTTATTTATTTATTTATTTGGAGTGATGGTTCGAATCCTATGTTCTACACTTTTTCCTGACTTTTTTGTACCATTATGCCAGGCGAATTTAATATTTTATCTTTATATCAAACAACAATATAAATCGACCTATAGTGGAAGGTTGTACGTTCAGGTCCCAGCGGACACAGAATCATTTCTTTTCTTTCGAACGTTTCACCATCTAATCACGTCATGACATTGGTTCTAGTATCACTACGCCAATAAACGTTGATTAAAATTGTTGTTTGATTTAATCTGCGTAGTGTTCGATTTATATAAATAAAAAAACTACCTTAATTTTTTTTTCTATCTTCAATATGACCATATTGAACCCCCCCCACACACACACACACACACACACTCCCACCCCAAAAAAAATCAGCCCAGAGGCTGTAAAGGTTCTAATGTTAAAAAATTAGAAGTATTATTTACATTTTTGTAGCCCATTCATTATCTACAGGGGACGAGATGTCCGTGGGGAGAGATACTGTGGGTCACTTTTCCGTAAACCGGGTGGCCGCCCAGATCGCCACGTCCTAAGTACGGCCCTGCAGTAATTTTCTACGGATTATTTTCGAACGATTACTGTTTTCTTTTCTCTGCTGATTTGTAGTTCGGAGGTTTGATTCCGTATTCCGTAAACGATAGCGATTCGGATCTCTCTGGAAACTGTGGATTCTAACGCAATATTACCACATTTGTCCTTGCACCGTAAATCACAAACGAAGCGATTTCTTTAAAGTTGCAAAATGAAATTGTTTCTAGTTTGAAACCCAAAACTTCAATGTCGCGCCAAGTATATATAAAAAAAAAAAATGCATATTCAGGTCAGTGATGAGGGAAGCGGGAGCTCAGAGGCACGAGCGCCCCCTGGGGGATGCAAGGGGGGCGCTTGCACCTTTAGCTTATAAAAAAGGGGTGTGGAGGACTGAATCACAGAAACTATAGTCTAACAACATTATGCAATTGGAATTTTCTGAATGCATCCCATGCATATAATTGGGCGCATGCTCAGAGGGCTCAAGCCACGCCCATTGAATATAAAGGCGCAGAGTATTTCTCTTGAACGTCATACGGACTTTTTAAAGATATTTGCCCCACTCCACACACGCACTTAATTTTTGAATGGCTAAGCCTCTGGTTCTGACCAAACGAACTTAGTTATTTTTTAGTGTTTAAAATATATAAAAGCAAGCTTCTCTAGAACAAATACGATGAAGAGCAACGAACGAAACCTTATTTGTGCATTTAAATCTTACAAATTCTGACAGTGTTTTCAATGTCAAGTTTGTTTACCCTTTGCTGTCAGATAAAGACAAATCGATTTCTTAGTCAATTACTGTAAACAAAATGGCGATCGCTCGGAGTCAAAGATCAAAGATTATGAAAAGGCAAAGTCCCGGCTCGCTCGCTACTTGATTGCATTAAGCATGCACTTAGCAATTGCGGGTAATCGCTATTTAAAGATATTGATATGTCAGTATCAATAATATAAAATCTTCTTGCTTTTTGCGAACGCTCGTTTACAAGATCTAAAGTCGTCGGGACATGGAAATTTCTGCCAGTTTCTAACGTCAAGCGAGCTAATCTATTTCCTCTTCCAGCAGATCTCTTATTGAGAAATTGTCGGTTGCTACCCAATCAGGATGTCACTTTAAACCTAAGTAAAACTTATAACAACAATATTTTAAGATATCGGGACTTCCGGAATCACGTGTTCACTTCCGGTGGGCTTCAGAAGGGAAGGAGCCTGTTTATTGTATTTAAAATTTCTATCGCCTGGTCATGCCACTTTCAAATGCTCTCAGACTTTTGGATTTCAATGTGGTTTTTCACTGTCTTGTCATCGCTCTCATTAGTAAGTTCTATTTCTAGATATCCCTATAAACTTTTAGTTAACCCCAACATTGCAATGAAATTTTGTATATTTAACATAGGAATATATGAGTTGTAGCTCTGTAACCCCCCCTCATTGAGCCTATAAACCCCCCCCTTATGAACTTTCTACCTACGCCCATGTCAGTTAATAACGTGAAATGCAAAGGTTTGTACTGACAGGGCCGGATTTAGGTTTTGTGGGGCCTTAGACATATTTTTTTTCCGAGCTGCTTATGGCGTAAATATTAAGCCAGTATAATTGTTCCCGTTGAGGAAATACGAAAAAATAGAAATCTTTATTATATCGACCCTTCATTGCAGCAGTTCTTTAACTTTCCTAGACCGCGGACCCCCTTCAGAGATCACTCACCCTCGCAGACCCCCAAGAATTAACTCAAAGTTTAAAGCCCAGAATTTGCATCACACATATTTATTTCTAGTGTTTCATCACTAATTTTCACCATTTAAGGAAGGAATTTTTCGTTCCCTCATAATTTATTCTTAGCATTAAAGAGTAATTGCTCTTGTTTCGGTATTTTTTCGAATCTTTGTGGAACACTGGGAGGGTCTCGAGGACTCCCGGGGTTCCTCGGACCACAGTCGAAGAACCGCTGTTTTATTGAATTAAGCTTTATTTAAAACCAAGTACGTGCATGGGCGCCCCGAGGGGGTACACTTGCACCCTCTTGACTTATGAAAAAACAGGGGGGGGGAAGGACTGAATCCAGAAGTAACTATAATCCAATAACGTTATTGAATTGGAATGTTTTCTAGATGCACCGTCCTGCATATAATTCTGGAGGCATCCATGAGTACGTGCTTCCAAAAATAAATAAACGATATCATTAAAAAAATTTCATTTACAATATACAAATTATAAAATTTATATTAAAAATCCCTTTTACTTGCTCTTTTTCCAGCAAAATTATCAATTATTTCTACTGTTCGTTCACGAAAAGAAGTCTGATGGAATAGTTAGAAATAACGGGTGTTGACGTCACAAACGGGTTAGTTCACTTACAACAGAGGAGGACTACAATTTCAGAACTGGCTTTTGGTGAACGTTTGTCGGCGCCAAAATCAAGTTCTGAAATTGGAGTCCTCCTCT
This sequence comes from Dysdera silvatica, assembly GCA_006491805.2. Classification (NCBI taxonomy): domain Eukaryota; kingdom Metazoa; phylum Arthropoda; class Arachnida; order Araneae; family Dysderidae; genus Dysdera; species Dysdera silvatica. The sequence continues at coordinate 18,897,830 of QLNU02003225.1, read as the reverse complement.
ACTGTAATGGGATAGGCCGTTTATGACGTCACCTCCTGTTATTTTCGACTGTACCATTGGACTTCTTTTCGTGAACGAACAGTACATAAACGATATTGTGTAGCGTGCCTCTTTCTACGTACGATAAAGTGAGATAACTTAATTTTGACTGTCGTAAGGAATTTCGTACATAATTGTTTACTCGCCGTGACACTGAATCTGGCCTTTCTCCAGCTGCATTTGCAGTGACTTTTGGTCTTCACTGTGCTGAGCCCCTCAAGAAAGCGGGTTCTTGTCTTCTTTCTTTTTACCCATGCTGTAATCCGGCCCTGATTTCCCGTGGTAATTTATTCACGTTTCTTTCCGTTTTGCAATGAGTGAAATGAAAATTTCATATTAGATTTGTCTTAACATGTTAGATTAATCTTAACATGTTTAGATTTGTTTTAAGATGTTTAGATTTGTTTTAACATGTTTAGATTTGTTTTAACATGTTTAGATTTGTTTTAACATGTTTAGATTTGTTTTAACATGTTTAGATTTGTTTTAACATGTTTAGATTTGTCTTAACATGTCTTAACATCATTTTAGATTTGTCTTAACATGTTTAGATTTGTCTTAACATGTTTAGATTTGTCTTAACGTGTCTTAACATCATTTTAGATTTGTCTTGACATGTCTGTTTCAGAGCGTCATATTTCCCCTATTAACAACATTTTTTTCCATCATTTTTAAGATGAACATTGAAAATAAAATTTCTACACAGTATCAAAAAAAAAAATCCTGCATCTCTATTGACTTTAGCTATATCATTTATCATTAAAAAAAAGTATAATTTGCGCATGGTACGTAAAATATACAAGGGGAGAGATTATATTCAATCTAATTAATATTTAATTAATAATTATTTCATTAACATTTAATATCCAATAAATTCAATGCGATTTATAATAATACATATATATATTTATTTATTTATTTATATTTTTTTTCATTATATATATTTTCAGTGATCCTACATCATTATTTTTGAATAATAGTTTTAATAGTTCAAATTAAATTAGAAATTATTAAAAACTATAAAACTATAAATAAAAACATAAATATATAAAAACTGCCATATAAATTTTTAATTATTCATTAATTTTTATCATATATATATATCCTCTTCACTTTTGATACTACAATTTCAGTTTTTATTCTAAGCTGTTTCTACTACTTAAATTTACTTGGTTTGACTACCTAGTGTTATATTACTTTTCTACTTTAACTTTGTCTAAATTAATATACAATTAAGTGTAGTGTATTTATGTATATTACATTAGAAGGTACTACATGTCACAATCATACTACAATTTTGCTATATATATAATGTGTGTGTGTGTTATTCTAATGCATTTATCATAACTAAATACATCGTAAGAATCACTATGAAAATATGAAAAGCGAACCTTTTCATGATTATATAACACATTTTACACAGTTTTTAGCAATACGGACATGATTCTTCATCAGGGAACCGTATCACATCCGCATTGCCAAGTTACAAGCCAGTTTTTTCCGAAATGCCCAGAGCAATAATATGTTGTCTCTTTTTTTTTTAATAATGCCGCTTTCTCTGTTCACTACGGTCCCTAAAACCGGTCTTTAAACAGTCATTAAAATAAAATAAATTAGCAAAATCTACATTTGCCTAAACCCTATTTATAAACTGTTCGAGCACTCAGAATTAATATAAAAAATATTCTTTTAAACGTTAATTAAATTCACGTGTTGCTAATATTCTGGGCACAACTAATAGTAGAATTACATAAAACAACAATGTCAAACAATCAACGTTTATTGGCGTAGTGATACCGCCATTCATTACGTGGAAGGTCGTGGGTTCAGGTCCCACCGAAGGCAGAAATATTTATTTTCTTTCGAACGTTTCACCATCTAATCACGCCATACCATCGGCGTTGGTATCACTACGCCAATAAACGTTGATTGATTGACATTGTTGTTTGATTTAATCTGCGTAGTGTTCGATTTATATAAAATGGATACATAGCATTACATAAATTAGCAAAACCATATTTTCCAAGACCCTATTTACAGTGTGCTTATTATGTATATATATATACAGCGAAAATCGGTTATAACGACCTTCAAGGGACCGTACAAATTCGGTCGTTATAACCGATAGTCGTTATAAAAGATATATTTTTAAAATCATAATAGCCTACAGTATAATACACTCTAGAGTTTTATAAATTATTTTGATAGTAAAAAGTATTAAACTGTTTAGTTTCAAAATTAAATAAAAATATATTTAATTATAATCAATTTCATTTCCCTTTATATTAAATTATATTTATAGCCACACTAAATACATAGTACTTTTTATTTTTTTTAAATTGATAAAATTCTAGAAAACACTGAAGTATATAATGTAGAAAACAAATCTAATGAATAATATTTATTATATTATACTAATGACTTCCGAACAGTGCCGGTTTAAGAGATTTATGGGCCCTATACTTAAAAAATAAAATAGGGCCCTAAAGAATATGACCTTCGTGATATTCAATTAATAAATCACGCGGTCTTTCTTTCTTTCTTTCTTTCTTTTTTTTTTTTTTTTTTTTTTTTTTACTTTTTTTTTTGCAGGTTTAGCAGTAATAAAAATTTCTCGGACATTTGTAAATAAACAAAATTAGAATAACGTATAAATTTTAATAACTAACCCACATTGTTCCGACTTATGACTGTCAAGTCGCGTCGTTATATCCGATACGAATTTCCCTGCTTAGAATCTTCGTACACTACAAAATCGCCGTCGTTATATACGATGTCGTTATAACCGATATATTTAGTATGGAGTAGAATAGCAAACCAAACTTCTTGTAAAAATTCCGTCGTTATATGCGGTTGCCCCTAGTCTCCAGGTGCTGGAGTGCTCCTGATCAAGGCAGCGGTCAGTGTGGCATGAAAGCAGGGGGTGCTAAGAATCACTGGAATGGCCCAGGCTGCCGTTTGTTATTGACCTTGGCAACGTATAATGGACGATCCCTTGCTTCTGAAGCAAAACTTCAGGAATTGGAAGAAGAACTTGACAAGATCAAATGGGACATTGTAGGACTCAGTGAAGTTAGAAGAAAAGGTGAAGAGTTGGTGGAACTTAAAAGTGGACATTTGTTTTATTATAGAGGAACGGAAACTGGAAGAACAAGTGGTGTTGGCTTCTTAATCAACAAAAGAATTAAAGACTGTCTTCTGGAAGTTGAAAGTACATCAGATCGAGCAGCGAGGCTCGTTGTTCAACTAACCCAGCGATACCAACTTCAGATAGTACAGGTATATGCACCAACATCAAGCCATACCGACGAAGAGGTTGAAGAATTTTATGAAGAAATCAAACAGCTACATACCAAGGGGAAACAACATATCAAGCTCATCATGGGAGATTTTAATGCAAGAATTGGACAACAGGAACAAGGAGAGACATCGGTTGGTAAATACGGATATGGGGAAAGGAATGAACGTGGCGATCAACTCATCGAATTTGCAGAAGCTGAAAATCTTAGCATCATGAATTCATTTTTTAAGAAGAAACCGCAAAGAAAATGGACATGGAAACACCCCAATGGAGGAACCAGCGAAATTGACTATATACTGGCAAACAAGAAATCAATTATTGAAGATTGCAGCGTACTGAACAGATTTAATACTGGAAGTGATCATCGAATGGTGAGATGTAAAATGCACTTAAATACTAAACTAGAAAGGCAGAAGCTCATTAGGAAACAAGTATGTAAGAGGGTGGATTTAAAGAAATTAAAAGAAAATACCGAGGCATTCAAGTTGGAATTAAAAAATCGCTTTTCTGCACTGGAAGGACTTATTGAAGAAGTTGACATCTCAGAAGCAAATGAAAACATTGTTAAGACAATAATTGAAACTGCTGGGGAAATTGGTGGTGTAATATGTAAAAAGCAGAATAGCAAATTATCTGAGAAGACGAAACAACTCATGAAAAGGCGAAGACTTATGAAGGTGGACAATCAAAATACCAGTCGCAAGATCGAGTATGTAGAACTTTGCAAAACTTTGCGCAAAAACATGAAAGAAGATATAAGAAAATTCAATTGTGAGTTAGTAAGGAAGGCCATTGAAAGCAACAAGAGCCTTAGGGTTGTTAAAGGGAGTTTGTCTATTGGGAAGAAACACATCATTGCATTAAAAGGAGAGGATGGCACTGTAACAAGAAATAGGGAAGAAATACTTAGAAGAGTTGAAGAATTCTACAGAAAGCTGTATGAAGGAAACAGTGGATTAAACGAAGACTCTGAGATAGTCGAAGGAACAGCTCCAAAAATCTTAAAAGAAGAAGTAGCATTTGCAATAAAAAGTATGAAGAAAGGAAGATCCCCTGGCGATGATGGCATTACATTAGATATCTTAAAAGAAGCTGGAGAACATGTAGAAGACATACTCGCAAAATTCTTTACCAAATGCCTCAACAGTGGTAACATACCAAACCAATGGGATTCTGCAACAGTAATTCTTTTGCATAAAAAAGGTGATAAAGAGGATTTAAAAAATTACCGACCAATTAGCTTGTTACCTGCTATTTATAAAATCTTCACAAAAGTACTAACACATCGCCTGCAGAAAAAATTAGATGCAGCTCAACCAAGAGAACAAGCTGGATTTCGAAGTGGATTCAGTACAGTGGACCATATTCAAGTATTAAGAGAATTAATTGAAAGAACACATGAATATGAACTTCCATTGTGTGTGGCATTTATTGACTATGAGAAGGCCTTTGACTCTATTAAAACGTCAGCAGTCATCAACTCTTTAAGATCAGCAGACATCGAGGATGTGTACATTGACATGGTGAAATGTGTGTATAAAAATGCAAGTGCAAAATTTCGGTTACATAAAGATACCAAAACTATTAAAATTGGTAAAGGTGTGAGGCAGGGAGATACCATTTCTCCAAAACTTTTTACTTCAGCTTTACAGATGATTTTTCATCAAATAAATTGGAATAACAGGGGAATAAAAATAAATGGTGAATATTTAAATTATCTACGATTTCCTGATGGCATAGTTATTTTTTTTCAACGAACCCATCAGAACTCCAAGACATGGTGCAGAAACTCTCAAATAGAAGTAGAGAAGTTGGACTCAAGATGAACCTACAAAAAAATAAGGTCATGTTCAATATTTTCTAATAATGTAGTATGCAAGGCTTAACTGCTAAAAAAAGATGCAAGAGCCCTAATATTATGATAAATAAATAAAAAAAAATCAAATGGCTGCAAAAGAATCGATAAATCATATCAATTGTTTATGTCCATTTCTTTGGACAACAAAATTCATGACCTCAATCTAAAATTCATTAATTTTCCATGACCTTTTTAGCAATTCATGACTCTAGAGGGGCTCCAGCTAAATAAATTATCGCCAAAAAAGAACTAGTACCGAAGCCTGGCTCCAGTGGGCTCCCGTCCAATTTAAGCTGTGGTAGTACGTCATTCATAATTTTACAATTCGGTTTCCTCGTTTATGCCCATTTATATTTTACACTGTTTTACAAATTTCGTGATGAGCAGACCATTACTTTAATTTTATTAAACTTTAGTAGTTTTTATATTCGTTTACAGCTTCATTTAAGAGACTGCGACATAAGGCAGGACCAGGAGCGTGTTTCGGCGTCAGCGGCCCTGGTCAAAACAGATTTTAGCGACCCTAAAAAATGCTTTAACGTAACATAACGATTAAAAAAAAAGTCCTTAACTGGTCCAAAAGCCAAAGGTAAAAAAAAGGCAATGAAGTTAACTTAAAAATAAACATTTCTAAACGATGTTAACTAGGGACATACCAATCACTCTGCATTTCTTGCTTAACTTCGATGTTGTGGATAAATGGAAGTGTTTTATTTAGCTCTACTGAAGCATTATAAACACAAAGAAAAACCAGTACAATGTAATTATAAATTTACGCTTCTCAGAACTTTGTGATGAGTTCTTTTTAGTCAAAAACTGGGGGTTTCTGTAATGCCACAACAATAAACATGACAATGTGCATAGTCTACTGATGCAAACGCAGTTGACTAATAACGTGTCTATTAATTTTGACCGGCATTTAAAAGCTTCATGAGAGTTATGGGAAATATAACGTCACACACAAAAGGTCAATTGATGAAATACTCTGGGAAGGTATATAAAGGCCGCTAAAAACTTATTTCTTGGTGCTTGTACTGCATTTTTTTAGCGGCCTTCACTGGCCGTCCAGCTCACACCCACCTAAGCACGGCCCTGGAGAAGACAAAGAGGTGACGTGTGTATTTTTTATTTAAAGGGAGAAAACATGTACAAGTTTATTCACCATCATTTATAGTTAAATTTCTCGTAAAGAAAGGGATTTTCCAGCACTTAGTTGGACCCGAACGCATGACCTCTTGATTACAGCTTAAGTGCTCTACCAACTAAGCTGCAGGCGTCAATCATTTCCTCCCTTACGAGCATATATAAGGCTTTCTATGGACAAGCTCCGCTATTAGTGTAGCAATGCTGTGACTACTTTGTAACCAAAGCGACAAGTCAAAGGAGCAAGGATATCCGATAGAATTAATATTATTAAAGCAACAGTTTTTTCACATTAGCCGATGATGTGGCAATAATAGAGGTTAAATTACTCGTAAAGAAAAGAATGATTTTCCGGCGCCGAGTAGGATCCGAACCCACCACCTCCTGATTGCCGGTCAGGTGCTCTACCTGTAGCTTAGTTGGTAGGGCACTTGAGTGACAATCAAGAGGTTTATCATATGAAGGTTTTCAATGTTGCAATTCGATACTTTTATCACAAAAAATGTTATCACCAATTCAATGGGGACCCCTCCCTTGCTTGACGCCCCCTTATGTACATTGTGTCTCAGAATGACCATACTACCCTTAATAACTCGAGCTCTTCGCCATAGAAAGAATTTGTTGATATCTCATTTCCTATATTCTTGAACGCTCTATCTTTCTATACCATTAAAAAACCCGTCGAAATATGGAGAGTGTTAAAAACACAGAAAGGCACTCTTTCTCTCCTTTTTAAAATTGCACCCTACATATTTTTTACATCAAAAGAAAGCTTATCTAATTATGTTTCTAACAAGACTAAAATTGATTTTTTAAGGTGAGAAGAACTGGAGATATTACGAATTGAAGTTTAACGTATGCATCAAATCACCTGAGGACTATTAACAATTACGTTATTGCGTATTATAGCTATTGCCACTAAAAATTATGTTTCCTTCAAAAGTCAATAATACAAGAAGAAAAAGGCATCACAATTTCATATTCTATCAATGACAACACGCTGTAGTGAGGACACCACTTAATATTTCCCAATGATAGAGCGAAATTACTTTAATTATCGATAAACAAAGGGAAACACTAATACCATTGAGGTCAACATTAGTTCCTTAAGTGCCAAGGGTTAATATTAGCCCAGTTCTGTTCTCCGCAGAAAATCGATTTCGATCTTGTTAGAGCCGTAAAAACCATGGTGTAGTTAGTGCAGAGGCGGGATGACTTCTCTCAAAGGACGTTGTTGTTGTTAATTATTCAAATGAGTTCAGGAAAGTTGTCCACTGCTGCCGCACTGTTTTCCCAGAAGAGGGCTGAGAGAGGGCGCATACCTTGGAGTTTCAGAGGGAGCGTGTCCATTAATCCATAGGTTCCAAAAAAAATCCCCACTACCTCCAATGAGGGCGCACCGGCGGCCCAGTCCGCCCCCTGGCGTTGTGCCTAACTCTCGGCGTGTTGCCACTGGCAGAGTATGAAATTGTGATGCCTCTTCTTTCTTGTATTAATGACTTCTGGAGGAAACACAATTTTTTAGTGGCAACAACAACAATACGTAAAAATATCAACAGTCTTCAAGTGATCTGACGCATGGATCAGACTTCAACTCGCAATATCTACAGTTCTATTCACCACAGGAAACCCATTTTGCTATCATTAAAACCACAATTAGATAAGCTTTCTTTTAATTTAAAAAAGTATGGAGTGCGGATTGAAATAAGTGAGAGAAAAAAGGTTTTTTTTTTTAACACACTCGATATTTTTACAGGAATCCTTATGACATAGAAAGATAGCGCATTCAAACATCTACAAAATGAGATATAAAGAAATTTTTTCTAGTGAAAAGAAAAGTTATTAAGGATGGTAGAGTCATTCTGGGACACCCTGTATGTTTTCTCTCTCTCTCTTGGTTTCTATTTATTATGTTTCCTAATAGATGGATAGCCACTAGATTGCAGTTTGTTAATGGTTACATCAATTTACGGTACATTTAAACTACAATAGAGCCTTCTATGAATAGCTTTGTAAGATATTATTTTCCATCTCAAGGTTATCTCAATTGACAAATGGTCGTCAACGCGTGAAGACACGCGGACACGCTTTTGTAACTTTTTTTTTTTTTGTCATGGCGCTTAAAATGACTAATAATTTTATAATAATTTCATCATTAGAACCTTCATACATGAAGTCGACGATTCCATTGAAAACTTCGATATATATAGAAACGATCTTTTTTGTACATGTGTATAATGCGAAATATTGCACTCGGGAGACACATTTTCTAATCAGTTCACTCATCCTTGTTAAAGAAGTGAGTATGAATCATGTGATGAAGTACGTTCATGTAGATGATTAAAAATCCAAGAATTAACGAGAGAAATCTGCCAAACCTTCCTTGAAAACGTCCTTATCACGTTTATGAAGTATTTGTATAATGCAATTTCTAATGCCTTTCTACGTAACAAATTTCGATGGTGATTCGTATTCCACTTAATATGTCAAACGTCATCAGAAACATTTTCGGCGAATTGCAAACCATAACTTTTATAACGTTTCCTGTCGGTTGTGACGTCTTCTAAGATTTTCATGACGAATTCCCGATTTTTTTTCGATTTTTTTTTATAATTGTCGACGAAGTATTAAGGAAACGGAAAATTTTAAGGGCAATCTCTGAATTGCGCGTTCTTTTATCTCTGGGTTCATGAACCACTCCACCTCTTTCTTTCTTTCTTTCTTTATCTTTTTTACAACATTGAAAGATTTTCCTTTCATGATCACGGACACACCACCGCCGACTACTAGAACGAGTGAAAATTCACGATTTGACTTGAAACACGTTCGAGTAGAAAATTTATTTCGATATCTAGCTTTTACTATATTAGTTTTTCAATATGATGGAGTATATGAATTCACAATAACCTCGATATATACAGTAGAGATTTTTTATATACGGAAGTTCGATATATGGTAGTTCTGCTTCATAATTGTATTTATTTATTTTATTTATTTTTGTGTTAATTGAAATACAACGTATTATTAGTATTCTTAAAAAAGTGTAATTTTATTTTTAATTTTTGTTAAATTAGTGATTAATTTTTAAAGTTTTTGTTCTTGTTTCTCAAGCTTTGGTAACTTAGTTGATATTTATTTCGGTTATTTTTTGTATGTTGGCTCATGAGAACGTTACTTCTCCCCTCTATTCTCTCTCTTTCTTTCCTTTCCTCTCTCTCCCTCTCTCATTTACTTATATACAGTAGAATCACTGGCGTACGCAGGGGGTGTTGATGGGGGTTGTAACCCCCGATTGTAATGAAATTTTGTATATTTAACAAAAATGCGTAGAGTTTTAGCTTAGTAACCCACCCACGCCCGTTGACCACCTAACCCCCTTTATGCTTCTATTTGCGCTGATGCGTATAGATAATGCGTATACATATATGCGTGTACGTATATGCGTAGTACGTATATGATGCGTATAAGAGTTCCGGAGCAGAAGAGACTTATTTATCTCTTGAAATATAATTTGCAGTTAATCTTAACTCCTTTTGTGATAAATTTTAAGCTTTTTTCGCTGGTGGTTTTTGTTTGGTGTTTTGGTTTTTTTTTTTTTTTTTCCACTTTAAAAAAAGCACTTACAATTTCCAGAAAATCTCTAAAATCTCCGACCATGCATGTTCTTAGGATATGGGTTGGTGGCCAAACCCACCTGAAACAAAATAATTTTTAGAGTAACACTATTTGATAAAGAGAGTATAAGTTACGATCTTATTTTGTCAAATTTACAATGAAAATGACATCAGTAATTTAATAAAATAATAATAAGCAATGTAGACAGCACGGGTGTATTCAGAGGATTCAAATCTTTCACAAAATGCCGTAAAGTAACGTTTATAACAAGTAATATTAATGAGAAATTCCTGAAATTTCACCTGAACCTAAATTTCTAGCTCTTTTTTTTTTTCCTGAAATTTGGTGATGATCCTGTTCACCACCAGTTGTCCACAGACCACCAGTTGTCCACAGACCACACTTTGGGAAACACTGCTTTAGAGAATAAAGTTCTTCTAAGTGAAGAAGTAGAACAGTAGGAAAGGGAAGAGGAATGAGAAAAGGAATTCCTGGTTATGGAAGAGTTTGAAAGGAAATACATCAGACTGGCAGATGAAACGATTAAAGGAAAAGAAAATGTATAAAGAGAGAAGATAGTATTTGCACGGAAAATAAGGTGATAAATGCTCAGGCCTGTAGCTAAGATAAAGGGGCAACTAGGGCAAGGCAAAGGACATATGGGGCACAAGGCACTCGGGACTTGTTCCATGTGTGTGTGTTAATATAATATAATATACGCATTGCTTAGGGACTACGTGCTTGGAGCCTCCCTTGAAAAAGTTCCTACACGTGGTGTCACTTTTTTCATTTTCCATTTATTATGCTATGTTTGTCGAATTCTCTCCGTTTCTTATCTCAAATTGTTGGTTTTTAATCACTTAACGGTAATTTTGTGTTTCTCATGAAGTTGTTAAACTTATTGGTAGTGAAAATATTTTTGCTAATTTATTGTTATTCTGTTTTTATTTTTTATTTTTAATGTTTTTACTGTGTTTCTGCTATCTCTATTTCTGTCAATTTCCTGTCATTTCAATTTTTCATAACTTTCTTACATTTCTAAAAATACTATTTTCATCATAAAAAATGCAATTGCAGCTTTTGCGCAGTCACCTTTTATGAATTGCTTATGCTTCTTTTCATTTAATTTGTTTAATTTTATTAATTGCTTATGATTCTTTATATTTAATTTTATTAATTCCTTTAATATATAAGTATGTATGTATATAAATTTATTTTTATGTTATTTCATATTTTCCTTATTATTAATTTATTATCTATCTATCTATCTGTCTGTCTCGAAGGCCCCTGCTTAGCTACAGGTCTGTCAATGATTCTAGAAATAATTTTAAGTTACCTAAAATAGAGCTTCGAAAACTTGATGGTAACCTGAAGAATTGAATTTTATTCAGAAGTTTATTTAAGAAGATTGATCAGGATGTAAATATCTTGGAGGAGGATAAAATACAACATCTCATTCAATCAACGTCGATGGCTTCAAAGGTCAGACACATAGTAGAGAACTATCCACCTTCTGCAACTAGTTATAAGAAAGCTTTAGAAACTCTAAAAGAACGGTTTGGTTGAGAAAAGATTCTCATTGAGATGTATATCCTAGAATTACTGACAACTATCATACAATCTTCAACAGGACGAATAAGAAAACAACCCTGTCGATGCTATATGATAAAATCGAATCACAGTTAGGTTCGTTAGAATTTTTGTGAATAAATAATTATAAATTTAGTCGTTCAGTGAGATAATCCTAGTAGTTTAATGGGATAATCTTTTGATATGTCAGCTTCAAATTTTTTAGTATATCAGCATACGAAGAATATTCAATTGAGATTGAGAGGTCAGAGGCGTAGATTATACGGGCTTATGGGGCCTAAGCCTCCCCACAAATGACTTGCAACTTCCATGTATTGTATATTTCCATGTATTGTAGTGTTTGTAATACAGTCAAACCCCGTTATAGCGAACCCAGCTTATAACGAACGAATTTTTTGGTCTCGTCCAATCGTTCATTATTTTTAGCGAATCGACATAATAAACCACCGACTATAGCGAACCAAAAGTTCAGTCCCTTGAGGTTCCTATAGCGGAATTTGACTGTATATGCTTAAGTTTCCCGTCCCATCCCTTCCACTGTCCAATCATTTTAGAAACTTTACGTTGATGAGAGGAATTTCAAGCTTATAAACGAGGAAGTTACAGAGCTATAATTCCATATATTCATATGCATTTATACAAAATTGTAACGCATTGGGGAGTTATAGCCCCCATCAACTCCAACTCCTATACGCTAGTGTATTAACGCGCAAGTAATGATTTTTCTGCTTCATCTATTCTTTCATTAATATCCCTTGATATCAAATAGTTGCCTTGAATAAATACTCTGATATTGAATAATTATATGTCTTGATATTGAATAATTATATACGTTGATGTTGAATAATTCTATACTTTGATATTGAATAATTATATACTTTGACATCGAATAATTATATGCTTTGACATTGAATAATTATATGCTTTGACATCGAATAATTATATGCTTTGACATTGAATAATTATATACCTCGATATTGAATAATTATGTACCTTAATACCGATAAGTTGCTCAAAAAGACAGAAGAAATATGAAATATAGATAAATGTTATTTATTAAAAATATGAAACTTATTGTACATATTTAAATTACAATTATTTAAAAAGTAGTATAACGATATATATATCATCATCATCATATTCAACCATTATCTATCCACTGCTGGATGAAGGTCTCTCCAAATGCTTTCCACACAAGTCTATCCTGGGCCATTCGTTTCCACGTCACCCCAACCTGTTTTCTTATTTCATCCACCCATCTAGTTTGAGGACGTTTTCTAGGTCTTCGGTGGTCTCTTGGAATCCAGTTCAGAATTTCTGTTGTCCATCGTTGATCAGTTCTTCTTGCAATATGCCCAGCCCATCGCCATTTCAGCCCTTTTACTTTAACAATGATGTCCTCTACTCTAGTTTGCTCTCTCACCCAAGTGTTCCTTTTTCGATCTCTCCTAGTTATTCCAAGCATGCACCTCTCCATGCTCCTTTGCGTTGTCTGTAACTTTCGTATTGCTCCAACTGTTAGACTCCATGTCTCTGATCCATAAGAGAGGACTGGCAATACACACTGGTTGAAGACCTTTCTTTTTAGACACAAAGGCAATTTCCCCTTCAGGATAAAACTGTTTCTTCCAAATGCACTCCAGCCAAGTTTAATACGTCTGTTGAGTTCTTTCATAATGTTGCCATCCATTGAAATCAGCTGGCCAAGGTAAATATATGAATCAGCAATTTCTAGCTCAATGTTGTCAACTTGTATTTTTGTTTCCTCTACGAAATTATTGAACATGATCTTAGTTTTTTGTAGGTTCATCTTGAGTCCAACTTCTTTACTTCTAGTTGAGAGCTCCTGTACCATGTCTTGGAGTTCTGATGGGTTCGTTGAAAAAATAACAATGTCATCAGCAAACCGCAAATGATTTAAATATTCACCATTTATTTTTATTCCCTTGTCATTCCAATTTATCTGCTGAAAAATCATCTGTAAAGCTGAAGTAAAAAGTTTTGGAGAAATGGTATCTCCCTGCCTCACACCTTTACCAATTTTGATAGTTTTGGTATCTTTATGTAACCGAAATTTTGCACTTGCATTTTTATACACACGTTTCACCATGTCAATGTACACATCCTCAATGTCTGTTGATCTTAAAGAGTTGATGACTGCTGATGTTTTAATAGAGTCAAAGGCCTTCTCATAGTCAATAAATGCAACACACAATGGAAGTTCATATTCATGTGTTCTTTCAATTAATTCTCTTAATACTTGAATATGGTCCACTGTACTGAATCCACTTCGAAATCCAGCTTGTTCTCTTGGTTGAGCTGCATCTAATTTTTTCTGCAGGCGATGTGTTAGCACTTTTGTGAAGATTTTATAAATAGCAGGTAACAAGCTAATTGGTCGGTAATTTTTCAAATCCTCTTTATCACCTTTTTTATGCAAAAGAATTACTGTTGCAGAATCCCATTGGTTTGGTATGTTACCGCTGTTAAGACATTTGGTAAAGAATTTTGCAAGTATGTCTTCTACATATTCTCCAGCTTCTTTTAGGATATCTAATGTAATACCATCATCACCAGGGGCTCTTCCTTTCTTCATATTTTTTATTGCAAATGAAACTTCTTCTTTTAAGATTTTAGGAGCTGTTCCTTCGACTATTTCAATGTCTTCGTTTAATCCACTGTTACTTTCGTATAGATTTTTGTAGAATTCTTCAACTCTTCTAAGTATTTCTTCCCTATTTCTTGTTACGGTGCCATCCTCTCCTTTTAATGCAATGATGTGTTTCTTCCCAACAGATAAACTTCCTTTAACAACCCTAAGGCTCTTGTTATTTTCAATGGCTTTCCTTACTAGCTCACAGTTGAATTTTCTTATGTCTTCTTTCATGCTTTTGCGCAGAGTTTTACAAAGTTCTATGTACTCAATCCTGGAACTGGTATTTCGATTGTCCACCTTCATATCTCTTCGCCTTTTCATGAGCTGTTTCGTCTTCTCAGATAATTTGCTATTGTGCTTTTTACAGGTTACACCACCAATTTCCCCAGCAGTTTCAACTATTGTCTTAACAATGTTTTCATTTGCTTCTGAGATATCACTTTCATCAATAAGTCCTTCCAGTGCAGAAAAGCGATTTTTTAATTCCAACTTGAATGCCTCGGTATTTACTTTCAGTTTCATTAGATCCACCCTCTTACTTACTTGTTTCCTAATGAGCTTCTGTCGTTCTAATTTAGTATTTAAGTGCACTTTACATCTCACCATTCGATGATCACTTCCAGTATTAAATCTGTTCAGTACACTGCAATCTTCAATAATTGATTTCTTGTTTGCCAGGATATAGTCAATTTCACTAGTTCCCCCATTTGGGTGTTTCCATGTCCATTTTCTTTGCGGTTTCTTCTTAAAAAATGAATTCATGATGCTAAGATTTTCAGCTTCTGCAAATTCGATGAGTTGATCGCCACGTTCATTCCTTTCCCCATATCCGTATTTACCAACCGATGTCTCTCCTTGTTCCTGTTGTCCAATTCTTGCATTGAAATCCCCCATGATGAGCTTGATATGTTGTTTCCCTTTGGTGTGTAACTCTTTGATTTCTTCATAAAATTCTTCAACCTCTTCGTCGGTATGGCTTGTGGAATTTTTACTCGTGGTCCCCCAAAAATACAGCATGTCCCAATTTCATGAGTTTTACCTGTGGGCCCCCAGATATATAGCCTGACGCCCCGTTGAGAACCGCTACATTAGAACGCACTACATGGAAAATTGTGGCCCAACAGTTAGTGTGAAGGTCTACAAACTATCAAGACATCTTGAGGTCATCTTGAATAGATTATCTCGATTGAATAGATAAATGACCCGTAAAATAGAGCATTCACAAACTGTTGCCCAAAATATCATCAAAAAAGATCAGGTAGACCACCAAAACTGTTACCCCGGAACCACAGGCACGTTCAAGCTCTTGCTACTCGTGAAATTGCACGTTTACTATCCACACCCGTATCTCACCAAACTGTGTGGAAAAGTTTAAATGTAAATTCGAACCTGAAGCTTAGGAAAATGAAAAGCAAACCAAAACTTACTACCACTCATCAGTTAAATCTGCTCGATTGGTGTTAAAAAAAACCTATGAGATGGCACAATGAGTGTAATGAAATAGTGTTTTCTGATGAAAAACGTTTGTCTGGATGGTCCTGATGGATATTCTGTCATATTAGCATGATTTATGTACTCAGCCGAAGATAAGTCTGAGTAGACAGGAGGGAGGCAGTGGAGTGATGATGTGGGCAGCAATCGGATCAGGAGACAAGGCAGACACCGTATTCCTTCAAGGCATTGTGAACTCCAAAAAACATCAAGAATTAATATACAATCACTTAATCCTATTTAGGCCTAATTCTTTATATAATTAATTAATTTTAAATAATTCTTTAGACAGCCGGAATTGAAAGTACCAGCAGAAAAATGCCAGTGCATATGCAGCAATGTAAGATATTATTACCCTTCACAGGGATAACACAATTGCCAAATATGGTCAACACAAGAAAGCCTCCGGGGCGAGATTTTTGTGAGTTTTCGTGGGGGAATTTATTATACAATAATTTTTGCCACCCACGTATTAATTACAGCTCAAACTAGAGCTTATGTAATTTTGGAGAAAAAGAGACGCTTTCCCCATCCTGGATTCGAACCAGGGTCCCTCCGTTTAGCCCGGAGTGTCTTGGACCGCTAGACGAATGAGGACAGGAAACAACGCTCTCTTTCTCCGTATGTAAAGGTGTTAAGGTATTATTACCCTCCGCAGGGATAACACAATTGCCAAATATGGTCAACACAAGAAAGCCTCCGGGGCGAGAATTTTGTGAGTTTTTTACGGAGGGACCCTGGTTCGAATCCAGGATGGGGAAAGCGTCTCTTTTTCTCCAAAAAGAAAAAAGCTCTAGTTTGAGCTACAATAAATACGTGGGTGGCAAAAATTATTGTATATACAGCAATATCCGTTAAGGCGGGGTTTAAACGAGAAAAGGTTGATGTCATTCCATGGCCCTCGCGTTCTCCAGACCTGAATCCAGTTGAAAATGTGTGGGGTTTTATGGCAAAGGCTGCATATTGGCGCAACAAGCAATATTATCGTGTGAATGATCTCCAACTTGCAATTCCGAATGCCTGAGACAACTTAGATGTTTTAAGAAAACTACTTCAAGGTCTGACAGAACGATAAAGATTATTGAAAAACAAAGGGAACCAACTCGCTACTAATTTCTGATTTCCTGAAATTTTCCACATTGAATTTATGTTTCTTTACAGGTTGTAAATGATTATTTTTTTCACGAACAAAATTGTTCACCATTTTCAAAAGTTGTAAGTAGTGTATGTATTTAATCACACCGTTGCTACATTATTTGCATAAATTTATATCGAACTCCGCCTAGATCACACTTTATGCTTCTTAATTTATTTGCAATTACATAGCCTAAATCAATTAAAGAAGTTAGAATTTTTTTCTAAATTAAATTATGAGTTAACAGTAAATTTAAATATGTATATTTTATCCTTTATCTGTAGTTTCCCGGTTTGCAGTGAGAAACATGGACTCATGTCTCAAATATGAGTCTGAGTCACTGGCGTGCACGGGGCTGTTGATGAAGGTTGTAATCTCCCCACTAAAATGAAATTTTGTATATTTAACATAGGAATATGTGAGTTGTAGCTCTGTAACCTACCATTGAACCCCCAGTTGAATAGCTTTATTAAAAATGTTGAACACATTTCTTTTTTTTTCATCGCGGGTCACTTTGAATCTTTTTTTCTGTCGTCAGGCCAGAAGACATAAAAACAACATCTTGCACGCTATATAGCCATTCGGGAGTGCTTATACACCCCTACAAATTTTCTGATTCAATGAAATAGCATTGAGGTAGGATCTTTGACCTCCTTCTAAAAAAAATTAGCCCCCTATAAAAAATGTAAGGTTTGTATCTATAGTAGCCGGGAGAGATTTTACTGTTTGCAGGCCGCCTATTGAAAATCACTGGTCTACTATCTCCAAACCCTATTAGGGAGATATACTTTCTACACAGGAACCAGCTGCGGGAAAATTGACAAGACATGTTTTAAAAAAAAATACAGTCAATGTTATGTGTGTAAACTTCCAGGAAGGGACTTATTAAGATCAATTCCATGTCTACGTTGTCTTCCTTTATCCTAGCACATTAGTGTTAAAAATATTTCACAATTCCATGATTAGTCTAGTGTAGTTCGCCGTCAAGAGAAAAGAATAAAATGGTTCGTTATTAGGTTTTATTTGTAATTTAGATTGTTAGTTTTCATTGGTATTAATAAGTAAATTTTATAAAAATTTTGATGGAAAATCGCCAAGAAGTAAATCATTGCATATACAGTGACGGAAAGAAGTATTTGAACAATGCTTTATTTCACAATAATTTTATTGTTAGTGATCGAAATTTTGATAAATTTCGATAATATGTGAATCAGTGTGATCATGCACTTAATAACAACGTGTTAAATCCAAAATATGCAAATTTTCAATGGAAAAAAAAAGTATTTGAACAGCCAATGATAAACCCTTGAACTGTTACGAGAAATTCTGAGTAAGGAGAAGAAGAAAAAGAAATGCAATTTGCGTTTAATTTAGTTATTTAGTAGTATGTAAGTCAGTAGTTTCTTGGAGTACCAAGACTAGTCGTTTTACCTCCGTTTGAGCAGTTACGTGGTAGGACAGGAGTTTTACTCGTATGATTACGTTAATTCCTGTTAAACTCGAGCCGTCAGTTGGTCAAAGATAAAATCTTTGACCAACTCAGGGTTTGTTACCTAACTGTCATCAGTCATAACCGTTGTCAGGGTTTGTACCTAACTGTCAAGTGTAGTGAATTTGGTTATTACGCACAACATGAAATACATTCTTTTGAGGAACATTAGCAAAATCATACCGAAACGCAAAAACAGTTTAAAAAACACA
>QLNU02003225.1:18832762-18871725 GCA_006491805.2 Dysdera silvatica | reverse complement strand
ATAAAGAATTTTTAAGTAAGGAAAAGCCCATGCCTGTGTTAAATTTAACTAAAGTTGCAAAAAAAGGACAAAGTATATAATCGGCATTTTAAGATTTCGTGGTATTCGGAGTTTGAATGGCTGTGTGGGAGTTATTATTTAAATAAACTTTTTTGTATGCCATGTTTAATCATTGGTGTTAAATCAAATGTGTGGAATAAGAGTGGTTTCAATGATTTTGGTAACGTTACCCGTGCTCTTCACAAACGTCAAAGTTTTTTTGACCATGTGGGATGGGCTTTTGGTTTTTTAAATCTAAAGAAAAATTTAAGTGGTATTGAGGATGCTTTAAAAGAAAACTCTAGGCAATGTTCCGAGATACAACCAGGCTTTGCCTACGCTGAGATTTATCAGCAGCCACGATGCTTACAGTTCTGGGATTCAATTTTAAGAGTACAGCATGAAATTTGGTAATGGGGATAGTTATAAAGATTTACCTTTTTTGTCTTCTTAAAATGAACATATTTAAAGTGCAAAATAGTAAAAGAAGATTCAACGAAATGACCAACTCACCCATCCAGTTGGTTTTTACTGTTAATTTATGCTATCCTATCCATTATCTGTAACTCATTCTGTTATCCATTTTAGTTTCATCGTTTAAAGCTCATAATGTACCAGAAGGTTACTGTGATCCAGGATGGTCGATGTATAATCAAACCTGCTATAAAGTACACCCTACAAGAGTTCGTCCATCAATGGCCCAAAGGATCTGCATATATGATGATGCTCAGTTGGCTTCGATATCCAGCAACGATATCCTTCAATTCTTAAAAGGACTTGTACGTCCTAGTAAGTACCATTAATATGCATGTGCGCAACATTCATAAACTGTGCCACTATAACAAAGGTGAAATCTTTACATTTTGAAGTTATTTTATTATAGTGTTTTAAAGCATTTACTGTTGCACCTTACACACTAATAAAGGGCAGGGGAGGTAGAAAGCCTTTGGTAACTCGCATGTTATTTACTATTGCCTGTAATTGTTGCTGTGCGATAAATATTCTGAGATGACTGGTGCCAAGAAAGTAACTCTGTAATCCCTATGAACTGAAAGGTGAATTCAGTTCAATATGGAATGAATTCAATACGTGCCCCCAAAAACAGAACTGATGGGATAAATAAATGTAGGAATGCACAATAAGTATAGGAGATCAGGTGTTGAATTCATGGATCATTAGATAGTGTGTATGTGGCTAATTTAGTCACTTTCATTGGATTGATTCGAGTGAAACAGTTCAAGATTATAAGAACATAACATGGCTGAGGATGTATAGAGAAAACACCTTTTGTAGAAAAAAGCAATGTTATTTTCATAAGGATCTTAGTAGCGTAGCAATTAAAAAAATTATGGGGATATCATGCAAATGCAATGACTTTTATTAAGAGAAAAATGTGTATTTAGAACTCTATGCCCCTTTTAGCACCCCCCTTTTACCCATGCATAAAGTAGCTGTTACTCCAAGAGAGGATTTGGGATTGTCTAGAGGCGGCCAGGTGTAGAAGTCATCGGGGATCTGCGTATGTTATATATATAGGTCACTTAGAAATGGGAATAGCCTCATGGTGAGGGTACTGAGAAAGGGCATTGTGTCTTTGGAAATGCAAATCAGAAAGAAGGAGATTGGGAGTAGGGGCGGACAGCCTTTCCTTTTTTTTTTTTTTTGAGTGGGGGAGTCAAGATCAAGGACAGAATTTGCCATGGTCTTGGAATAACACCCTTCATTTATCATGAAAGTTGGAATTTTTTACAGTGAAAAAATATATTTGGGGGTCATGACCCCTGTGACCAGATGCTTGATTGGGAGTGGGAGATTTGATTGCGGAGAGTAAAACTTGCAGGTTATGATGAAGTAACTGTGGTTTTGAAGATGCAAGTCAACTTCTGACAGGCATTAGCCATGTAAGTCTGTATATTTCTTTCTGGTGTGTTAAGAATTATAATTAGAGAAGGCAAATTTCCCTCTTATTATTATTATATCCTTTTATTTAAGGGAAATTTGCCACCCTTATTAAGGGTATTGTAAGGGGTGTAAAATGAATATTGTGAATTTAAATTTGTAATTTAAGGTAAGTGAACCATACCGTCTTCCCTGTCTTATAGTAATCCATACATTTTGTAAATTAATTTAATTTTCCTTTTGCATTTTGTTATTTACTTTAGTTATAATTGGCAATTGTACATAACACAAATACTATTGCTTAATTATTTATACTTCAGCTGATTGCAAATCATGTATTCGCCCTGCGGTGGCGCAGTGTGGTAACGCGTTCTCCTATTGCGCGGCTAATCCGGGTTCGACTCCCAGCAGTGCAAAAAGAACGCTTACTCAGAGATCTCATAAAGATCGCACTGCTCACTGTAGTCCGGGGTTTGGTTCCCTAGGCCTTAAGAGGTTCGGATTCCTCGGAAAACAGTAGGTCCCGGCGCAGCATGACCACTGTAGTCTTTGAGCCGTAAAACCAAAAAGAAAACCATGTGTTCTTCAAAATGCAATATAATACCATGACAATATAACAGTAATCTAAGTTTATAATTCACAAATACTCATTTTATACTCCTGTTAATATCAATTATAATAGGATAGTAATTATAATTAAATAGTTAAAATATAGTACATTAATAAATAGTAATGATAATAGGAAAATTCACCTTCTGTAACTATAATTTTTAACACACCAGAAAGAAATATAGACTCATGTGGCTTATGCCTGTCATACATTGACCTGCATTTCCAAATCCACGATCACTTCGCCACAAGCTTACAAGCACCTTTACTCTCCGCAATTAAATCTCTAATTTCCAATCCCCTTCTTCCTGATTTTCACTTCCAAAAATGCAGTGCTCTCATAAAGGTCGTACTGCTCACTGTAGTCTGGGGTTTGGTTCCCTATGCCTTAAGAGGTTTGAATTCCTCAGAAAACTGTAGGTCCAAGAGCTTCTGATTCCTCGGAAAATTGTAGGACCAGAGGTTTGGATTCCTCGGAAAACAGTTGGTCGCTGCACAGCATGACCACTGTAGTCCTTGAGCCGTAAAACCACAAAACAAACAAATAAAAGATTCATTGCCCCTTCTCAATGTCCCCTCCATGAGCCATTCCCATTTCTAAGTGGCTTATATGACATACACACATTCCAGTTGACTCCTACACATGACCCCTTTAAAATTTCAAATCCTTTCTTAGCCTAACGGCTACTTCGATGCATAAGTAGAAGAAAGGTTTTGCTAAAAGTTGCATAGAAAAAGTTCTAAATACACATTTTTCCCTTCATAAATGTCATTACCATTGACATGATAGGGGACTCAAGTGGCTTTAAAGAAGTTTGTGATGAAATGTGAGAAAATGTTTTGATAGCGATTGGGGGGGGGCTTGAGCCCCCTTCCCTACACCACTGAGGAGTATTAATGATTAACATCCATACTTAATGCACAGCAATGTAATCAAGATTATCCAAACAAGAAAAACTTCGACAGAGGAAACCTGTATCCACTCTTCTGATTGAACCCCACTTGTTCCGATTGTGGTAAAAGTTCAGAATTTGTTTCCGTGCTGTATATTTTAGTAAAATTGTTATATCCATTCCTTGAAACAAAAACCAATGTTCATTTTGAAAGCTTTTAGGAAAGTGCATTTCAATTGTGATACTTTTTGAATTATAGGTATAGTATTAAAAAAAAAAATACTTTTCCAAAGAAAGAATTAAATGCCATAAGAATTATATGTCTATTACATATTTCATTGCCGACAAAATGTATGTCCCAATACCCGAATCAGCAACAATATGCTGTTATTGCTGGTTAGACAATTATCTGAATGCAGTCCCAAACCATTTGTGCATTATTTCTAATTGTTAGTTAGTTAGTTAGCCAATGCCCGTCTGTGGCAGTTGGGCCATTCGACGCTTAATTCCAATTGTGGTAAGAGCCACTTGGCTATCTGATCTTTGCTGTTCCATGGTATGTATCTCCACATTCTCCTTCAAAATTGAAGTCACAATCAGAACTGACGAGGGGACTGCAGCCCGGGGCCCATGCTGCCAAAGACTTATGCTGTGGGGGCCCCAAACCAGGGAAGGGTCATGCGTGTCGGTCAAAGTGAGCCTGGGGTCCTGCAATGGCTCTCGGCACCCCTGGTCACAGTAGTATCCAATGGTGTGTGAATTATTGTAGGGTCAGAGCAACTGATCTCTTGAGCAGCGACTGTAGGAGTCCCTGAAGGTTGATCTTATGTTTTATGTGTAGGATTTTAAAAGTTCCTTTACTGTTGAATGTACACGCAGCATAGTTGCAATCCACTGGATCAGTGGTTTCCAAATTAACAGTTTGCATAACCCACTCAGGGAGTACATTGCACCAGTCGCAACAAGAGCAACCCTGCAGTTTCCATTTGAAGCCATAGCCTGTGTGTGTTTGTTACAAAATTCTTGATAACTAATCCATGAAGCCTGCTAATCTTCAATCATTTATGAACATAACACACATTGTAGAAATGTAACAATAACCTTTTTCAAAATCAAACTTTGGGAGTTGAAAATTTACTTTATGTAGTCAGATGAATTACATTCTGATTTTCGCAGCTTTAGGCATCATTCAGAGATTTAGGTTTCAGATTTTATAGCACCATGACCATGCCCTCTCTGATTATCATATATTTGGATCTCCTTAAGAATACTTTGAGAGAGAGAGAGAGATTAGGAATGATGACAAGGTCAAAAATGCTTTGCATTGCAGGCTGAAAGCCTAACCAAAAACATTTTTCTGATGCAACAGTATTAAGAAATGGATGATTATATAGAAAAATGATGTATAATTTGTATTTCTAATTTCATAAGTTTGTCTCCAAATATTTATTTTGCTGTGATATGTTTTTCAAAATGCCCTCGTACCACAATGGAGGAATCATTTATAACAACCTTCAGAAAACCTTGCACATTCATTATAACTGATAGCCATTGCAAAATGATGTTTTTTTAAAATCATAGTATGATAGTGCACTTTTACACTTATTAATCCTAAATTTATTTCTGAACAAATGTAGTGCATTACACGCATAAGACCTCCAGCATTGTGTTTTTGGAACTTTCGTGGAAGGATTAATATTTTACCACCCAGTACTTTATTGCGCAAACTGGAGCTCATAACATCAAGAAAAACATGTGCACGAAGAAAAGGTAATGTGCATTCACGTAAAGAAGTCTGATGGAACGGTCAGAAATAACATAATATGACATCACAAACATGCTCTTCCATTACAGTAGAGAAGGATTTCAGAACTTGATTCTGGTGCCGACAAAAGTTCACTAAAAACAACTTCTGAAATTTTGGTCCTCTGCTGTAATGAACTAGCCTGTTTGTGACGTCACCTCCCGTTATTTCTAACTGTTCCATTGGACCTCTTTTCATGAACTAACAATATCATCCCAGTGGTTTATTTAACCTGATACCCCAATTCCAACGAAGAGGTCATTTGTTCAACTCTAGCCCAGGACGATGCTGCTTTCCTTTTTTATAACCTATCATATCCTTTGATGCCAGGTTAATATTAATTTTAATTTAAACAATGAAGCGTAGATATTGAAACATTACATTTAAAAAAATGGCATTAATACATTTTTATCACTATTTTGCAGTAGACACCGATGGGTTTTGGGTTGGTCTGCGAGCTCGAAACTCACGTTTCACGTGGTATGACACCACCGATGCTGGAAATCAGTCTTGGGTGACAAAGGGTGAATATGAAAAAAGGGGCGTTCACGTCTGCTTTGCCTTCGATGGCCAGGTAAGGTTTTATTTATTAAGTTTTGGTTATGACACTCCTACATAAAAGCAAACATTAAGGTGACCATGGGGGGCAGGGAGGGGCTCGAGCCCCACCCTAGCCGTTTAAAAATTTTATTTGCCCGATTCTGCTATGCATTTACTTTCAAAAGTTTTACAGTCACATTTTAAAATAAGGTACTTTTTTCCTTATCACTAATTTTCCAGCAGTATGATTTATTTTTTTAGGGTTTTAGTGTTTTGCTCACTTACTAAAATGTTTGACAGCCTTGAGAAGAAGGTAATAATTTTTCTCAGCACCCCCGCCCCACCGAGAAGTACTCATATGGGTGCCCATGAAGCTGGCGAAATAAAAGATGAATAAGATCCAAAGACTGTCATTATTCATGCAAAGTTATTATAACGTTTGAATTTTTAATGAATTAAAACTTTTATTTTGTACTCTTCTTGTAAATTTACATGTAGGGAAGATTTGAGAAACAAGGTCAGGTATTTATCTGCTAGTATAATTATATGCTAGTGTAATTTCAGATGGACAAACTAATTTTTGCTTTTTTTTAACGTTTTTTTGCAGCAACAATTTTTCTTTTCGTAGACAAAATTTAAATGTGTGTTTAAAAAAATTATTCATACAGAAGCTTAATTGAAAAGAAAAAAAAAAATAGTATTTCTCTCTTTCAATTCAAAGTCATTTAAATGGGTAATAGCCAAAGTGGAAACCATTCCATACATCTTTCATATCCAGAGAAGGTGTAATATAAACAAAGTTTTTGCAGTTGCAAACATCTGTTGCAGACTTCTGACACCTGAAGAGAAGGGAAAAGGTCCCCATGTGCTGCTGCTGCTAAAACTGTGTAGGAAAAACCACTGAACAGTGTTTAGCCCTTCTCTGCTGAGTAGAGCAGAGCTGGGTAGGCTCTCATTTTAGTGTTGCAAGTTTCAAAAATCTGAATATAAGAGTCGCACCCTGCATTACCCATCAAAGGAGAAAAGTTTTTACAATTAGCAAAAGAAATAACGCATTACACGGAACAATTTAAAAACAGTTAAAGTTTGTTAATGTAAAACACTCGTAGGAAAAAAAACTTGTTCCCAGTCAACAGTAGCTTGCATTATCTGGAAATGATGATACGATTATTACTTCTATTATATAATTTGATGATGGAGATTCAGGTAACAGTCCATGTCAAAAGTAGTTTATGTTAATCATGTTCAACATTAACAAGGTTCGACTGTATAATTCAATTAAAAAAATATAATTTTGTTGATTATGACGGTTCTGATAATATAAAAAACTGAAATAATATTCTTATTTGTTGAAAAACCTGGACTTGCCAGGGAATTTGAAATTCTCCCTAAAAATCAAAAGAAAATATGCAATTTTTTGCTCATAAGTAGAAAAGTCAGGAAATCATTTTTAACTTTTTTGAATAGCTAAATTTTCTTCAAACAAGAAGCAGTTTTCCCCATAAATGAAGTTCAGTTGAAGGTTTTGTTTGCAATTGGTCAAGGAGTTTCACCGGTAAAGTCAGGGGGAAAACTTGGAAATGTCAGGGAATTTTTTTTTAGTGGAAACCTTGAATTATTCTTGCAAGGAAAGCATACATTACACTAAATGTTATAAGATTGCAACTTAATATTATCCATATCCGATTGATTTGACAGCTTTAAGTGACTCCCGAGTCACGAAATATTAGATTCAGGGGTTTCTACCGAATTTTAATTTATCAGTGATGCAAAGTTCTGAATTCTTATGATAATTTGCAGTTACGGTATTGGAGTTTGAGTTTAAATTAATTTTAATGAGATCGTTGCCTGGCGTATATCTTTATAGTGCCTTCCTCATGGCAACAAATGTTTATGCATCTCATGCATGATAGTTATAAATGGTAAAACCAGGGCCAGATTTAGGAACCGAAGCGCCCTGGGTACAACAATTTTTGGTACCCACCTCCATTTCCACAACTAGGGGAGGCTAACCCCCTAAAAAATTTCTGCTTGAGGTATAAGGTTTAGCCCTTCCTAGAAAATGGGTTAGCTTTCCTAGACTTCGAAGCTAATTACGCATATGCCCCTTCCTGCCATACTAGCAGAAACAAAATTCTATCGTGTTGCCCCCTCAAATGCGACGAAAAATGTGAGGAATAGGGAAAGAGTGACATATATGTTTACCATATGCGGATTATTATAAGATATAATAATGATATTTTTATATATAAGTTTAGTTTGACGAGGAAATTTTTTTATTTCTTTTCGATGTTTAATGGGGGGGTAAGACCGTTAGACTCGCTTCTTTTTTCAGAATTTCAAATGAAGACAAAAGGTATAAAGGGCCCTTTCTCGGGAAGTGCAGATCCATGCAATTTTGCAGTAGATAGATTATAATAATAAAAAAAAGCGAAGTTCCCAGCTTTTTGCGTCCCTAAAAATTTGGCACCCTATCTACTCGGTATTTTTCTATGAATAAATTAATTTTATTTGACGACGATTGTTTGGATAGGGGGAAAAGGGCAGTTGTAGAACAAAATTTCAGAGAGGGCACAAAGTTTAAAAATTCACTTGTAAGTTTAGTTTTATTTTTTACTTGAAAATAATAATTTTTAATGTAAATTTATTATTCTTAGAAGCACACACCCCTTGCCTGGGTCCGCCCTAAGGTGGGGTGAGGGTTATTTCACGCAATTTTTCAGAATTTCAGATTTAGAAAATAATGGTGGAGGGCGCCTTCTCGGGGAGAGCTGATCGACGGAATTCTACGGTAAATAAATTGCAATTAAAAAAACCCAAAAAAACTTCCGCCTTTTTCGCCCCTAGAAATTTAGTACCCTGGGCAAGTGCCCAACTTGCCCATTTATAAATCCGGCACTGGGTAAGACAAGCAAATGTTTGTGCACTTTTAAGCAAACCTATTTAATTGTTTGTTTGGATTTTTTATGGCGCAAGAGCATCTGGGCTATACTGCGCCAAAAAACCTGTTTAATATATAAAGTACTCCATTTGAGCTATGGTTAATACAATAAAAATCATAACAAATAATGTAATAGGCATATCGATGTATTTTTTAGGAGCAATTACTCCTCTTAAAATTCAGGAGTAATAGATTAATGCACACCCAACTCTTGCATATGATCACCATTTTGTGGGTCTTTCTTTCGCAACATGTATGTCAGCAACTTGCCTAGGCATTGATTTAATATATGCACAACAAGTCTCATGGAATGTTGATCCAGTTTTCTTGAAGATGCCACAGGTTCATTGTTTTGTTTATTAAGCAAGTTTCTTTACAAGTGCAAATGAGCCTTCTTCTGTTACCATTTACATCAACCTCATATGGTGCATGTGCTATAGGCTTTATTTAAGTCTTAATGTGATTTCACAAGCCTTCTCCAGAAGCTGAAGTTCGAATAATCCAGGAGTTAGCTGTAATGTTTCCAGTGGTTTCTAAATTTGAGTTTGGTATACACCAAGGTTAATCCCCAAAATTACTAAATATGTCTAGAGCAGTGACGGCTCGTGGCAAAAATTTAGTGATGCAGAAATTAAGCCAATACGCCAAAATACATTAAATTACATATTTACTCTACTCAGTTAGTGAAACCGGTTTCTTGGTGAATATGGACAGTAATGCAACGTATTTTGGCGAATTAGCCTAGTTTTGCCTCACCAAAATAGCGCCACGAGCCACCCACTTGTCTATGGTCAAGTAGCAAAATAGGAATTAAATTTAAATGTGACTACTTGTCACTCTTCGTTATTTTGAAATTAACCGTAAGTGTTTTCTTTATTTCATGAACAATTAGTTATTTATTAATCAGTCACCTGTTAATCGAGCTAAAAAATGATTAATTAGAGCAATTTAATAAATATGCATCCCACTTCTAGAAAGTTGCACCAACAGACTGCCTGTTTGCTTTGGGCCTAATTTGTCAACGGGAAATCACCCAACCGGATGCAAAGAAATGCCCAAAAGTAAGTGTTTAACATACTGTTATTATAAGTTCTGTTGAAAACTATTTTCACTGTTTAAATGAGTGTTTTATTATTATTACTATATTTTCAAATATATGTTAGAAAATGAGTTTCGAAATCAGCAAATTTTCAATTTAAAGGGCGAAAATTTTTCCTGGCACTTAGGGTTTACACAGGACCTTGATTGACCTTTCTAGATTTTAGTAATAGTCAACAAGGGCATAAAATTTATATAAATATTATAGTGGAAGGTCGTGGGTTCAGGTCCCACCGAACGCAGAAATATTTATTTTCTTTTGAACGTTTCACCATCTAATCACGCCATAACATCGGCGCTGGTATCACTACGCCAATAAACGTTGATTGATATTGTTGTTTGAAGGGCATAATAATTTAAAAACTGAGTAGACTCGAATAAAAAAATTAATCGCACATGATTCGACATTTAAAAGAAAAATGTGCCCTAATACATTTAATAGCGGAGATGCTTGAACTTCTTTTCCACACCACTGGCTGTGGAGGCAATTTGCAATGTAATAAAGATTGATGGAGTCTTCCAGATGCTGTGCGATGTTCCTAATGTCAATATGCGTAGGCAGTATTGGAATAAATTAGTATAGCAACGAGAAACCTCCGATCTCAACCTGTATTGCTAAATTCGTCAAATCATTTTTCTACATGAACCTAAAGGTACATAATTGGAAGTATATAGAACCAACAAAAATTAATTAGGTGAAACAAAAATATGGTTTAATGAAACCTGCACATGGTTATCATTAAGAAATGGTGTTCCGTAATCAAATTTTTGTGAGCATAGAGCATGAGCTGCCAAAATTCATTGAAGAACGTTGATGCAGTATAGAAATCACTGCATGTCTCAAAAAATGGATAGAATTTGTCAAGTATGGAAAAAGAAACGTAACTGACAAACCCAAAATAGTCAGCTGTTGACCTCACATGTTAAAGAGAACCTAAAACGAACACAATGTAAACAATTTAAAATGACATGATGATAAAAGAAGACCGAAGGCTTTCTGTAGCTGAAGTTGCTCAGCGTTTGGACATCAGCATTGGATTTGTCCATATAGAGTTCTGCATTCTGACCTTGAGTACCAGGATCACTGAGAGAGAGAGAGAAACTGCAGTATCAAAGATTCTATAGTGACAAAAGAAATTGGAAAAATAGTATATTATTGGATAAACGATAAAAAGGACTTTTTCCCTGTTTGAATCTGTAAACTTCTGGATTGGTGTAACAGTAGTGAAAGGACCATGTCAAGAAATACATTTTTTTTTCCATTAACTTATAAAATCTATAAAAGTGAAATTGCCTTTCCTTTTTGAATTACCCTCATATCAAGGCAACATACAAGTGCAGAAAACATATACATGGAACCTGTGGGAAAATTTGCTAAGCAAGGGAATGTCGGAAAAGGCAGACAATATATGAAATAATTTTACAAAGCACTCAGGCAGTAAAGAGGGACAAAATTTGTTTATTCATTTATTATATCATTCAGTTCATAATTCTCCCCATCTGTTAGAGATCGTTGGACGAGGCATTCAATATGATTTTGCACATACATCTCTAACACATAGTTTCTTGGTGTCGTTCCAACAGTGACCGTATGTCTTAACTCGTTAAGCACTGGTTGACATGATGCAATTTCCACAAAAGCAAATTCTCGTTTCGCGATGTTCTAAGCTTTCCATCGACATACAGTCAGACTAGAAGAAAGCTTAAAAGGTGCACCAATGTTACCCTTTGGTCTGAGTTCGCAGTTGATATTAGTTTAATAGAAAAAGTATTGTAAAGTTCAAGTTAATAAGTAATAAAAGTAATAATAAAGTTCAAGGTACACATAGGTGTACCTCTGGAATGAAGAGGATAAGGTATTGATCAATTTCATAAGATCCAAGACCCATTTCCTTTTATCTGTTCTATATCTTGAGCATGAGACAAAACTTCTGAGAATAACCAGTTTACACTAGTTTTTACTTACCCCCAGACCCAGCATTATATTTCATGGAATTGGTTAAAATGGTTTTTTCAAGAATTGTACCTTCTTCCCGTCCCTCCCTCTCCCCTCAAAAAATTAGGATTTTTGTCCAAGTTCATAAAGTATAATAAAATCTCCAAGGTATCTACAGAATTGGTACCTAATTTCATACATAGGTAGGAATTAAAATATATTATTATAAGGAGTTACTGTATATGATTTTTTGTAAATATTATTTTGAGTGTATGTGTTTATAAATTTTTTCTTAACTGGTAAGTTTATTTGTTGAATTTTATAATTTTGAACATAATTACATTAACATTTATATGTAACTTGGGAGATTCAGATTTATCTATGTGAAAAACGTGAATGGATGAATCGGGGCCTGTTGTGGTAATGTGTTCATCTAACGTGTAGTTATCCCGAGTCTGACTCTTAACTGTGACAGAAGAAAAAAAATGCTTACCTTTGGCGGCCTGTGGTAAGATTTAAGTGAAGCGACATGAAACTAATTCGCCAAAACACATAAATTTAAGGCTATACTCGCCAGGAAACCGGATTTTACCTCATTCAGTAAATAAGAAAGAAATTTACAGTAACTTTGGGTTTTGGTGAATTGGCTTCGTATCACTTCACTAAAATCTCGCCGCGGGCCGCCACTAATACTTACTATAGTTAAGGGGTTGGTTCCCTAAGCCTTAAGAAGTTCTAATTCTTTGGAAAACTGTAGGCCCTGGTGCAGCATAATCACTGACGTATGCAGGGAATGTTGATGGAGGTTGTAGCTCTCCCCATTGCAATGAAATTTTATATATTTAACATAGGAATATGTGAGTTGTAGCTCAGTAACCCCCCCACTTATGAACTTTCTGTGTATGCCTATGAGCATAATTTCTGCATTAACTATGTGTTGCCCTGTGGTGGCAGAGTGTGGTAACATTTTCACCTTATGTGCTGTTAATCCGGGTTCGACTCCCAACGGTGAAAAGAACGCTTACTCAGAGATCTCATAAAGATTGTACTGCTCACTGTAGTCCAGGGTTTGGTTCCCTAAGCCTTAAGAGGTTTGGATTCCTTAGAAAATTGTAGGTCCAGATGTTCAAATTCCTCGGAAAACACATAATAGTCCTGGCACAGCATAACCATTGCAGTCCTTGAGCGGTAAAACCACAAACAAAAACTATGTGGCATTATTTCAATTACGCTATGTTACAAATACTGTTTAAATATATTTAGATTTTATCAATTTTAAAGTTTACACAATTTAAACAATTGAGCAGGCTAGAAGAAAAGTTTACATTCTCTCATTCAAAGAAAAACTTTGAAATTGAGCCGGTAGGGTTTTTTTTAGGCAATACAATCTTAATATTGGTTTGATGTGGGGTTTTAATTTCACAAGATTTTGCTTGAAATTGAAAAAATTAGGTTAGGTAGAAAAAATTAGGAGACTAAACATATCGCTTCAAATTGCTGCTAACAGGATTTACTTAGGAATGTGAAATTTGCTTCCAAACTCCTTCAATTGATATAGTGCCTTTCATCATTTTATGCTTTTGTTTAATTTTCAATTCATTTTAGAATACAAAGTACAACGATCACTTGAATTTTTGTTTGTGGATTGTTGATGGTATAATGACGAAATCAACAGCAGCCGAATCCTGCCTGGAGCATGGTGGTACAATGCTAGATTTCCATGGGCTGTAAGACAATTTCTTAAACATTATTTCTCCTTGTGCATTAGTATCACTATTGTACACATTTTACATTAATAAATACATCGATGTATCGTTGAGTCAATCTCTCAAAGACAATTGAAGATTATTCAACACAACAGTGAAATTCAGTTTCCAAGAGATTTACAATGAATTCTGTAATTAAACACAAATATTTTTTAAGTCATATTCAATGACACAAAATTCCACCATGAATGACAGACACATAACGATGACCTGTAACTAATATGAATCATGTACAGGGTGATTCAAATTAGATGCTTAAGTAATTATCTTTTTAGCCATTAGCCATGTAAAAGTACTTTTTCAAAAAGAGAAAAAGTGCTGTGGTTATGTAAGGATGTTGAATATATTATTTTATAAAGAATTGTGTATGTATAATAACACAAAATTTAACTTTTTATAAGGGCCTCTCTATCAAAAAATATTTGAGTAGACAAACATTATCACGTGTCCAATTAATTAAATAAAAGATAATTCATAATTCTAAGCAGAATATTTTTGGAGTTATTAAAAGACAAAGGCCCTATGGTGGTGCAATGTTAACATATTCATCTAATGTGCCATTATTCTGGGTTTGACTCTGAACGGTGCCCTCTGAAAAAAGAAAGGGAATACTTACGGACTGCTTCCTGTAGCCCTGGGGTTGGTTTTCTATGGCATATAGGGTTCAGATTCCACAGAAACGCATCATGACCCTTTCTATCCTTGTACTGTAACACTCACAAAAAAAAAATGAAACTTCATCACTTACCCACCTTTATCGCTGTTTTGGTGACCCATTTTTGTCAAAATAGTTAGTGTTTCTGGGAAAAAGTGTACTTTTAACATTTCACATTTGTTATAAAAATAAGATTTAAGCACTTTTTAAACCACTAAATAAATAAGCTTCGAAATTTTCCTTTATATTTTAACTTTTTATTATGTCAATTTTGGATTAAACATAGATATCTGGTATTTCCAAAGCAACTTGTTGAGACTTCCATCAACTTCTACACATGGAGTTGCATTGCATTGCCATAGCTTCACTATTGCATCTTGTACACTCCAAATTCTTCTGATGTACGCTTCAAATTCATATTGTAAAGTCTGTGAGTGTGTTTGATAGTAAGAAAGAAAATTTTTTCTTGTGGCACCCTAAAATAAAAAATATTCTCTAAAAGACAGATGTTGCACATAGACAGCTTACATGCATGCGAACTTGTTTTGAACAGCATTCAGAATTTTATTGAAGTTCCGTCTAATTTTTTCAATTTATAAATGTCCCCGAGCTACTTGCCGATCAAATTTGAAAGTTTAAATGTATGATATCTCAGTGAATATTCCCAAGTAGAAACCTGAAATATTTTTATTTAACTGATTAGTTATAGTGCTTTTTAATTTTTCTAATTAGAAATTAGAAAGAGCCCCCCCCCTCCCCATATAAAAATTAGACTTTATATTTTTATATATATATATTCAATGCCTTTTAAAATAACATATTCGATATTCTTACATAATTTGAACACATTTTTTTTCTCTTTGAAAGTATTTTTCTATGACTAATGAAGTTAAAAAGATAATTTTAATTTCTGTGATGTCTAATTTTAATTACTCTGTATAGGCATACTGATTGTGTAACAATAAAGCAATTTCTCATCATGCATCATGAGTAATGTAATTAAATAATTTTTTTATGATATTATTACCCTGCTGAGTGATAGCTTAATTACCGTGGGAAATAGTTAACACAGAAGGCCCCACTAAGATAGTTTTGTGTCATTGTCATGGTGAAGAATAATGAATAGCTTGAGCAAATTAACTCTAGTTTGTAACCCCTTGTGTTGTATACTGTGTGGGTGTTATATGCTTTAACACCTATACAAATAGAGTGTGGTTGTTAATGCATATCTTATTATATCCTCCATTGAAGTAATGTACATTTAGATTCCAGACATGGAAAATTGTCCATTCACTGTGTAAGCAACATATAATAAAAGAAGGCTACATCTGTAAAAGTACAAAATTCAATCAATCTAATATGTTTATAACTGAAGCAAAGGATACAAAATTTGCAATATTGCATTTTTAAGTCATAGATAAAAATGTACTAACTGCAAATTTTTACAGTATTGTCTCGTAAAGGAAAATTGGTGTAAAAATGACTTCAGTTGCTATTACATTTATGTACAGTGGAGTCACGGTAATTCGACACATCATGGGATCAGCGATTTATGTCGGATCATGCGAGTGCTGAGTTTTCGGAGTGGACGGATATTAAAAAAAATTTAAGGAACAGTTTAAATTTCCAGAGAATAAAAACATGATTTGCTAATTATTTCTTAATTTAGTGTAAATATTTTTATGAATTGTTTTGTTTATATTAAATTACATAGTGAATCAATACTTACGGTGTTTTTATGAATTGTTTTGTTTATATTAATTTATACAGTGAATCAATACTTACGATCCTGCATAAATGAGTTTGAACTTGATATGTTTGCTAACTCGATGAAAGATTATTTTTAAATATTTTTGGAGTAATCATGAAATTGTTTCATCCTGAATGTTTTTAATACATAACGCGTAAATACATTTAAAATAGTCATGAAATTCATGGAGTTTTTAAGAAAAAAGTTTAATGTCTTGAATGTTGCCTTAGTATAGAGGCTGTGTATGAATTAGACGTTACACTTGACACACACACACTTGACACAACACACTTGACACACACACTTGACACAATCACAGCTTGACTGCAAAAAGATTTTTTATATGAGGACGGAATACACAGAGAGTTATCGAGAACCATTAAAATTTTTTTGTTTTAAAAAACGAAAAATTTTCTATTGATTTTCGTAGTCAGCATTCGAAAATTAGAATGGACGTGAATTTGCGTCGACTTATATTGGTTTCCGTTTTAAGATGTGGACTTATTGAGGTGTTTCTCCATATTCAATATATTAGACCAAACAAAATCTTAAAAAATATCGAATTAAATCCGGAAAAATCCGGTCACCATTGGCAACTAGATTTTCGTAATTGGCAAGTGGCAAGTTTTTTTCCTGTTATGTTCCTAGGCTTTCTTATTGATGTGGGCAGGTGTAATTCATTGCGATTTGTTGAGCCCTATATGCATATATCAGTAGCGTAACAGTTACAAAATTATGAGGGGCCATAAGTAACTTTAAAGATGATCGTTGATGTGACCTATAGAAAATAATGTGATTTGATAGTCAACAGGGGATGGTCTGGGTTCGAAAGCCTCCCCATTTCCTATGCATCTGACATATACAGTAGAACCTCCATATAACGAACTTCCATATAGCGAAGTTTTGATAAATCCCCATTTTCATTACATATGAAAGTGTTTCTATATAACAAAATATTTAACTACCAAAACAGAAAGTCGAGTGGTCACGTTAACGACATCGGGTTCCCTCATACCATGAGAACACAATATGGTTTTAAGGTAAGTGGCAAACGAAGAGAATGGGGCACATCTAATGGATTTTAAACTCCCTAATAAAGAGTTTTCCTAAGCACAAACACCTGTGTCTGGTTGCCCCATACAGTGCAAAGCTGCTAGGCTAGAAGCAGGCCCTAATTGTCCTTGAATACACCATATTGTTTGAATAATAGTACTTGTCATGCTTTTTTACTCGTTTGAATACCAGAAATCCAGACCTTGCAAATTTCCCACAGGGGTGCTAACACTTTTATGATGAATCAACACCGCCATTTGTTGTGCAGCAGGATGTTAGAAATTTTTCTACAAAAGCATGAATGTGTATGAAAGAAGCATTAAATACGTTTTCATTTTAAGGTAAGAATTTTTTTTTTTTATATGCATGTATATTTCGTACTTAAAAACACTCGTTTTTAAATGGTTGAATGTTATTTATGAGAAACAGTCGTTTACTGAAAAACGGGATTTTAATTGTGGTATCATATTGTAATACCCTGGTTCATGAATACATCGTTTCCACATAGCGAATTTTCTATATAACGAATTTTTTTTTATGGAACCGTCGATTTCATTATATGGAGGTTCTACTGTATATACAGGAGATATTGATTCATCATAAAAGTGGTAGCAGCCCTGTGGGCAATTTACGAGGTCTAGATTTCTGGCGAATTCTTTCTAGAATCCAATGAGCAGAAAAGCATGACAAGCACTACAATTCAAACAGTACAGTATATTCAAGAAAAGTTGGGCTTGTTCCTAGTCTAGCAGCTTTGCATTACATGGCGCAACCAGACACAAGTGTGTAGGTGCTTAGGAAAACTCTTTATTAGGAAGTTTAAAGTCCCTTAGACATGCCTTATTCTGTTTGTTTGCCAATTACCTTAAAATCGTTTTGTATTCCCACGGCATTAGGGAACCCGAAGTCCCTGACGTGATCATTCGATTTTCTATTTTGGTTGTTCAAAATTTCGTTATATAGAAACACTTTCATATGTAATGACCATGGGATTTTCAAAAACTTCATTATATCACATGCGAAAACTTGTTATATGGAGGTTTGACTGTATATATATATGTATGTAATGTGTATATATATACACATATTATATATACAGTCGAACCTCCATGTAACAAATTTTTGCATGGCGAAATTAATAGAAAAGTGCAAATATTTGTAAAAGTCAATAGTTCAAAGGCATGTGTCAGTTTCTGCTGTATTTTTATTTATCACATTTGTTGTTTTCAGATTTCTTTAAAGGCATATTTACTTTTCTAGAGCAAGGCTTGGTGCTCATAAACTTGAGGGATTCATGCTGACTAATATTAGAATTTGGACAACAATTACATGGAACGACACCACCCCTGTATGGTTTGATCCTAGCTCTGGTGTTGAAAAAGAACTGGACTTGTCGCCTTTCCCTTTAATTGATGTTGCAGGGACTGGTGCCAGTAAGTTCGATAAAAGTTCTTGTGGAAAACATAACATTGAATCTGCTGTTGTTTTCATGTTGAACTTGGTTAAGAATTTTACTCAAAATGTCGTCAGTAATTAAATGTTTGTCAAATACAAAGAATAATTTGGTCCTGTTAATTATATATTTGAGCATAATTTGAATTAGTAAATAAAGTTTGTCAAGCATTTTAGCCAAAAGTATAATTATTACAAGCAATTAGCTAAATTTGGTACCAATTGAGTACGTAGTGTTTCATTTATGAATTCTTATGTAGAAATCAGATTTTAAATTGTGCCACAAAAGACACGAATTAGTTTTTTTTTCCCACTAATCAACATAAACAGCTGCATTCTGTGTCATTGGTACAATAACTGAAGCTGGTTATAATTGGGGGGGATAAAACATTTGCTTAGTTACAACCTAAATATACAGGGTGAAAACCCCTGAATTGCAAGTAAAACCTCGTTGCAGCGAGCGACACTCCGTTAAATGTTCTCCCTCAATTTGAATAGATCAGTTCTAAAAACAGATTTTCCCACTTTTTAAAAGGACTTCATCTTTAAAGTGTTTCAGACAATAAGATATTTTTTCAAATAGTGATACTAAACGTTATTTAAATATCCCCAGATTTGTTTATACTTGTCATAAGAATTCCGTATGAAAGAAAACCCATCACTAAAGCCAGTTCAACTCCACTGTGTACAATTCCATGTTAATCAGGCCCAGTCCCACTGCGATCAATACTGATGACACATAGGGGTCAATGGTAATTAACGTAATCGGCATTGCAAGGTCAATCCTCGCTCTTATAGTTATGTAGCCATAATCTGGGTGGTCACCAATACTTGTTGTACCATGGATGGTTGATAGCAGTGGCGTAGCGTGAATTTAAAAGTGGGCCATGTCCAACTGTTCACCATCCCCCAACTAAAAAAAGTCAAAATTCATACATATACAGGGTGCTGCAGCATATATTTGAAAAGTCAGTAAAAGATGTTATAGGTATCGTTCTAATTATATTTTCTCCTTATTGTACAACATTAGAAATTTACGTTTATACTGTTTTAAAAGTTGTACCCAACAAGTGGCCCCCTCCATTGGTAATACATTGAGTTACCTGAATTCCGAAATGTTGGTCGACTTTTTCCAGCCTAGCGATGAGTATGTTGGCTATTGTTTGGCGAATATTCTCCTTCATTTGAACAAGGGTCCTTGGACGATCAGTATGCATGAGGGATTGCACGTACCCCCATAAAAATAGTCACAAGGGGCTATATTGGGTGGGCTGCCGGCCATTGAAGATCGCCCCTCGAAGAAATGAGGTGCCAGGGAAAGTGTTCTCGCAAAACATGCATTGGCGTTCGTTCCGTGTGTGCCGTGACTCCATTCTGCTGAAACCATACATCCCCTACATCCATTTCATCAAGACTTTGCAAAGAAAAAATCTTCAATCATTTTCACATAGCTATCAGATGACACTCTAACTGTAACCCCATTCTCTTAAGAAAAGTAAGGTCTAATAACCCCTACTCTCGACAGTGCACACCAAACAGTTACCCGTTCGCAATAAAGGAGTCTCTCATGATGTTCTCGGGGATTGTTATCACTCCAGTAGTGCATGTTTTGCTTGTTCACGCATCCAGAATGACGGAAATGAGCCTTGTCACTAAAAAATACAAGCGTGTCATCAGGCAATGTTTCAAGGAACGCTTCACATGCATGTTGCCTAGCAGCAAAATCATGTGCAGGGAATTCTTGTACCATGGCCAACTTATAAGGATGAAAGTGGAAGTCATCATGAAGAATTCACCGCACAGAATGATCAGACATTCCAAAGGCAGCTGCATGCTTGCGTGCTGAGGAGATCGCAAAACAGACTGCCTTACCAACTCAATGCTTTGGGGTGTTCTCGTAGTCTGTTCCCCTAATCTTCCTTTCCACACTTCCATTTATCCTGAATGTGTTTACCCACATAACAATCTATTGCCAGCCAGGAACATGAGCTCGGGCGGCAATATTGAAATGGTCGCAGAATGCCCACTGCGGGGCGACTATCGAGCGACCGTTAAGAAAAAGTAAGCCTCTATGACAAACGCACGCTGTTCCCTCGTCCAACGCATTCTCGGTAAAGTGAACAGCTAAAAACTTCCCAACTCACCTATTCAAATGTGACCATCCGCACACTCTGATGGCCAAACCTCACTTCCTGGCACCCAATTCAAATCAGCAAATTATACTGCCACACCCAACGACCAACACTTTAGAATTCGAGTAACTCAGTGTATTGCCAATGGAGGGCGCCACTTGTTGAATACAATTTTTCAAACAGTGTAAACGTAAATTTCCAATATTGTACAATAAGGAAAAAATATAATTACTGCAATACCTATAACATCGTTTATTTTATTGACCTTTCAAATCAGCAAATTACACTGCCGCACCCTGTATTATCATTGTCATCATATATAATTAACATGATCCCCAAAGCAGAACGTTTTGCAATGTTCTGCAACAAGCCTTCAGTTGATCAAAAATGTTCTGCAGGAGATGCATATATATATATATATATTATATGCATTTTTAAATTCTATAAAACATAAATTCCTTTTTTAATAGAAATGCAGAAAACATTTATCAGACTCC
This sequence comes from Dysdera silvatica, assembly GCA_006491805.2. Taxonomy (NCBI): domain Eukaryota; kingdom Metazoa; phylum Arthropoda; class Arachnida; order Araneae; family Dysderidae; genus Dysdera; species Dysdera silvatica. The sequence goes on along the minus strand of QLNU02003225.1, from coordinate 18,850,661 downwards.
GTTTTATTTTTTTATTAATTTTAAAACAAAAAACCATTCATCCTGCGAATGTTCTGAAGTGTAGCTGTTTGTTCTGCAATGTGTGTCGCACTTTTTAGCACGTTCTGTTTTGGGGATCAAGATATATATATATGAGAATTTTTTTTGCTTTATTTGAGGGGAGATAGTGAACACTTGTAGATGGCCCACTTTTGAAATCATGCTACACCACTGGTTGATAGTGATGCAATCCATGCTGCAACAGCACTGATGAGTAACTAGTGTAAGTGCACATAATCGGTTGTCAGTGAAATCTGCCATTTTTGACCTATTCCTGTCAACATCGCCTAATTGTCAAATCACTTCGACCTAACTGCTGATACGATGATTTGTCCATCCACCCTATTTCAGTTCGATGACACGTCAATTTTCGAACACCATTATTTGTTCATGGTATGCACGAATTTGTCATGGTCACTGAAGATAAACACAAGCTAAATCCACTGGAAGTTTTCTCCCTAAAAGCAAGGAATGGTCTTAATGTACATCATCATAATATACAATTCCAATCCACTGCACCCGCCACTATCGATTCATTGGCTGTGAAATTTTTATCATTTCCTATTTAGTTGGAAGTTATTTTCATATCAAGTTTTATTACTATCAAATTTTTTGTGTGATTTTTTTTTTTTTTTTTTTTTATTACCAAAAATTATATAAAATGCTTAAATAATATTCATTCTCGCTGTTGTCATTTTCTTTTTGAATATTTTTAATGGTAACTCGGTTTTCACGAAAAGCTGGATATAACAGGGATTCTACCCATCTGAAAAACCTGGAAAAGTGTGGGAAATTTGAAATCATTGTTATAATAAACAGCTTATTATTTAACAATTATCCAGAACTGTGCTTTTTATACCGCAACCGCAATGCATACTGGAAATTTTGAAAAACTTGAACTTTTGACTAAACTTCTTCCAAACATTACTATTTTGCACTAAAACTAATGTAATTTATATAAAATTATTAAGCCCATATATTTTCCAGACGAAAATGTTTGTCAAATATATAACTAAAGTAAATAATAAATAATATAACTAAATAAAACTTGAAGAAAAAGGATGTTTTTAGCTAAATTATACAATCTGTAAGGGATTTTGATCATACTAATCTCCTTCCCTTTATATATGAGAATATACATTTTAAATGGAATAGAAGATGAAGCACCAGCTTTGCGAGTATATAATTAAATTCTTCTATAATGGACTCGAAAAGGGCCGAATGGATATGTTATTGTAAATAATTAGTGCAAGTTTTTAGTGTAAAGAAATGCACTTTTTAAGCACAATTTTTATATTTATAAATTCACTGTAATTGAGTTACAAATGGCTTTGGGGTTTGCGTTAGTGGATTTCGTGGTCTTAAAGTTTGTCTTAATTATGCAAATTTTAATGTGATGTGTGTTGGTTACTGCAATTAGCAACTAGAAGTCGATTGAAATTTAACCTGAAAAATTCGGGGCAGTTTGAAACAAAATTTAGGTAGACACCGCATGTAATGGGCAAAAGTGCCAGTCCCTTCATACTTGTTATAAATGTGTTTAATTGTAATATTTAATGCAATATTTGTTGGTTTATGTGTGCGAATAAATTTATTTGATTTAATGTTTTATTGCATAAAATCATCTAGTTCTTGTGCCTTGCAGTGGTAATGTATTCGCCTAGCATCTTGTTGTTGTGGATTCAACCTCCCAATGAAGCACAAAAAAAAATTGAGTACCGACTAAGTGCTCGTTGTAGTCTTCCGGTTGGTTCCCTAGGCCATCAGAGGCTTGGATTCCTTCGCAAACTGTAGGTCCCTTCGCAGCATGACACTTGCTGTTCTTGTGGCATGAAACTCACAAAATTAGTTCTTAATGTTTATCTTTCTTAGCACCCATCTTTCTGTCATTTCACATTCAAACTTGAATTTTGAGACCTAGTAAAAAATTCACTGGTGCTTGCAGTTGGTGCAAAATGTTAACATACATGTCCTGGTTTTTGCAAGGATGAATAAATGTTTCTTTCCTTGAGTTTTTAGACTCATGCTCAAGTTTAATAAGTGACCCGAACCGTAGCTAGCCTGTTTCACCATAGGAACTGAGTTTGGGCTGTGAAAAATGGCCCAATACATTGCATTGACAATTAAACCCAAATTGTCTTAAGTGGCAGAAGATTGTATTAACTCGTAAGTCGCCACAGCAGCTTTTACCAGTATCACGAGGAGTTGCCAATTTCTAGGTCATCCTCCCAATTTCTGAGCTGCCCAATATGACTCAAACCATAATAGGAACTGGTATTTCCAGCATAGTGCAACTGATATATGACTTATCTGAAGGTGACAGAAATTACAACATCACTTCCTTCAGAAATTGAACATGTATGTAAATTGCTAGAAATTTAAATTTTCATCACTGACAGCATGAGGAAGAAATGGTGAATTGTCAGTCATTTGGTGAAAAAAGTATTCCAGAGATGCATGGAGCACTCCAAGTACATTTCCACGTTTTTACCTTAATGAGTTAAATTAGTATGAGTGTTTCAATTTTTTATTCAATAACACATACACCATTAATTTTTCAGTATATGGAACTTACGTTTCACATCTGAACTTGCACTTATATCTATCTATGCAATATGATGCATGTGCTTAAATCAGATTTTTTTTTGCATTCAGAAAAATGAAAAAATCAGCATTTATGTTGAAAATAATAAAAAAGCATGTTAGACCCAGTAATTTATAATATTAGATGGTTGCATTAAAACCTTTTTTTTTTTTTTTAACATTTATTTTTATAACAAAATGTGTACTATATTAGCCAAAGTATTTGCCCTTGGAAGCTATCACATTTTCCCATTTTTCTGGCAGAAGTTGTTGAGCGATAAAATGCTTAGTTTTTTTAAGCTATTTACTTGACAATTAATTTTTTGACTCCTTCATAATTAACCAAGTGGGTGTCTCGGGAATCATCCTAGGATTGAAAAGGGACAGGGTGCTAGTCTAAAAAAAAAAGGGCATTTTGAATTTTCAAGGGTACATCAGAATACAAAAAAAGGCACTGTACTTATATTTAAGGGCACTCAAAAACAAAGAATAAGTATATGCGCTTTAGGCTTGGCAAATGTCATTATGTAAATCATAATTATTTACTAATATTTTAATTAAATTGCTTAATGATGTAATTAATCATGTAATTAATCATGTAATATTAATATAATTAATTAATATAACATGATTAATTGTTAATATTAATATAATTAATTATTTAATGTTAATATAATTAAATATTTAATATAAGTAAGTAAGTAATTTTTAATATTAATATAATTAAATTATTTAACATACTCATTTCTGAGGTAAAAGATTTAACATGTTCTTTTTTTTTACTATGTGCACATTAATTTCTACTGCTGTTAATTCATAAACATTTTTATAACAAATAATCAGTAATAATGATGAACAATACTGAACGTTTTTTGGCATAGTTACAGATTTAAAAGATAGTTCGACGCATGTTTCGAGAGAACCTTATTCTCTCGAAACGTGCATCAAACCATCTTTTAAATTTGTAACTATGCCAAAAAAAGTTTTATATTTTTCATCATTATTATATTTGTGTAGTGTTCGTCACTCTTCCAGCCCTAAATAATCAATAATAAAACATTTTCACAAAAATGTATATAACAGAAAAAAATCACTCAAATTTAAAGCACATCCAAATTTTTATTTCTTTACAAAATTACAGATCATGAATTCTTTTTTTCTTCTTTAGATTATAAACAAGTGCCAGTTTTTTGCATCCTTCCATTTGTGTATTGCTTTACTGTAATTTATTTAACTATTTATTTTTACCATCATTATTTTGTTGAATTGGTTAACTTTGAGCCTATTTCTTTTATCAGTCAGTATTAATTTTAGCTGAGAAAATATCCCCTCTAATTCTGCATTTGATATTACTAAGGAACAAGTAATCCTCAGTATCATATGTTTTGCCAACAGTTGTCCATTTTTTTTTTCAAGCCAAATAAATGTTGTTTATTGACATTATATATTATTGGTTAATTAACATTAATGATTAACATTGCATTTATTGACAGTTACATGTCATTTTTATTAATAATACTGTGGCGTTTCAGGTGCCCTCACATACATTCTCTAAATATAGATTTAACCTGAATGGTTATTTAATATTTAACCTATGGCTAATATCATAGCCATAGCTCCACTGGAAGCCTAGGAAAAGGATGGGGTCTCCAGCCCAGATACGGCTGTGACATGCTACATTTCAAGTTTCTCAGCATACACTCTCTGACTACGGAATATCGTAATCGTAACTCCAATGGCTGCATAGAAAAAGAATAAGGACTTCAGGATAATACGGCCCTGACATGCGACATTTCAAGTGCCCTCACATACACTCTCTGAATATGGAATATCGTAGTCATAGCTCCAATAGCAGCCTAGAAAAAGGATGGAGGCTCCGCGAACCCTAATACGGTCCTGACATTTTAAGTGCCCTTGTGTACTCTCTCTTTGAATATGCAATATCGTAGTTGTGGCTCAAATAGCAGCTTAGAAGAAGGATGGGGGCTCTGGACCCCTTCCCAGATACATCCTTGACTGTTGGTGATAACTTCGAACTAAGACCACGATCTGTGAATGATGATTGTGAACTACGAACCGCAAACTAAGGGTGGCGAATGAAGACTGCGACCTATGAACAATGATCGCAAACAAAGAGCGGTGACTGCGAAGTAAAATCGTGAACTACGAACTAAGATCATAAACTGCCAACTAAGATCACAAACTGCGAACAATGATCATGAACTATGACGAAGAACGGTAGTTCACAAAAAAAGTTATCTGAACGAACGGGTCATTTTTGTGAATAGTTCAAAAAGACCCGTTCGGTCACGAACGATCCATCTCTAATGTCAGCAAGAGGTGTCCTTTCCGGCAATCCACTCATGTACAAAGGGACCAACCACACAGGGTGCTATCTTGCCATTTTAAGGGCAAAACGGGTGGAAATTTTTCATTTTAAAGGGATGTAGGGTGGACTTTTTGCTTTCGAGGGCAGGCAGGGTTCAGTGCCCTTCATAAAACGCCTAGGATGTCTGCTGGGTATCTTCCAGATCCATTCTTCACCGAGCAGAACAAGTCGTAATCAGGTGGGGCCAGATCTGGAGAATATGCTGGAAGCAGGAAAGGATTCAAGCTTGATCAGTTTCTGTTCAACAGCTAAAGCTATCAGAGGCCTATCATTATCATACAGAAAAATAACTGTTCAACGATTCGATGCAATGGATAGTCATTTTTGCATCAAATTGTTATTCAAACACTCTGGTTGTTGTTTGCAAATATTTTGCAGTGACTATTTCCTTAGGTTTGAGCAGCTCATAATAAACCCTATCCTTCATATCTCACCAAATGCACAGCAACACTTTATGACCTTGAATATTTCACCTTGGTGTCGAAATCGGTGATTGGGCAGGATAAACCCATGATTTTCTGTGTTTCGCATTTTCGAACTATATCCATTTTTCATCATCCATTGAGATACGCCACGAAAAACACTTCATTCTTTGCCTTATGAGTAATGAAATGCCGGTGTTCAACCAATTGGTCATGGCATTTTCGGTCAAAACAGCCATTTTCCTTTTTTTTTTGTATCTTTTTCATGGCTTGCAAATGTCATAAATAATTGATTTATCAACTCCTAGTTGTTCAGCCAATTCTTTAAGTGTTTAAGCAGAGTTTTCCTCCAGTAGTGCATGCAGTTGTTTACCTTAGCATTTTTTCTATTCACCAGGCCACTATTTGTCATGAATGTCAAAATCACCACTTTCAAATCATCGAAACCAATCTTAACATATTTCTGATGGAGCTGAATCACCATAAGTTTTTACAGGCAAATTGAGGTTTTGCTGCACTTCTATCCAAATCAAAATAGCATAGAAGTACACATCACAAAAACAACTTACCGAGTTCCATTCTTATTTGGTTGTAAAGAAATCCCATTAAAAACAATGGAGGATTTCCGTTGACTGAATTTTAGTGTAAAATGTTCAAACTTCGAGATTGGTATAACTAACAGCTGCAACAGCCCATAGAATATATAGCCAGAGGAATCTACATGTAAACAGCAAGTTTCAATGCAACCATCTAATACAAAACTAATATTTTTAAAGCATAATATACTGAATTTACGATATAAGTAAATTACAGAATCTCTTTGTTAATATTAATAAACTAAAAATGAAATATTTAATATCCTTTTTAATTCACAATTATCTACGCACATGTATTTAGCATCAATGGGGTGGGGGTGGGATTACAAATCCCATTTTTCCCAATATGCTGAGATGTCACCGTTTGGGATTCTATGACCCATATTCTCTTTGATTTCTGCTTTGGTAATGCAGGCATTGTCAGACCGTCTTTAACCATTGCTACCTAGGCAGAAATGCACTGATTATGTATTATATTCATTTATTTATCAAAAAATTGACTAATAATTTTATCTGAGCTTGTATTTGTTTTGTATGGCTCTATCTTTGATATAGTAAATCATGAATTTCTCTGTTGTATTGTTGGATTATTTGTAATATATGTCTGTCTGAAGTAAAGTTGCTAAAAAAAATTTTTCTGAGTTTCACCGCTTGTTCTTATGTAACTCAGAGTGCCTATGCTCAAGAGTTGAACAGAGGTATGTGGCACAGATATGTGAGGATTAAACAGATGAGAAAATGTATTAAACACAGATAATTGAATATAATATTTTTTATAGGTGATGAATCCTGCACTATAGTACGATACGTATTTAGTAATGCATATCCAGTAAATTTATTAAAAGTGAACTGCGATGACACGGCTTTCGTTATGTGTAAAATTGCACCCGAATTTTCCGAGCCTTCCGATCTTACCACTCCATCTCCAGACACCACTCTCACTACGGGAGAATCCACAAACCGTGTTCGTGATGTCACAGGCTTACATTATCATCCCTCAGAGAGATCATCCCTCAGTGGCAGTGAGATTTCAGCAAAGCTAGATTGTCCACATGGTTATAACTGGAAAGAAGACCTCGATACTGGTTATTGCTATTGGGTAAATATGTGCAATTCTTCTGCTTTCGTTAACATCAGCTTTTAACTTTGGTAAATACAGTAATTTCTCCCTTTGAAGACCCACAGAGAGAAAAACGCCATTAAACAGAAAAAAATCTTGATCAGAATGTGTAACTCTACAAACCATTTCCTGACACTGCAAAATGCCATCTTTAAGCGGAAATAATTGTTAATTAGAACATTATTTAGATACATATTACATTATTTAGATATATATATTACTATACAAATTTAGATCTCGCACGTTTCGAAACAAAGGTTTGCAGAGGAAATCGATAAATAAAACTAAAGTTCATTACAAGCACATTTTCTAGCTCGATTTAGAGCTTCCTGTTTCATATACACAGCTGTGATTATGTTCTGGGATTCCGTGAATTTCAACTTGCCTCTTCCAGGATTTCTTTACAAAAATTACAATAATTCTGTTGTGTTTCCTATAATTTTTTTTTTCCTTTGGAAATTAGTGTCTTTACCAAAAATATTACGTAACTTTTCAGGGAATTTTCTGGTATATTCACGGAATCTGGTTTGGATTTTTAATTACCCGTGTATTCAGTAAAACCTCCTTTAAAAGTAATCTCCAAAATCTGACCAGATATTAATGGAACCAAGCATATTCCATGAGATCAGGGTTCCCATGTAACCTAGAATTTTCAAAGAATTTGAAATCATCCTCAAAGGTCGGGGTAAAACAAGATTTTTTGGTCAAACCTGGAAAAGTCAAGGAAGACCTTCTCCGCTTTGGATAGCTAAATCTCCCATGAACGTGAAGCTATTTTCCCCCCCATAATCGAAGAGTTCAGTTGAAAGTTTTTGAAATTAGTCAGGGAATTTTACCAACAAAGTCAGGGAATTTTTTCCCCAATGTGTGGGGGAATCCTGTCATTAGAGTGAACCCTCTGAACAGTGAATTCTGTGAATTGAAAAAAAAATGGCCGCCCTTAGGCATTCTTGAAAAAAAATTTAACAGCCACTCAAGCAGACCTTTCAAATTTATCTGCAACTTGGTGTTAACAATGAGAAGTAAACTTTGCCTGACTTACTAAAAATTGTTGTAATCAACACTCCTGTATCACATAATTTCAGTCATTGGTTAGATTTTTAGCTTCTTGGTCATCCTGTTCACCTGTCACACTATCCACTAGAATTTTCACCTTTAAATGAACTTAGCTTTGGGCTCTGATTGACCCTATCTGGGTTTTATGGAGCTTCGGGTTGCATTATGCATCCCTTTCTTCTTTTCTTTCAAGGAACTCCATTTAAACGTAGGTTTACCTTATATCTTTATGTACCCCTTTCTATGAATACAATGTCGCCATTTATGACAGACTGCCTTAACGAATTTTGTTTTACGACAGTTTTAGCGGACAACAATTGTCCACTAGAAACTAGTTTTCAGCAGATACTTTTCTTTGTGTGTTGTTACCAAAGGGATCCAAAATTTTGCTTTAAATAAGTGAGCTGTACAGGAAAACAATATTATTTCTTTAGAAAAAAAATACTTCCATAAAAACAAAGAAACTTATTGATTTTTTAGTGTAAATTGAAATGGATAATCGGTGCATTTAAAATGACATTTGTGTCTTTATTGTAAGGTAATATTACTTTTCACAGGGATAACACGATTGACACACTGTGGTCAACACAGAAAAGCCTCTAGGGCGAGTTCTTTATGTTTTTTCATGGGGCATAATTATACGTGGTAATTCCAATACGTGATTTAATTCCAACGCCATGTTTATTAGCTCATACTGGAGCTTTTGTTTTAGAAGAAAAAGAGATGCTGTCCTCATCCTGAGTTTGTGTTTTTAATGACTGGTGTCTTTATTGTTAATTTTATTTTACTTTGACTTTAATGTTGAACCTCTACCAACAATCGTTCTCAAAGGATAGCCATATTTGCAAAGTCCTAATAGGAACTTAGTTTATTGATATTTCTACTTATTAAGAAATCAGTATTAGAGTATTGAACTTCAATTTCATTGAGTAATTTCCTGAAGTATTGTATAGCTAACCTCGGTGTCTAGGGGAGGTTAAATAATAAATTTAGTATAACCATATTTAATAAGAATATTTATATATATGCAAATTTTCACAAAAAAATATAATTTGTAATAGCAATGTAAAAAATGTATTTCAGTTATTGTATATATACATTGTATACTCTGTTTTAACTTACATTTCTGTCTCAGGAAACTTCGTACGAGACCGCAAGACTGACTTGGGAAGATGCAAGCGCTTATTGTCAAAGCTATGGTGGGGATTTGGCGAGTTTTCATTCTTCAAAAGAAGAAAGAATAGGATTGAGGTTTGTAGTATGAGCCAATTGATTTTGGTTTGGGTACTCGGATGAACAATTAGATATAAGCATTGTTATTTATATAAATTAGAAAGATGAGGTAGGACTGTCACCTTTATATCCTCATGAGCTAATTGTTAGAGACCCATATTCATTGTCTCCTCTTTATTTTATAAAAAAATCTGCGGAATAATTAATTTATTCCTAAAGTGTATCTTCTTATAAAACGTAATGATTATTGAATATATATATAATTTTTGCCTCAATATTAGAGTATAATTTTGCTTTATCGTTAAAATGCATCTCTCCAATCGGGTAAGTGTATATTTCACCCTATTTATTTTTATTTTTTTCATAAACAATTTTTTACTAAATTATTGCAAACAGGAATTGGTCATTTATGCCACTCTTCTCCCCAAAACGTACACACATACATATTCAAGAACCTACACATTTGTTGATGAAAATGGGGATGATGGGTGCAAATTTTCAACAATTGTTTGAATATCCACCATTTCTAAATTTTAGCGCAAAGTATTTATATTTTGTACATTTTTTCAGGAAGGGGTTGAAGCAATTGCCTCCCGCTACTCAAGTATACTATTTTCCCCTCCCAAGTACACACAAGAGGCGGAAACGTGCTATTTTATTACTCCAATATATAAATTAATTTTGAAAGTATGTAGCCATTTCAAAGATGCAGAACACTGATCCCCCCCTCCCCTCCTGAGTCAGGAGAGTTGCCTTTCCAGAAGGAATTGTTCCGAGTTTAAATCAGGTTGTCTAATTTATATGCATTGTCAGTGGGTACAAGCAAGAACTTTTCATGTCTTGTATGAATCGAAAAAGCTAACTAGCTCCCTGTAGTCTGAGAGTTGGTTCCCTAGGCTTTAGCATGTTCGGATTCCTCGTAAAATTGTAGGTGCTGTCGCAGCATGGTCCTTGTGCCATAAAACTCAAAATAAATAAGAAAAAGTAGATAATTATGTCTTTAAGTTGGTTTAGATCTACAGATCTTTACATTAACAAACCGATGCTAAATGTCAAAATATATAAACGGGTTTCACAAAGGAAATTTACATTTTAAAGCTGCTGAAATATATGTGTCCCCATACTTTATGTACACCCCTAAAGTATATGAGATATTTTCAAAGGTTGCATGCATGCATATGAGCATCGTTCAAGAAAAGAATAATAGATAGCTAAGAGAACATATATATATATATTTATTTATTTATATCTCTTATCTAATAAGAAATACCAGTAAGGAATAATTTGCATGTATACAATTCATGTATTGATGTGTGAAGTAGTAATCTTTAAACAGCTGCATCTCGCATTTGAAAAAAAAAATGCATATGTTTTTTTTTATATATAAATTAAAAATTGCTTCGATATAGTCAAAGGTTTTTAAAAGCAATGTTCAGGGGAAATTTTATTTTGAGGGTGCAAGAGACTGTTGGTTAACATGAAAGGGACAATCTAAAAAAAAAAAAAAATTAAGAACTGCTGTCCTACATTATCAAGGGAATTTACAGTAAAATCAAATTAATCTAATTATCAATTTATTTATGTTGATTACTGTTTAAGCTTTAGACTGCATTCACCCCCAAAAAGTCTCTGACCAATACATGTTATATCTGAACTATATGGAGTATTTTTTTTATTATTATCTATAAACGTTGTTTTATTTAAAAGTAGCTTTACATAGTTTTTTTATACCCAGTGACATCAGTTGTGGAATATGACTTTGCCTAAGTAACCACTGCAAACATGAGCTCTTTCAACCACATTTTCTATTGTGTATGAGCATGTTTCCGAGATGATTCGTTCAATTTCTTCATGATTGTGTTGCTCAAGCTGTTGAATTGTTGACATGGACACGTTTCTTTAAGTAGTTTCATGGAAGAACATCCAGCACGGGCAAATCGAGTGGAGAGGGGCAAACAACATCACCAAATTTTAACATTATTTGATAAAGAAATGCAGCCTTTAGAATTTGCATGGTTGTTTAAGCTATAAGACAAGATCGTGTGAAATCGGGTCAATGGCCCCGCAGCGGTGAGATGATGATGATGATTTCACTTAATGTGCTGTTTTCCCAGGTTCAACCTCCAACTGAGTCAAAAAAAAACAGTGCTTACTGACTAACTACTCATTGTAGTCTAGGGGTTGGTTCCATGGGTCATAAAAGGTTTGGATTCCTGTAAAACAGCAAGTCCCAGTTCAGCATGGCCTTTGCTGTCCCTTCACCATAAAGCTCACCAACTTGTTGAAATCACATGTATCATAAACCTTTATTAGTTTGCAGACAGAAAGCACATTTCAGGCCAGAATCAGTCATTTAGCGAATATCCTATTTCATAAATAATGGCATTAAATAGGTAAACGATATGGAAAAAATAAAATTAAAAACGTTTTGTTTCTGAGCAAAATGGCGTTCTTACATAAAAAGAAAAACATTCTGCTCTTGCTCCATAAATTCATTTCATCATGCTTTAAAGGTATTTGCGTTTTTGCAACACAATGGCAGCAAAGGTCATGGTATAATACAGTCAGAGGAATTTGAACCTCTTCTGCCTAGGGAATTAAACTCCAGACCACAATGGGTAGAAAAATGTTGTGTATTTTACAATACCACAGGGTGTCAAGAACATGTGAATGGCATGGCAGAGGTATTCATTACTGCTGCTGGGGTGACTATGTTCTTGGATTTCTGTAAATTCTAATAATTTTAACTTGCCTCTTCCGGAATTTCGTTTTAGAAAATTACAAAAATTTAGTCTTGTTTTCCATAATTTTTTATATTCTTGTGGAAATCAGTGTCTTTACTAAAAGTATTACATAACGTTTCAGGGAATTTTTTGGTATGTTTAGGGAATCTAGTTTGGACTTACAATCACCCCTGCTATTATGCTACTGGAGAACAGTGAATCTACGTGTTTCCTAAAAATCCACACCTTTTAAAACCCAAGGGATTAACCCCCAGACTACAATAAGCAGTTATTAGGCAAACTGATTTTCAATTATTTTTTAGTATTATTGGGCATTGAATTCAATTTAGCAGCATGCTAGATGCTGACATTACCACTGAGCCCCCTTAATGATGTGTAAGGTTCGTATTTATGATAAAGGGTAACTTTTGGCACCTTTTTTTGTTTTGTTTTGTTTTTTTTAGTTTTTAACACATATATTTTAATTTATTTCTTGCAATAAAAATAAATGCACTGTAATTACACATAGGGTGCATCTCATAAATACATATGAGCAACAGCATATGCAGAAATTTTATAGGAGTGGTTACAGGGTTATACAATTTTATACGTATTGTACATACACATGTATATATATATATACATACACGATATTGTAGGGGTGTGTTTTTTTTATCAATCAGAATTTAATGGGGGTTATGACCCCATTGACAACCCCTTATGTACACCACTGCCTACAGGGCTTCAATGCAAAAAAAAATTAAGATTCAGTGTAGTGAATAGCAAATAACAAGCATCATTAAATAAGCATGATATAAACTCATTATAGTAACTTGTTTAGTTGAAAATGCAATATAGGGACCATACGATGTATCTCCCAGATATAAAGAGAGTTGTATATTGGGTTTAGTCAAAAGCAGGTCAGTGGTGGAATGCTCATCATAGAAAGCACTGATACGGGAAAGTTGAGGACTAGTTAGAATCATTTTTCCCCCTATTGTCTAATCTTGTTAAGCTACATTTTACGAAGTGGATTTATTAGACGCTGCATCTTCCCAAGCATTAAAATTCAAAGATTTATAAAAATGTGTTTATTTCTTTTGTTTATAGCTTTCAATATGGATCTATGTCTCATCCATACTGGATTGGCATAAAATACGATACTGATTTAAATGGTAAGTCTGATGATACTTCATATAAAACAGGTATCTACTTGTGAATGCACCATTACGTTTCTTTTTTTTTTATATAAAAAGTATGTTTGCTTAATTAGTATATATATATATACATACAGCAGGGCACGATATTTTGGGTTGCCAGCTCGCCATTGGCGACTGAAAACTTGTTGTTGGCGAGAAAAACTTTTTCACTAAATTAATGTGTAAAAACAAAGCGATTTTTTGCGATTTCCTTATAGTATAAATATACAAGGGTACAGAATAATCAGGCAATCCGAACATTAAACATCACCCCCCCCCACCTCTTCTTAGTGTATGTCACGTGAGAACGAATATGTGACATAGGTCGTGATTAATTTGAATACTGGTTTTTGTCGTCACTTTCCGTGATCACGGGACATGGCGAAAAACGACAGAGAAGAACCAGTAAACAATCCGTAGCCAGGGTTTGTAATTAGCGATTATTAGTCATATTTTACACCAATAAATTTGGTTTTGACTGCCGAGATTTCTGACCCAGTCATCATTTTTTACGCCTAACATTTTCAATTTTTATTGTTTATATGATGCAGTTCGATTGATTAGTCCTAAATTTTTCCTTCTACCCATCTCACCGACGCACATCGCAAGGTCAGAATCATTGTCACTCTCATTAGTTGGGGGGCGGGGGGGAATCCATAGTCTGTAATCTAGTAAACTGTGTCTAACTATGATACCTCGATTCCCTCCCTTAGTCTTCCACTAGCGTCTCAGCGTATTCTTTTCCAACTACGAGAAAGATCTTTAGAGATGATTTACGTTTAGTGATATTCTTTGGCTTCGCGCTCATTTCCAATTTTTAAATTTGCTATCAATTTTCGATTACAAAAGCTACGTAAGACGAAATTTATAGTAAAGTTTCTTTGACGAAGTGTCCACATGTGCACAATATTTTAAATTGTGATCATGGGCAATCGAAACCGAATTTATAAATGGGCATGGTGGGAAAATGCCCAAGTCATTAAATTTTAGGAGGGCAAAATTTCAAAAGACAGAAGAGATTTTTTTCTTTTCTTTTTTTTTTTAAATTACGATCTATCTTTGACTTCCGTCAATTCGCTTTTGCTGAAAAAGCATCCATCCCCTTGCCCCCCCATCCGCAAACACCGAGAAAAAATTTTGCCATCATATAAAATGAATTTATTTAGTTAGTTTGTTTGTTCAGAAAGTCCAGATCTGATCTCAATTGACCACCATTATGATGAACAGGAATGATGACTACCACTTCAATCACAACTACCCCCAAAGTTATCTCTAAAAATTGCTCTGTAGGAAGAATAGGACATTTGAAACCTGGCTAGCAGCACATGGCTATCCACTTTTGGAAACACACGTTCCTATGCTGGGCCCTGCGGTGGCGCAGTGTGGTAACGCGTTCGCCTAGTACGCCGTTAATCCGGGTTCGACTCCCAACAGTGTACAAAGAACGCTTACTCAGAGATCTCATAAAAAGATCGCACTGCTCACTGTAGTCCGGGGTTTGGTTCCCTAGGCCATAAGAGGTTCGGATTCCTCGGAAAACAGTAGGTCCCGGCGCAGCATGACCATTGTAGTCTTTGAGCCGTAAAACCACAAAACAAACAAACAAACATTCCTATGCAATCGGCAAAGTTAAATATCATTGGATGCAGTTGGCTTTCAAGAAGGTGGCCACCCTCTGAAATGGCTGTGAGCTAAGATAATGTCAGTTGCTTAATATAGTCATCCTTGTTCCAATAAACAACTGATATTTTTGCCGTTACCTGATACTTCGATTATTAGACACTAAGAGATTGAAGGGTCAATGAATGGATGCTGAAGAGATAGAGAAAATTAAAACCCACCAAAATTTATTTGAAACTGTGACTTAAAATGCTTGGCATGGACCCGTATGAGTTGTTTAGTTCTTCAGTAAGCTCTTGAATCGCATGATTGAACAAATCATTTTTTGCACATCTTCGTCTGTTTTTAAGGTCGAAGGACGTCCCAACTGCTGCTAGTCTTCAACCGACTCATTTCTGCTTTTAAATCACCCATACCACTTGTAAACAGTCTTCAGAGCCACCACATTATTGCCATACACTGATTTTAACATTTCATGAGCTTCTTTGGCACTTTTTTGCAACTTAAAACAAAACTTTACGTTAACACATTGTTCGAAATCCACGATACGCGATAAACACGACCTCACTCTTCCAGCTCTGGAAGCTGACTGACCCAACTTGTTCAAACTTGCCACTGACTGTCTCAACAGATCAAACTATTGGACTTATTACTTCAAAAGGATGTAGCGTCAGCAGTTGCTGGTATAAAAATTCACTCACCATATTTTTTGACCACACCTTGTATTTTGGGGGCCGCTATAATAAGGAAGTACTGTTTTGTTTTTTTGCAAAATCCTTCCCATGTCATCATTAGTCCCCTTACCAAATTTTGTGCCGTTCTGGTTCTTAGATCGAACTACAGATGATTGTGAGTAGTGTCTGTTTAATTACAAACACCCTGTATATATATAGTCAAATTTTTATATTTATAACAAAGCTTAAGGTAGCCACAAAAGTATTCAATAAGGGTGAGCTCAGATATATCCATTCCAGCTGGTGAATATTACAAAGTTCAAGGGACATGGGAACACTTCTTTGTAGGTGGCTCTGACTGTAATACAAAAAAATAATATAGAATAAATTGTTTAAAATCATGAAATATGCATCGAAAAAGTCTTACACAAGATGTCGTTTTATATTTTAGAATGAAATAGAAATCTTCTCCCATGATTACATTTGCTTCTTTTTTTTAATTTGTCTGAATGCTAAACGATGCGTGTCCATTCACGTATATTTGACACTTTTTAAAAGATAAACACTTGAATCATGAATGGATGAATGAAGGCAATCCTCTACTAATTTCATTGCATCTGAAAACGTTATGGTAAGTCTGTTGTTTACATTTTGATTCTGTATTGTTAGATTTTGTTTGGGTTGATGGCTCTCCTATGGACTACAGAAATTGGGCCCCTGGACAGCCAGACCATAAAAATCTACGCATGCGCTGTGTACAAATGGATGCTTCAAAAAAAGAATGGACTGCATCGTATTGTGGAATGTTAAGTTGGTTTGTGTGCAAAGCACCGAAACGTAAGATTTTGTTCTTGACATATTATCTTTAATCATAACAAACAGTTATTTTCTCCCGAAACGTCGTGTTTTTAAACCTTACGCCAGTGTCGAAATAACTGTTTGTTATGGAATCTCCTGGTGAAACTCTGTATTGTTTCGTTTGAAATATCTTTAATCGTTTAATAACTTTGGAAGGCGCAGGAGGCAGCCAAATGGTACCTTCCTTTACCAAAAAGCTTTAACCAAACAAACTTCATTGTAGAACGAATGAATTGCGAAGAATGTGTGGTTTAGTTAACTTTGATACTGAAATTCTGAAGTTAAAATTGTACTTTATATTTACAATATTGTGAGATTATACATAGCGTGAATATTATAATTTTATTTTTATGAATAGGTTTGAATTTGTTATCACTGTTCTAATTTCCAACCATGATCCATCTACTCCTAAGTAGAGGTCTCTTAAATACCTTTTCTCTTAACGTTATTGGCTATTTTCTCTCTGTATTGGGCAGGGGCGGACACAGACTTTCATTTTTGGGGGGTCAAAGACATAATTTGCCGTGGTCTTGGAATAATACCCTTCGTTTACCATGAAAGTTGGACTTTTTTACCGTGAAAAAATATATTTTGTGGGGGTCATGACCCATGTCTGCTCTTGCTAATGGATGCATATGTTTTATGTCCTGTTCACATTGTGTGATTTTGGTTATGGTATTAATACAAAATCCATTTCATAAGCAAAAGCTTTTATCCAATATCAGCATAGAATTAGATTGTAAGACATCAATCGTGACTCCATTGTAACTGTTGCTATTCATAGCGGACGTTTCTCGATTATTTTCCAATTTCTAATCAACACTTCAGTCTGTAATTCGACACATATCGTTTGGGAAGAGAATTATTTGAATTAAACATGGAAATACACATTAAATTTAAACTAAAACATAGGGAAATACATAAATTTCAAGATATAGAGAGTTTTCGAAATAAACAGGTTCAAGATGGACAGGTATCGTTTTTCATTAGCAGCAGTCTGTTGTCACAATAGTTAGTCACTTTAAGTTAGTAAGCTGGCTAATAAGTTGAGATTATATTCAACCATTTCAAAATACACATTTTATATGAAAGGAATTGTACTTGAGGAAATTTGAAGTTAAACTCCATTTTGATTTTTATTTCAGAAGCTAATCCGAAACTACCTGTTCTTCCAACAACAAAGCCTTGTAAGTATATATAATTTATTGGTAACTGTGTAATAATTGCGATACGGTGATAGTGTCTTTTCATCACACCCGATAGAAAGATATATTAAAATTTTTTATCGATGTGTTTTTCAATCAGTCTTTGAAGAGCAAATAATTATCTTCATTTTGAGTGTAAATTTTTGTCCCTAAAGTATGTGCTAGACTAATTGGCAGAATTT
>QLNU02003225.1:18797424-18832662 GCA_006491805.2 Dysdera silvatica | reverse complement strand
GATCCTCAAATATTCTATTTGACGAACGGCATGTTTAGACAATGAAAATGGAAAGAAAACGCGGAGAATCCATGCGAATAATACCTCTGTGGAACTTTTTCTCCATCCAACATAATGTGCAGTGAAAGCATTTCCGAACTGCTTTCAAATTTTGGATGTATCTTTCTCTCTCTACGATAATTTTTGTTTCACGATAATTTGTATTGTGTGGGCTAATTAGACTGGGGTATATATATTGCTAGCGTAAGGCTCGTAGTCACAGTCCCTTCACTTGCTCACCCACAAAGACTGTAAAACTCCATCACTAACTTTACGTGTTTAATACTTGCACACTTGTAAAGTTTATCACCAAATTGATACGTAAAGTTTATCACCAAATTGATACGATGCCACCCAAAGTCTAAATTCTCCTTAAAGATTTAGGTGGTATTGATTGATCGAAAACTATAATTTATTTATATTTTCAGAAATAAAAAGAAAGCTCAATAACGATTTAATGTATTTTTCCTCGATATTTATAGCATGTTTTTGTTTCATTTTTTATCGCTACTATTCTTCTCACAGCATCAACATAGCAAACGCATTCGGATTCAAACCATGCTACTCGTAATGTGACTTTCGCAAACGATGTGATCTTTGTAAGAGCATTGACCATAGAGGGGAACTTTGTAAGAAATAATTACTAGAGTGTTTCTTTGAAGCGGAAATGAGCAATACAACACTTTACTCCCAAACCCATATTTGGGGTTGAGATACCTTGAATATAGCAATGTCGCCCTCTCTTTTGTCATAGTATGGACAGTGGAACGCTTCTAAGGCGGCCACCATCGGTTCTTCTAGAAAACTGTCCGTTTCGAGGGGTGGTGGCAGAACAGGGGTACTGATAAAAAAATTCAGGAACTATTAAATTTTGAATTTCCCAATATCCCAACGCATTAAAAACGAATGTACGTCCAGTTTGCTATCGTGTTACTCGATTACGTATAGAACATCGCGATAAGGGGGAGCGTAGTTTTTCGAAAGGATCAGAAACAAGTCCCCTAAAAGTACCCCCTGGTCGTTGTTAATTGAAAGGGAAATTTCGCATGAGATGGCAAAGCTTTCTTTATTGATAGGCACAATGGTGTTTCTAATAATGAGTCCATCCTTTCACCTTTCTAGCTATAAGGCGCAAGAAAGTGGTCGTGTAGAGAATTATTCAACAGTCAATTTTTTTCGTAATTAGAAGTTCTTCAAAGAGAGATTTATTCTGTGTGTGTATATGTGTACGCACACACAGAAAAGTCATTTGGAAGGGTGAGACATCCTATCAGGATTTCTAAGTTAAGCTAACCACCCCCCAAAAAAAAGTTTTGTGATGGAAATCATGGCATATGGGGGGCAGTAGTGGGGGGGTGCGCCGGGCACAAAATTTCAATGGTTAATGGAGAGAGAATTCTATGCCCGGGTTTAGAGCGCAATGCTTAAAACTTGTCCCAGACACTATCAACACACTCTGGGTCCGTGGAGTCATTTATGATTGATGTTTGGATGTTTGCTAAGAGCATCTGATCTATACTGCGCAAAGGTGGTTTATGATTACTTTATGTGCATTATAAGGTGAATTAATGACATGTTTATAAATAAATTTAATTTAATGACGAAACTGCTTTTTTTTCAGTGTTGAGGTGTGGGGGGGAGGGGAACGTTTTTACCGAGGAGTACAGATCGATGGCATTATACAGTAAATAAGTGGTAATGGAAATAAACCTTTTCCTGATGGCATTTTGTCGGTTTTTGTCTAAAAACTGATCTACCACCCAAAGTTTTGGAATTAAGATCGTGTAGTCTGCGTAGTTCGATTCCGCCGATGGAAAGAGATCATTTTGGTAAAGGTGTGCCCCTGATGGCATATTTTGGAATATTTTAGGAATTTGTTTTAGGGTGCGATATTTTTGGGTGACCTTCGTGTGTCTAATAGAAGGAACAAAACAGCTACCATAGCACTCTCTGGCGATTTTTTTTTTTCTAACAGGCCATCTCCAAAATTCTGTAGCTAGGATCGTATTGTCCACGAAGTTCAATTTCATCAAGCGAGGGAGATTTGACTTATAAATAGATTTTATGTGTTAAATTAAAATGAGATTTGATTTAAAATTCAAAACCTACTAATTTTAATGATTGACCTTAGCGTGTTTGTATTATCTTGTTTAGTGTTAACAGGGTGTCTATAGATCTGAGGAAGCTGGAACAGTTAGGGAAATTTGAAATACAAAGGCCAAAATCAGGGAAATTTGAAATTCATTGTTATAATAAATAACTTATTAAAATAATTTTCCTGAACTGTGCTTTTCGTACCACATTGCATACTGAAAATTTTGAGAAACTTATACTTTTGACTAAACTTCTTCCAAAAATTACCCTTTTGCACCAAAACTAATATAATTTATATAAAATTATTAAGCCCGTATATTTCTTCGGAGAAAATGTTTGCCAAATATATAACCGAAGCTTAAAAAAGGTGTTTCTAGCTAAATTATCTAATCTGTAAGAGATTTTGATCATACTAATCCCCTTTCTCTTATATATAGCCATGCGCACTTCAAATTGAATAGAAGACAAAGCATCATAAGATAAAGTTAAAAGCGTTATGACTGGATAATAAAAAATAATATTGCCAAAAATCTTGCCAACAGCTTACTTGACTGCAGGGCAATCAAAAATTGAAGGTCACGTCTAATTGGTTATGAATATGGCATATTTATGTACCAATTACCACATGTGGAGTTGGAAATTTTAGTAACGAAATGTCTGATTTTATATTAATTCCCAGTGCAATAAACAACGAGCACAATAATTAGAAAACTTTTTGATATCCAAAACTATTAAAATTATCAAAAACTGTTGTACTATTGAAAAGTCAAAACCAGAATACTGTGTTGCAATAATGAATACAGTGATAAATAACATCTGCTGTTTTAATGCAGAAGTCACACTGCTGCCATTGGGATCCCCACCATTATGACCAGGTTATGAAATTAATATTGTCAATACTTCTTTCTTGAAAAAATGTTCTTGTTTAATGCTGAGGAATGTAATTGAAAATCATGTCCAGGTCGTTATCGATATTATGATTTTGTAACTTTCCTGCAGTCATAATAACGCTCACAGTGGCGACAACAATAACTCAGTGGCACACTGATAGGAACCCAGAACTGTTCCCAACGATACTGAGGCCACTGAAGATCATGTCTAGATTTTTGCCATTATGGCAAATAAACTTGCCACAATTATTAAGAAGCGCATATATATATACATAGGACATAATAATAGAAAATTAGTTTTTTCTATTCTTACATTTATGTTTTGTTTTTGTTCTTATATCTGTGCCTAAACTGCTGATTTAATTGTGAGAATGGGACCGTACAGTATGTAGAATTAGGTAAGGTCTTTTTTAAGGCATGCAATTAACATATTTTGTTAAATTTTTGCATAAGGCAACTTCTTTAACGACTAAATTTTTGTTGGAAGACAACTATTTTTGTGACTAAATTTTTTGCTTGAGGCAACTATTTATAAGTGTTTAGGCTACTAAAGCAACTATTTTCAACATAAATTTGTGTGGCAGCCCTGCAAGTAATGTAAATCCACTTAATTCATTTAATTAATTATGTTAAAATTTTTAAGACGTTCATTATTTAGATAAATATTAGAATCCTGTATTCACTTGGAGAAATAAGTATTGAGAAAATGCAGCTATTCCACTCAGTTAAAAATAATATTTGTTAGAGCTTTAAATGTTTATCTTAATTCGTAAATGTGCCAGTAAATTAGTTTGAATACATCGTTAAAAGAATTTAGAACACCATTTGGGCAGAGCTACTAGGAATTACGTGTGCACACTTTGATGGTAAGTGGGAGACTGACTGTTGTTTTAGAATTAAAAATGCAGTTACATACCGTTGCCAAATACAAAAACTTAAATTTTAATTATACAATATATGTTGCCAGATATATAAAGTGAAATATGTGCATTTTTAAAACGTAAAAAGAAACGATTTTTCCAATTTTAGAAACTGTACTTATTAAATTTTCGTTTCTTGATATTCTAAGTGGCAACACCCAAGGAATCCTACAAAATGAATATACAGTCTTTCTATTGTGGTTACCCTGCACACTGTATATTCTCCTACTCCACTTACCTGGCAGAAGCTAAAACCAATAAGTTTTCTTCATCATATGAAAGTAGATAAAAATTTGAATCTAATTTTGGAGACTCAATAATAATTGATGAGCAAAAATTTTGACATGTTTCAGAAGGACTTGCCTGTCCCTCACCATGAATGCAAATATACTCTGTGATTATGAAAAGGGGCCTAATGCATCTAAAACACATGTTGAGACTTTCGTTTGTCAGTTATTACTGTGCTTATAACCGTTTGATTTTTTTTTTTTTTTAATTTGCTCTAACGTCAGACCTTTCTATTAGTTATACATCAGAGTATGTTTTATTATTACTATTGTTATGCTAATAAATAATCATTAAAAAATTTCATTTGCTATACAGGTTTACGAAGCAAAATCTTTGTTTGGAAATAGGGTGTGGATTGGCTTGAATTCGTTTGGTCTTAATGATCAATTGAAGTGGTCTGATGGCACGCTGCTGGATTTCGTACACTGGAATGTCAATGAACCAAATAACTTTTTAAATCAGGAGAAATGCTGTAATATGTACGTTGGGAATGGTGAGTATTATTTATTTTAAAACAGCTTATATATCGATACTCTTGGGGAACAGAAAGTATTAATACTTTACTGAATTCAACGTAGCTTATTTGTTGCAATAAAATAGCAAGGATAATAAGAAGTCTATCCTGGACTATTTACTATTCAAAGAAATATAACAATAATTCTCATTTGTCACAGAAATGTTTATAGTGGTCCATAATTCCTTATCTTGACTATATGTTTAAACACCATATAAATACAAAATCATTAAATTAACAAACTGAATACCAAGGCAACAATGTAAAAACCACAATAACAAAGTTTCTGATCATAAACTTTTTGTGCATGGCTACAGCTACTTTAAGTACCTGTTAAAGGGACTTGTTGCACCTTTTCATACAGTTTTCTTATTGGTTTATTGTAGGACTTTCAGACTTTTCTAACCTACCCACCACTCCCTTCACCTCTCATAAATTTTTGACATCTCTCAAATATAAAAAATTTACAAATCACATGTTATAAATATTTGCATGTAACACATTGTCAATGTTGCAACATCATCGACCAAAAAGCTCAACACCCCAAGTAGCCACAATATATGCAGAGTAGCTAAAAAGAAACTTAAGAACTTCCAGTAATGGTGGTTATTGTAAAATTCAATTCAAATTTTAGATTCTGGTGTTATGTGCTTGTGATTTATGTAATCAAACTCACTCTAGGCTGAACAGTTGCTAAATTTTGAACTTTTTGAATGGCAATGTGCAAATTTCCTAACACAAAAGTGACAAACACCACAAGAAATTATAGCTGATGTTAACTATCTTTTTGTACCAAAAAATGACACGATAGCACCGTTTTGAACATAAGAAAACAAACATTATAAAGGAGGAAATGCAGAAAAAACTTGCATTTTATGGTAAAGATTTTATAATTTCTTTTACAGTAGGGCCTAGATTATTCTATACTTTCACTTAACCAAAATATTACCCCTACTGCACTTTTTTTTAGTTAGACACCTCCACAATATTTTCATATCTCATGTTCGTTTTCTAGTGTGCTCTGAGAAAAGAAAAACAATGCAAATGCTAGGCTTAAATATCATAAAAACAAAATATACGTAAGAAAAGTTAGATGATAGTCTCTTTTTTTTTTTTCGATAAAGACTATACGTAACTTCATGGTGTGAAAGTGAAAATTTCAAGATCGGGGAGGCTTTAATGATAAATTTTAATAGGCACGTCACATCGGCATAGTTCTAGTAAGGTTTCACTGTACACTGACTGGTAAATCACAGTTGACATATAAATTCATGGTCTTAGCATCTTTTCTAGAAATCCGTTCATCCTAATCAAAATACCTGTTTGATAGTATTAGAGAAGATTCAATGGCCACTGTATCACTACCCTACCGAAATAGTTAAACCCATGACATCCGGTCTCTGTAGGGGAAGGGGAAAAGGGTTAATAGATCATCTGACAAGAGAAAATAATCTGACGTCATAAACATAATATATTTTTAGATAAATGTTGTTTCTTATAGTGGATATTTTTGCAGATGGTAAATATCTTTTACCTTCATTTGTATTTCGTATATTCCGACCAGTGTCAAATTTTACTAGTTAGTTATTGTATGCTTTACATATACAATAGTGTATTGTCATATTATGTGTGTATTGTCATGTTAAATCATGTATCAGCATTACATTTCATGTCTTCCATAATTATATATACTTCTTAAAATATTTTAAAACGCAGGTCTGTGGAATGATGAAAATTGTAATAGTGGTATGCCTTTTATCTGCAAGTGGTTAAATGACACCCATTCCCAGACAACCACAATTGCTCCAGTACTCACTCCAGCTCCTGGAAACTGCAAGAAAGGCTGGCACACTTTCAGTATGTTTTCAATCTGTTAAATATTATATACACACACTTGAACAAAATAGCGAATTTATAGTTACTATATTACTGCTGTCATTAATCCGTCATCACTACTGTCATTAATCCGTTTATCTGAACAGAGGACAACTGCTATCTTCCTGTGGGTGAGAAGAAGGAATGGGCAAATTTTTCTGTCGCTTTTCAACGTTGCCGAGAACGAGGTGGAATTCTGACATCTATACGTGATGAAACTGAGCAAGGTAAGAACATTTTATTCTTCTGAATAAGGACACTAATATGTGCAATTTATTCAGTATGCATTAAAGATAAACACACATATGTACATTTGTATATCGAATTGTGCATGTGTATATTGAATTGTGCATATGTATGAGAAGGCTTTTGACTCTATTAAAACATCAGCAGTCATCAACTCTTTAAGATCAACAGACGTTGAGGATGTGTACATTGACATGGTGAAACGTGTGTATAAAAATGCAAGTGCAAAATTTCGGTTACATAAAGATACCAAAACTATCAAACTTGGCAAAGGGGTGAGGCAGGGAGATACCATTTCTCCAAAACTTTTTACTTCTGCTTTACAGATGATTTTTCAGCTGATAAATTGGAATAACAAGGGAATAAAAATAAATGGTGAATATTTAAATCATCTGCGGTTTGCTGATGACATTGTTATTTTTTCAACGGACCCATTAGAACTCCAAGACATGGTACAAGAGCTCTCAACTAGAAGTGAAGAAGTTGGACTCAAGATGAACCTACAAAAAACTAAGATCATGTTCAATAATTTTGTAGAGGAAACAAAAATACAAGTTGACAACACTGAGCTAGAAATTGCTGATTCATATATTTACCTTGGCCAGCTGATTTCAATGGATGGCAACATTATGAAAGAACTCAACAGACGTATTAAACTTGGCTGGAGTGCATTTGGAAGAAACAGTTTTATCCTGAAGGGGAAATTGCCTTTGTGTCTAAAAAGAAAGGTCTTCAACCAGTGTGTATTGCCAGTCCTCTCTTATGGATCAGAGACATGGAGTCTAACAGTTGGAGCAATACGAAAGTTACAGACAACGCAAAGGAGCATGGAGAGGTGCATGCTTGGAATAACTAGGAGAGATCGAAAAAGAAACACTTGGGTGAGAGAGCAAACTAGAGTAGAGGACATCATTGTTAAAGTAAAAGGACTGAAATGGCGATGGGCTGGGCATATTGCAAGAAGAACTGATCAACGATGGACAACAGAAATTCTGAACTGGATTCCAAGAGACCACCGAAGACCTAGAAAACGTCCTCAAACTAGATGGGTGGATGAAATAAGAAAACAGGTTGGGGTGACGTGGAAGCGAATTGCTCAGGATAGACTTGTGTGGAAAGCATTTGGAGAGACCTTCATCCAGCAGTGGATAGATAATGGTTGAATATGATGATGTTTAGTATGTATACACACCATATAGTAAAATCTTTTTGGTTTTTGTAAATATCCAATTCCTGTAGTACAACCCATGTCTATCAAAAGTAGTGGCGAAAACTGTTAATAAAAAAACTTCTTCGGACATTTCGTATAATTCTGTGCTTCCAACACTTTGGCAATATTGCAGTAATAGGCCATACTTATATCAAAATGGCAAATCACCCTTTACTTTGGAATAGTTTTGGAGAAATTACTTTCTCATTTTGGACTGACCTTCACAAGGACCTGATTTGAACTTTAACAGAATATTTTTGGGGTATATTGGAACACTTCATGGAGAATTTGATGAATAATTCTGCTTCTGCATGAGAATTTACAGTAATTGTACTTGTGAAGATAAGAGTATCCTTGCAATCTCACACCAAAATCTGCATGCCCCATAGGAATTATTAAGTATACTGAAGCACAATATGGACCTACTCAGTGGAAATTTATTATTTAATCATTGTAATTTTAATTATTAACGTATTTAATAATTATTGCATATTTATATTATTAAATAAAGATCTCTTCTTTTTCATATTTTTGGTATCCAGTGACTTTTGCCATATAGTGTATATAACCAATGCAATATATGTGCACTCTTTTAACATGTATATTGATTATATCTAGTATACACTGTTTATGTATGCATATAATCTGTAAAAAAAAATTATTTCTGTATTTGAAATGATTCCATCACCCTCTGTTTTACAGTGTTCTTGACATACTTAATGCAGAGTATAAAAGAAAATGTGTGGATTGGCTTACAAGATACCATTCAGTCGGGCATTTACTTCTGGTTGGACAATTCGCCATTGACATACACAAATTGGGCTTTAGGAGAACCTTCATTGTTTGGATTGCAGGTAAAATGCCTTTAGGTGTATGTTTACTTCCCGTTTTAATCTTCGCTGATCTGTGGTCCTGCAGTAGTAATGTGTTAACTTAGCTGGCTGGGCTCTGCAGTAAAGATGAGACAGGCTCAGCCCAGACCCGAAACAGGCTCGGGCTCTATATTTCATATCATTTTCAGGCCCGGGCTCATAAGATAGATGCAACTGAATCTGAGAACTGTTTTTTATATTGAAGTTTCGGGCTTGGGTTCAAATTTCCACAAAGTATTTTAGACTCTAATTCCAAGCCTTTGGGCTGATGCTTTGAAAATTGTGTCCAAACTTATCTTTACCCTGCAGTAGTAATGTGTTCACTTGGCATGTAGTTATCCCAGGATTGATTCCCAACTGTGACTCTCAAAAAAATTGTCATTAACTGCTCATCACAATCTGCATGTTGGTTCCCTAGCCCTTAGAAGTTCATATTTCTGGGAAAACCGTAGATCCCTGCGCCGCATGACTCTTACAGTGTTCCTGCACCATAAACCTCACACTGACTTCGTATGTCATTAATCCGGATTCAACTTTTAATGGTGGAGGAGAAAAAAAACTTCACTAATTTATCATTGGTCTAGACGTTGGTTCCGTAGGCCTTAAGGGGTTCGGGTTCCTCCAAGAAATATTGGCCCGCTGTCTCTTACAGTGCCATAATGGCAGCAAATTCATCAATCATGCCATTTATCTGAGTACAACATTCAGTGGGATTGTAGAATGGGCTATCCACCATAGTCTAGGGTTTGATTGGTTCCCTTGACAGAAAAGGTTCTGACTCTTCGGGAAAACTGTAAAACGTGGCTAAGTCTGACCCTTGCTGTCTAAAACACAAAGTTGCCTTATCTGCGAAATTTTCATTTCTTTATACTTTAATGTGATTAATATCAGTAGCGTGGCAATTAGGAATTCAGAACTTATGGTGGTGGGAACTTGTATGGCTTTATTATATGATGTGGCCTTAGTGAAAGAATAATGTGTTTTGATATCAAATGGGGGCTTGAGTGCCTCCCTTTCCTATGCTACTGATTAATATAATAATGCACACTACATGTGGAAAAATTTGTTCAAGTTGGTGGGAAAGCATTCTTCTGTCCTGATTTATTTGAAATCATTCTCATTCAGTCGTTCATTCTAAGAACTGACCATTTTCTTTTTATCCTTCGCTGGACACTTTGAATCCGAACATGCAAAACTCCATCCCTGGTAGGAGAGTAAGCAAAGTAGTAAAAAAGGTGTGCCAAAACCTTTGAATCTGTGACTAAGGAACAGTTCGTTAACACAAAGGAAGTCTATTATATTACTTCTGAGGAGCTGCTAAATCGGAAAGCTGAAATTTGAGCATTCAATTTTTTCATTTTACCAATTCTTTTTTTATATGCAATTTATGGGGTTCGAGCCAGTGAAGGAAATTTGGTGGTCCAAAAGGACCACCTGGTCACCAGAAAACTTGAACCTTGGTGGTCAAAAGAAAAACATCGTAGACACAAGTTAAAATTACCATATGTACCCTTCTACAACACGTATTACCGATTAATAATCGCTAATACACTCATGAAAATTCAACTTCCCATTGTTTGGGAAATTTTCATTTTCTTTCTATAGTATCTGCTTCCAAGTTTGAAGAGGAGGAGTGTGTTTTCGATGGAATCAGCAATTCAGCAGACTTTGTTGACTTCACATCTTGCAGGGCTGATGGCAAAGGAAATGGGGAGATTAACAGATTAACGTTGTCTGCGAATGCGATATACTAAAAGCGATAAAAGGAAGTAAAAATGCTTTAAAAAAATAACACTTGCATGCAGAAAATGAAACATCACAAATTATAAATACCACTGAAACCACTTTACTCCTGGTCAACCAAGGGGAATTTAAAGTGAGGGGGACCATTTCCTAATATGATCACAATCCTACAACGTTTCTTTAAAATTTTACCATCGGGTGTTACCACAAGACATGTTTGCTTGCTTGTGTACAGGGGAAATTGGAAAGGGTGGCAGCCGAAGACTGCGCTGTAATTCCAGAACTACAAGACCTGAATTTGTTGCAAGTGTCTTTCTTACCAAAATATTGCACGGACTGAGCATGCAGGTGGACTTTTGAAAGACAAAAATAAATAGTTTGCATCACGAAATTTTTGGCAGGAAACATTTTATCTTTGATGAACAGTAGCCTTAAAACCAAATTCACGATTTGCGTATGAAATAAACGGAAAACGCCCGCGCGTGTTTCAAATGACAAATTTGTCATCGATGTTTATGAATTTAACAACCATTGGTTATGAGTTGGCGACAATTGTCGCTTTGTCGCCATGCTGGCTCGAACCCTAGCAATTTATATTCAAAAATTATATGTTAATTTTCGTATTCTGTCTGTGCACATATCCATATTTAATACTGCATGTTTTACCTTGTTTTTTACCGATTAAGGAAGATTGTGTTCATTTGGTATACAATAGTGCAGAAACTGGATGTTGGAAAGATGAGGTTTGTGGAAAGGAATTGCCCTATATTTGCCAGGCCAAAAAAGGTGAGTTTTAATTACTTGAATTTAAAAAAAAAATGCTAATACTTGATATTTAATTGCCACCCATACCCATTGGAAAGGGGCTCTAAAGCTTAAAGAAGTAGGCAAAATCTTTCTTTGAAGAATGCACTAAATGGCTTTGCAAATCTGTTACAGATAGGCAAAATGGCTCTGTGAGTCGTTCAGTTTGTGATTTTTAACCCATCCTTACTAACAGTTAGTGCGTATTTAAACTTTCATTTTTCATTTACAAATTGTTGGTACAAGACTAAAGCAATTAGACATCCTATTCTAGATCAATGATTCCAACTGTCTCTAAAATTTCTCTTGGAATGTGTAATTCTCCCATTTTGAAGAATGATCCCCATCTGACTGACTAAGTAACTAAAAACACTGGAAACTTTTAAACATTTTTGAGAAAATTCCATAAACTGTCGGCACATTAGCAAAATTTCAGAATATGTGCTGTTGTTGTTAGAAAATAATGCAACAATTTAACGAGTTTTTCTGCCATAAGCAGAATATGGACAATGAAGAAAATCTAAGAGAGAGAGAGTCAGTGTTTAATGTCAATATTGTTCACAAAAATTATTTTTGTTTTAAGTTGTCAAAAGTTTTATGCAATGCTGTGATCCTCATCAATGTAAGATAGTGTTACCCTTCTCAGAGATAATAGTGTTATCTCTGAAAAGGGTTAATATCTTACATCCTTATATACGGAGAAAGAGAGCGTTGTTCCTGTCCTCGTTCGTCTAGTGGTCAAGACACTTTGAGATCAACGGGGAGACCCTAGTTCAAATCCAGGATGGGGATGGCACCTCTTTTGCTCGTAAACAAAAAAGCCTCAGGTTGAGCTAATTGTATGTGGGTGTCGAAATTATTGTATAATCCTCATCGTTACTTTAAAAACAAATAAGTTTGAATGCCAAGTACGCATTACAAAAATCTTTACGTACACATTAAAGTTAACTGATTTGAATACAAAATAATAAATTTGAACCTTACTGACCTTTCAATCGCAACAAACACTGACCCTGCAGTGGTGCAGCAGTAATGCGTTTGTCTAGAGGGCAGTTATCCCAGGTTCGACTCGTAACTGTCCACTGTTATTCGTGGATTGATTCCTCGACCTCTTTAAGTGTCGCTTATTCCTCAAGAAAACCATTCAAGAAGTAACTATGTTTTTATTCAAGAAATTAAAATGTTAAGTTTGTAAATGAGATATAAGACGACAAATAAGTGAATAAGTCAATGCTTTCACGCTATTCACTACATAGCTTCTAAAATGCTTCAGCCCGGCAATACCATGGAGGCAACAAATATGGATCGATCCAACAGCCCGTTACACTGACAGGAACGATGCTTAAGAAGTTAAGCCTTAAAGAGTTCAAATTCCTCGGAAAACCATGAGTCGTGGCGCTACATATCTCTGGCTGTCCTTGTACCATAGAACTCACACAGACACAACCCCTTCTCCTTCCACAACCGCTGTCCTGCTTTTGGACATGATATATATATTTGGCATGGGGCATATGAGTACTTCGGTGGGGAGGGGTGGAATTATTATACTTCCTTCTCATAGCTGTCAAAAATTTTAGTGAATGTACAAGATACCAAAACGCTACAAAAATAATTGATACTGCTTGACAATTAGTAATGAGCTAAAAAGTACCTTATTTTAAAATGTGACTGTAAAACTTTTGAAAATAAATGCATAGCAGAATTGTGCAAATAAAATTTTTCAGTGACTAGTGGGGCTTGAGCCCCTCTCTGTACCTCATATGGGTGCCCATAATATCTTGTCATGTTATACATGATCAGATATCGTGGGCATGATGAAATCCATATTCAAATATCAACGAAGAAAAGAATGAAGTATAACAGATTTTTGTTAACAACAAAAAAGGCACGGAATGAATTCAAATATAAATTAAACTTTTAAAGATGCAATGAACGTGATTAAGAGCATCTAATCCGCATGATGTATGATATTATTAAAATCTTATATTTTGTTTACCTATTGACATACAGTCACAATAAATGTATAAATGTATAAATGGAAGAAAAAAAAACTTTCATTCTTTAACAGATCAATCAGTCCCATCACCTTGGGTCTCCAGATCTACTCGATGCCTCTATCCTGATGGTTGGTTGAAGCATGGGTTCTCCTGCTTCCAGGTCTTTGATGAAAATAAAATATGGCTCGAAGCATTGGACACGTGTGAATCATACAGCGCTCAACTGGTTTCAGTGAGTGATTTCGGAAAGCAAGCAATTGTGAAATACCTGGCACTTAAACTGAACTCATCTTTTTGGATTGGCCTCCAAGATGTAAATATCTTATCCTATCCTGTAATGTTCTTCTGTCATATCCTATAACTCTTATATATTATGTGATCCAAAAAAAAAGGCATGATGTAAATTTAAGCATACAAATACCAAGGAAGGAATAATTAGCTAAATCTTTCAAATATTTGCATGCAATACAAGCTTCAAACGTAACTGTCAGCATGCAGCTGATTATTCCTTCATGACTGAACATGTTATGTATGGTTCTTTAAAAAAGCATTACAGAGTTCTAAAAGGGCCAAATTATTGGCCTGCATCAAGTAATAGTAATATAATAATAAATTTTTATTCAACCCGATATACAATATTTCGTGATACATAGCTTGAGCAGTATAAAAATTATAGAAATGTAAGAGAAGATCTATATCTTGAAGATGTCTATCTTGCAAGTTCAGAAAACTTGCAAGGAAATGGCTAAAATCATTCACACTGGCTTACAAACTATCCAGCGCATTATTACATCTTGAAAAGATGTCAGTGAGTCATCAACTCTGCAGAATATATGTGGTCGAAAGAGCTTTGAATAATCATGGCCGAAGATCATTGAAATGTTTTATGAAATCAAATCATGAAAATTTGACCCTAGTACTCACAATTGTGTTCTATAGTTGAAATAAGATCATTTTCACATACTGAATGAGATTAAAACTCAAACAATTGTGATTGAATAGTTATGTTGCAAAAAAATTGTAATAATAACTTTTTAGTTTAACTAATCAGGAAAAAAACAGTTTGCCAAGGAATATAAAGGGGAAAATTCATGTGGTTTGATGAGTCTAGATTTACTCACTTCCAACATGGTGGACACTGGGATTAGAAGGGAACTGAATGAAACTTTGGAATCATTCATTGTATGCACTGTAACCCCCATTGAATGTATATGGAACACACTGGAGAAGAATTTAGGGAGAAATTTAACTCTCTCTCGCTCTCTTTTCTTTCATTAACCAAAGATTTCATTAACTTTGTTGAAATGTTAGTGCAGATCTGACAAAAATAAATGTTGACATGTTACATGAACTCATAGATACAATACTATGACGAATGTATTCTGTAATTCTTTCTAAATGTTGTCCAATGAAATATTAAAATGTATGATTTTTTCCCAGTCAGTGTACTTAGGTATGAATGCATGTGTTGGTGTCCTATTGTTGCCAAATAATGCCAACTTAACCTAAAAAAATTTTTATCAATCCAAGGTGGTGACAGCCAGAAAAATACTTTTGACTGGCGAATAAAAATTATGAGGACATGAAAGTTTGCAAATTCAAATGTAATAACCCAACATACTTTTAGGAACCATAGTGATTCTAAACTGTGGAAACACTCAAAAAGAAGTTTGTTGCAGGCAATTGGACATTCATATACAACTTATAAATTGATAATTATTGTTATTATTATTGTTATTATTATTATATAATTATATTTATTATATTGTTATTTATATTATAATTATTATTATATACTATTATTATTATAATTACATTATTATTATATTATTATTATTATATAATTATTAATATATATTATTATATAATAATAATACTATTATTATTATTCAATTATTATTATATAATTATAAGTATTATTTATAATAATATTATTATTATTATTATTATATTATATTATTATTATAATTATTATTATTATTATTATTATTATTATTATTATTATTATTATTATTACAATTATAATTGTTAGTTATATAATTATGTTATTATAATAATAATATTATTATTATTATTATAATTATTACAATATATATCACAACTTTCTAATGCAACACTGATGTGGTGAAACACTAATCAAGTGCCTTGGCGATTTAAGATTAAGATTTAAATCTATACTTGTTTTGAGCGTTGTATCTAAAGATTTTGATATATTATTTAATATCTTGCATATAGGACTAAATGTGGATTCTCGGTTCTTATGTATATTAATACCCGCTGAAATGTCATTTCTAAATGGAACAAAATTGTTACATACTTATTTGTGGATTTTTTTCTTCAAAACAGTAATGCCATATTTAATAATGTTTCTACAGAATAACCGCAAGTTTAAATGGATGAATGGTTGGCCAATGGAAACTTCAAACTGGGATACGAATGAACCTAATACCGTTGGTAGCGGCAATCATTGTTTCGTAAGTTCTCCAAGTGGGTATTGGAAAATGCTTGAGTGCAATGAGAAAAGGCCATTTATATGTCAAATTAATGCAGGTTAGAGTTACATGCATATTTTAACGATTAATTGTTGCATATTGTTGTTAACTTTTTATTAATTTGATTAAGTACTGCGGAACAAGATCTTTTATATTATGCACAACACGTTACTTTTTCGCAAATATGTTTTTTGATTTATGTGTTTTAATATAGGCTGCTTTAAGGTTGGGGGGAGCTGTCAAGAAAATGTCCCCATGCAGTAAAAAAAAATAATTTTTAAACAGTTTTGGAGATAATCTTAGCTATCACAGATTTCCGTCTCAGAGCAGAAAGTCCAAACTAGATGTGTACAGAATCGCATAATGGATCAGAAAATTATTTTGTTCAGATAGAGATAGTCAGAATTGTTTCCTGATTTTGTTAGTAAATGAATTTGGACACCTCTAGTGCATGCAGTTGTTCTAACAACTTCATGGGCTCTATGTATACGCCTCCAAACCATGATACTATGCCATTGCAACAAAAAAAGATAGCTTTAGCTTTTAATCAAAATCTTTTTTTCTATGATTCCAACAAATATTAATAACTAGACATTAGTAGTTAATTGTATTTATGTATGAACAATGGTAAAATGGGAAGGTAAATGCCAAATTCGCGAAATTGGTTCTTAGAATGGGGAGGTTTTTAAAATCTTTCTTTTGGTATACCAATTCTGCATAAAAATAATTCAGCGATATATCATAATTAATCATAATTGCACCATATTGCTAATGATTTTATTTATTTTTAATTGCATGTTTAGAACAACCACCCTCTGAGGACTACAAACCGAAGATTTGTCCGACAACTGCTTTTAAGTCTATTGTAGGTGATGAGAATTCTTGTTACAGCGTTGGAGAATTGTTAGAAGGATTTAATTCATATTTTCAATGTTTTATTAAAGGTGAGTATGCCCCCTATAATAATGATGAGGAGGAAAACTGTAATCAGGTCTGTTTTTTTATAAATTTCAAAAGAGTTAAGTTGACTTAATATTTATTTATATTTTTCTTGTGGGACTTTTATATTTTATGAATATATGGATTGTAATCATATAACACCTTCTTATAAATTTGTAACCCCCTTCACTTATAAGCTTTCTGCATACGCTAATTTGTATACTATAACACATCCATCCACAGATGCTGTAATTGAGCCTTTTAAGTCCTGCACTCGCATAGGTTCCTAAGCTGGCATCCCATCTATTTCCATAAATACTCAGTCAGTGATAAATCTGGCATGCAAGTCAAGTAATTGTGTCAACCTAGTCATAGCATTCCTGGTGAAACCCTTACTTTGTGAGGGTGAGCATTATCCTTCTGAAAAAATGCCTGTTGGAAGTATTACTATGAGAAGCAACACATATAGTCGCAAGATGACCTGCACATATCGCTGAGCTGGTAACCCTTCCATCATCATCATCATTTGAGGTTACTGACTGTTGTGTGTGTGTGTTGGTTCCCCAGATCGTCACTCCAGCAGTTGGGGCAGTATGTCATTTCACAGCAAAGGCAGGATTGAAGTATTTACTATATGCCTTTCATACTCAGACATAACTATCATCAGCTCCCAAAGAAAACCCTGATTTGACACTGAAGATGGTACAGTTCCAACCCATAACCATCCAAGTTTCTCATTTACAGTACAACTGCAAACGAAAACGATGGTAGCTGGCAGTTGGAGGAGCACAGGTAATGGGCACCTTGGCGCTAAACCTTCTATTGAGTGCCTGGGAGTGGTTCAAGATGGTATAGGATTCTGTAACGAAGATGCCACCTATCTCTGGATGGTGAGCAACATAATTATTGGAGCTGCTCATTAGATCAAATGATCCTCTGTACTGGTGGTCTATCTGGGGATTACTCACTATATGTGCATGGCCTCATATAACCACTATTTCCAATACCTCCTAACAGCTAAGTCAGTATGGCTTATAGGGTAGTCGGTTCTTCAAAACTTCCATCCCACTTCTTCCAGCCCAATGATCTGCCCCACCCTGTTAAAGTCTCTTATCTGACAAAAATGTCTTTGACTTGTCATAGAAGCATGTCTAATACTCAGTGATTTCATAACAACCAAGTATGCACTACGTAAGCATGCCCTTTGAGAACCTTTTTATAATAGAACAATGGTAGCACTGTTATGACCCCTGGAAGCAAGACCTAGTGTCCAATCATATCACAACATTTACATATCTGCCCAAGATGGAACTGCATACCAAATTTGCAGCAATCCGATATTTCTCTCTCTGGGTGATTTCTTTTTTTTTCCTTTTCCAGTGAGTTTATATAAAATGACTTTGCTTGTGCAAGGAGATAATACAATGACTATGACGTAATTCACTAATTGGATATCATGTGCAGGTTGAATGTTACAATCTGGAATTCTGTAACGTCACTCTCACAGCAGATGGCCTTTTGGAAAAATACTATGACTTACTGTTTGAGGTAGTCCTTAAACTACAGGATGTTCGGAAAATCTTGGTCCATTTATCTTACTTGTGCACCGATTAGTGGACTGAGACTTTCCAAACACCCTGTACATGGTCTAATTTAGCCGAATTTTTTATTCTTTTCCTTTCCATGTACCCTTTAGTGGCTCAGTGTTGTAACTCTTTTGCCTAGTACACCATTAACTCGGGTTCGACTCTGTACAGTTCAAAGAACGCTTACTCAGAGATCTCATAACGATTGCACTGCTCTCTAGGGTTTGGTTCCCTGGGCCTTAAGAGGTTCAGATTCCTCGGAAAACAGTAGGTCCCGGCACAGCATGACCATTGTAGTCCTTGAGCTGTAAAACCACAAACAATAAACAAACCTTTCCAGGTTTTAATGATAAACGTTAAAGATATCCTCCATTCTCCCCTTCTGAATTTTAGTGTTATTTTTCAGCGAATTGGTAAACAGTCGTTATTTTAGTAGGTAAGATTCTTGTGTGGCGTATTTGTAAACTGTACATGAATGGGGGGAAAATTCTAATTTGAAAATATTCTCAGTTCAAACGATCTGGGTTTGATATGTTCAATTTTTCTAATGGCAAATTGAACCTGACGAACTGTTTAATGCTTCTGTATCTGAAAATGATTTCTGCAACTGAATATCATTACTTTTTAGGTGGAAATTTAGTCAGCATTCATTCAGAAGATCAATTGAACGCATTAAAGGACTATTTACTCCCTACCAACATTTCATCCTTTTTCATTGGCTTGAGTCGAAACAAGAAAGGTTCGTCAAATAGCGGAAATTTTATTATTTTGAATCTTCAAAGTTGGTTTTGTCCATTTAAATTGATTATTGTATTTAAAATATTTCCTTCTTGAATTCTGTGTGAAAGAGATTTGTGTTTATATATATGTACACTCATATCCAAAAGATAAACATGGTTGCTGTTTATGTGAATATTTAAGGAATTCTAAATCGGAAAACTGGTGCAGCATGACCACTGTAGTCCTTGAGCCGTAAAGCCACAAAACAAACAAAGCAAAAAACTTAGAAATCGATGTTCTAGTAGGATCATTCTGTATTCATAGTCCTGCACATGCGTAGAATAACTTCAATCTTGTATTTGTTACTTTTCTCTCAAAAAATCTCTACACCATATTTTAGTTCACCATGAGTTTCTACACTATTTCTTCCCCTAATCATCATACATGTAATCACAAAAATGTGGTCCTTACTGTACGGATATTAAGGGTCACTGATGAAGACTAATAATATCATGATTGAAAACTTTTCATAATTAATTATTTTTTCATTATGTTCATTTGTTAGGAGGATTTGCATGGGCTGATGGCACAGCAGTCGACTTCAATTATTGGGCGGAAGGTGAACCCCAAGGAACAACAAATATGTGTGTTGAGATGAAAGTCCCCGATTTGAAATGGAGAGTGGTATCTTGCAGGACGAAGAAAAGTGCTGTCTGCTCCATCAAAAAAAGTAATTGAAATTTAAAAACAAAAAAAAAACTATGTACGAGTTGACCACTGGTTTTCTTATTCCCCAACCTTGTTTGCTTGAACTTTACGGAATGAAGAACGTTTCAAGAGAGAAAAATAATAACAATGGAAAAGGTGAACTATTGTTGGAAGCGTAAAAGAAATTATTAACTAAACAAAATTTAAGCATTGGTATTCTTGTGAAGGATGTTTATTCTTGGTTATTGTTTTAAACATTTCATTTAACTGAAGCTGATTAACAACATTATTTAAAGTACAAACAGTGCCATCTGCTGACCCTTAACCCGCAATTTTGTTCAAATTAAACGGGCTTCCAAACTATGTTTCTGGAAAATCAGGACTTGACCCGTATTTAGGATTTAGGAAAACATGCACAGATGAATCAAGCATGAAGTCTACTATTTATGTACCTCATACTTAACCCAATGCAGGAAATTGGTATAGATCCTGCTACACTCATTTATTCATAACCCTGGTTCGAATCCAGAACAGGGACAGCGTCTCTTTTTCTCCTAAACAAAAAGAGCTCTGGTTTGAGCTACTAATATGTGGGTGTCAAATTTATTTGTAATAAAAAATCCCTCATAAACTCGCGCTGGAGGCTTTTCTGTGTTGACCATTATTTGGCAATTGTGTTATCCCTGTGAAGGGTAATAATATCTTACATCCTTATATACGGAGAAAGAAAGCATTGTTCCTGTCCTCGTTCGTCTAGTGGTCAAAGCTCAGGGGTGGGGGAGGGCTGGTTTGAATCGCGAATTGGGACGGCATCTCTTTTGCTCCTAAAGTAAAATGCTCTAGCTTGAGCTAATAACCATGAGTGTCATACTTTTCACCTATTAGTCATTCAGTCCGCATAATTCTTGATACATTTATCTATACATTATTATGCAATCCTAATATCAAGTATAGGTAATCATAACTCCATGTACTGAACTGTACATAAAGTACTGTAATAGCATAAGAAGTTCCGTCCAACATGAGTAGCAAAATACTTCCATGTTTCACTCATTTTAGTATCTTTCATTTTTTCCATTTTCCTACTACATTGATGTGGGGTCGCCATTGCCTTCTTTTATTCTTCCTTCCCACAATTTTCTGTCCAAGGCTTCTTTTCCGCTCCATCTGTCCATACTCTTCCAACTCTTCTGCCACTTTATCCTTCCATCTCAGCTGCGGTCTTCCTCTTTCTCATTACCACTAGCCTATCCATTATCTTTCCCATACATTACTCATTTCTCCACTCCAAATGTCCAAGCCATCTTACCTATGTTCCTGTGTTTTTCTACCCATGTATCCTGCCTTGACCATACCTCTGATTGTGTTATTCCTTATATTGCCACTCCTTGTAGCACGTCATCCTTCTTTGCACTCGTTTTACTATTAAAATGGAATTTCACATCATCCTGCATTCACTGACGTATGAAGTAGAAAATCTGTGTGGTTAATAAAACTAAAATGCCAGTAGAGAATGCCTACATAGATATCAGCCTATGACACTGTGTGCGTGTGACACTGAGATTGAATATCTCAGTACACAGAAACAAAGTGAAATTCAAAGTACAAGCACCAGTTCTTGTGTCTTTATTTTTGGTTGATTAACTTCCGGTTTCCGGTTAATGGAAACAAAAAAAAAACAGTTAAGTAGATTTGTTTTATGTTATTCATCGGTTAATTAAACTAGCTATTAAGTTGTAGGTAGCCAATTGCTTGATTAGAAAGCATTCGCTTTCCCATATAAAAAGTCAAGTTTCTCTTTCTCTGAAAATGTGGAAATCATACCACCATGAAAATGTGCATTTAGCATTTGCAAACTAGTGCTAGAATTATGTCATCAATTCAGAATTTAATTCTGTGTTGTCATTAAATGGCATCACAAAATAGGTTATTTTTCTAAAGCAAACTGCACACACAACCAATAATAATAATATCATCACTCTCCAAAAGTTTTGCATCATTATGTTTCAACCTAAAGACTAAAAATTAATAAAATAATGGAAGCATGACCATTTGGAAGTAATGACATTATTATTGACCATGTAGAGTCAATTTAACTGCTAATAATAATCAGATTTCGCTTTTCCCTGAACTGGGCAATTGTGATATGGTGCAACCAAGAAGTAATAATCATTTGTTTATTCTCTGCATTATTCAAATGGTATTAATAATCATGTTTGTTATTTTTGTATGAATATATGTACATAATAATTTTGTTTTATTTTTCATAGAACTAAACCAAAGTATTACCAATACACCATCTGTAGAAGGTAAAAATATTATTTTCATTTTCATTTTCCCCTTCATTACCTAAGAAAACTTTGTTCTAAACTATGTACAATGTACTAAAAAATCACAGCGCAGTAATGTCCATTCTATTCCCATTATTCAATTACTAAAGATATATATTCTCGAAAACTTTTTTTTTTTCAGAAGGAGTGACAGCAAGTCAATATGATGATTTCCAAGAAGGTTTGTCTTCCCTTTTCACCCTATCATAACTTTGAAAATATTCCATTATTTTAGTACATTTTCGTAGTACATTTACCAACCAAAGTGTGTGGTACCGTTGTACATGTCAACCAAAAGTCCATGTAAACTTTGCAAATTCATAAAAAAAAAGGAAGAATCGTTGCATTGAACTGTGGTTTGCACAATAATTTTTTTTTTACACAGTAAAAAAATTAGTTCAAAGGTCATTGATAGGTAGCTTTAACACTAACCCATCATCTGGAAGTATTGGATAAAGCTCTGATAAAAAAGTTAAGTGCTCGGTGGATTTTTCATTCGATTCATTAATAAACTCAATATAAAGAACAAATTTCATCAAAAGGTTTAACTTTTCCAAAATAAGCTTTGGGTATTTCAAAACACTAGGGTATTGACCCCATGTTGACACATACATTCATCAATGCTCAAAATCCGTATCCTTTCCATAAGTTCATTGACACTGAACGGACGGGTCACGTAAATTTACGTTTTTCCATTCTGACTTCCTAGGATGGGTCACGTAGAGTTGTTAGACATGTAAATAAAGAACTTTGTAAAATTTTATCAAAAATAGTGTTGATTTAATAAAACTGCAACGCTGTAAAACCATACATACATGTTTATTTAATTCTCTTAAGTGCCCAGATACCGAGAAAGACAGAAAAAATAACCCGTCTGTTAAACATTAGCAACTCTTTGTGGGATATGTTGATGATGATGATGTAATGCACAAATGTTGCAAGTACAAAATTTTAATTTTTGAGAAACCATAGTTTACAAATTTACATCTGTAAGCTTACACCACTTCCACATCAAAACCTTACACCAGTTACAAATCATCAAAGTATGTAGTAAATTTTTTAACGTTATACAGATATAGGCATACGTAGAAAGTCCATAAGGGTGGGGTACAGCGATACAACATATATCCATGTGCATATATGTAAAATTGCATCACAGTATGATCCTATCAACTTCCCTGTGTAGGCCAGTGGATAAACTCTATCACATTTAGAAACTTACTGAAATTTGTTGACGTGATCTACAAGTGTAAGCTTTTAAATCACGTTTTCCTTGAAGTTTGATCTTTTATAACATGTGCAGTATACCATCGATATATATTACTCTAAATGTATCGATTTGCGAAAAGTTGAGTTTGATATTTATAACTAACACTGAATACATACGAGTATGTACTACTAATACATATTTACCAAACTATATTATAAAATAATATGAGACATTCCACTTTATCTTATGGTATGATTAACTCAACAGCGTTGTTGTGCTTTTGAGGTAACACAGATATAGTCTATCTGCCACAAGAACTCTTCCCACCACAATGTCTATGCCCATCTGTATTGTCATGTAAATGGGCTAAAGCTTATTTTCATGTATATTTCATGTCATTTCTCATAGTATACATGTACCTAAAAATGTATGTTTTAAATCAGTTGTTTTGTGAACAAAACTATGTATATATTTTTTTCTTTATTTTTCAGAATTGTATACAGGTATACCAGTTGGCGGACTTGTAGCTATAGTTCTTTCTGTACTGATTATTGCTATTGCTCTCATGGTCGCAGCGTATTTCTTCACCAAGCCACACACAATGAAACACTTCCGCCTGCGTCCGTCTCACGTTACTAGCTTCGAAAATGAACTATATGAAGAAAACGTTAGCTTAGAGCTGAAAGAAGAACCTACCACCAGTTTAGTTCAGGAATAACTGCCTTTTATGGTAAAGCGAGTACATGCTGTCATGGTTCCCACCGATGGCGTAAATTTTCAGGAGGTGGTCTGATGAACCTTTTCTGTTACGCAGCCTAACAAGTGATAAGTAGTGAAGTAATGGTCTGCAAAGCTACAAGCAATGAAGTGTGATGAATGCTTCATAATACGTACAATATCGTCACTTTTTTAAATAAAAATATTGTGTTTTATATTTCTAGCGTTCTTGCAACTGTTCATTTTAGTTATTCGTGTAATTGTATTGTTTGTGAAGACAATTAGAGATGATTTAAACATAGTTTGAAACTGTCTGAGCCAACTTGGATGTGAGATGGGAATATTGGAACAAACTTTTTCTACTTTTAAATGTACGTGCAGTGATGAGAATATGTCATCACTGCACATACAGCGATGAGAGTATGTCATCACTGCACATACAGTGATGAGA
Organism: Dysdera silvatica; assembly: GCA_006491805.2. Taxonomy (NCBI): domain Eukaryota; kingdom Metazoa; phylum Arthropoda; class Arachnida; order Araneae; family Dysderidae; genus Dysdera; species Dysdera silvatica. The sequence continues at coordinate 18,808,017 of QLNU02003225.1, read as the reverse complement.
GTATGTCCTATATCTGTCCAATACTGGCCCCAGACAGCGAAAGGGTGAAGTAAAAAAATTTGATTTAGTGTTAAATATCTCCCGTTAATGATTTTACATTGGGTTTCAATTCACCCTGTATAGTGGTTCGTGGGGTAGTCAATGTACTAAGGCAGCTGTTCTTTAACTTTCCTCTCACTTTGATTGGTGCAGAATGACCAGTGCTGTCCTCCTTGAGCCACGAAACTGCAACCAACCATCTTTAACTTTCCTAGACCACTGACTCCCCCCCTTCAGAGAGCCCTCACCCTTGTGGACCCTCTCCCTCCCCCTTCCCTTTCTTTAAATTTTTGCATTTGATCGTGACCATCTATATACACATATTTATCTCCAATCCTGTGTGTTTAGTAGTAACTTAGTTAAGATATTGTATTTGAAAATAGCCTTTGGCCAAAAAACTGGGAAATTTATAGACGCTATATATATATATAGCATCTCTCGTAAAGGTTAAAATTCATGATCGCCACCGGCCGCAAGGCGACTAAATTTCGAGGAACGGCAATTAGAAATATGCCTTCAGTCACCCTCGCCATTCATTATTTCCCAATGCAATCCTGCAGATTATAGATTGATAATGAAGCATCCAGAAGTTTCAATCGAATGCTTTGATCCCATATCTGCAATTAATTTGCGGAGATCTGATTCAGTGAGAAACAGGCGACCAAATTTTAATCACTAATTAAAAGTGTGAAAAATAAATAAAATATGTCTTTGTCTTCATAACCTTGAGTCATTTACAAGTGTTATCTGAAGTTTTCAAAATTACTATAATGTTTAGGCATGTGTAAAAACATAATTGTCTATTAATTTTAGATAAGTATATATATATATTTTCCTGTGATTTATCTTTCATTATATTAATATCATGAAAGATAATAATTGAACAGAATATGTAGAGACATAAAAGACGCAAGACTAGTCGGTCAAAAGTATTTTTTATTTATAAAGTCGTGCTTATTTAATATACAGGCAAATTATATAATATTTTGTGGCCACTCAAAGGTTGGTATTAACTTAAATGAGGTGGCCCCTTTAAAGAGGCCCTGCTGACCTCTGGCCAAATATTTGAGTTTTAAAATTTACTCAGAAACAATGTAAATGCAGGAATTGTACACACCCCCTTCAGATTTTTGATTCACTTCCCTTAATAAAATCTAATCCAACCCCTCCCAGTTTATGAATCCTGGATAAGCCCATGTTTAGATTAAAAGCTATATGAAATCTCATCGAAATTCTTTGTGTGCTCCCAATCTTGATCTGTAAGAGAGTGCACGCTATAAGAACAATGATTGAACTTTATATAAAGAGGCAAAATTCCCAAAACACGTAATTTATTTTCTGTTTCGGAGGCTTGTCAAAGCGAAATACTGTATTGGGAGCCTGATAATTAACGATACTGTTCCCGAATCTGTTTTCTAAATCATCTGTCTGAATTTTTCCAAGTAGAACACAAGGAGTATCAAAATCCATTGCCACGAAAACGTCAGAAGGACATACATTTGAATATAAATGTCTGTAGGTGTTGTAAATGTTAAATAGGTGTTACGAATGTTTAAATTAGTGTTACAAATATTTAAATTACTGCTTCTTTAAAAAGTCCGGTTCATTTTAAATGTCTTTGCGCTTCTAAATTTTCCACCAGTGTACGAAGTTAAAAACGAATTATTGCATTTGGAGCGTCATTTTTCGTGGTGCAACTTGGTATCCTTTGGTGACTTAGAGAAGCGAGGGGAGGGGGCTGAAGTCTCCCCTTGCTATGTCACTGAAAGATACAAAGCAAAACGTATCGTTCCGTTTAACGTCAAATCACATGATTTGTTACGAAGCAACGAGCCCCATAATTTCTAAATTGCTATGCCCTTGTTATCTTTAAGATACAAATTGCAAAGAAGTAATGGAGCGGGCTTTGGATTTGTCTAAAGCAGGTTGTCTAACCTTTTTAGGCAGCGGGCCGGTTGAAAATTTTCATATATCTCGCGGGAAAGCAGCTGCAGCGAGTTTCATAAAAATAATAATTAAGTACAAAAGCCTTTCTTCTGAGTTTCTTCTTGTTATTTATTTGTTTACTTAAGATATGGAAAAGGGTCAACCATGCGGTTTTCCCAATTTCGGAAAAAAAAAACCACCTAAAATCTTTTTTTTAGTATTTTTTTCATTTCAAACAGTTGTCGGTGGGCCATATGTTGGACGACCCTGGTCTAAAGCGACCCCTTATTATTTGACGATCTTTAGCAGAAGGAGCGATTCAGTGATGAGGTGTGTGTGTGGATTAGTTTAGTAACAGACGAAAAGAAACGCATTGGAGAAACAAGAACTATTGTAGTAATCACCTCATATTAACGGTGAGCTCAACGAGCGTCTCACTCAACGATCTGCTTATTTGTGACAGATAGGCAAAATTTGTCGTTGAGCAAAGGATTTAGCGCACCAATACTTCATACCGAAAGAAAATTATTTAAACATTAAATTTTCAAAGTTCTTAAAAAAAAATTCTACCGTTTTGAAAATGATGGAAAAAAAAAATATATATATATATATATACACACACACAGTACAAAATTACCCACATCTCCATTAACTAGGGCTACGTCATTTATAGTACAATTTAAAGTATTGGCAGTTTGGGATGAAGAACATAAGACGATTTTTGTTTAATAACGAAGTTTGAGGCCCGCTCCTTTTCTCCTTCCATATTCGCCCTATTGTCGTATCCCTGGCCTCTCATATCCTCAACAAGAATTTTTTTTTTTTTTTCACGTCAGTAGCATCGATGCTGGTACCACTACGCCAATAAACGTTGTGTTATATTATTGTTTGATTTACTCGACAAGAACGTTCCAGTTTTGTAAGAATTTAATTGTTTGAAACAACAAGGATTTTTTTTTTTACTCTCGGCTTCCAGATATACAAAAACGCACAAAACACATGTTACAAATATTTTCATGTAACTTGCCGTTCGTAGACATGAACTTATACAGGAGAGCCTGGACCTACAGTTGTCCGAGGAATCCGAACCTGTTAAGGCCTGGGGAATCAACCCCTGAATTACGGCGAGCAGTTGGTTAGTAATCGTCCTTATTTTACACAATCGGGAGTCGAATCCGCTATAACCGCATATTAAGCGAACGCGTTACCACTGTACCGCCGCTGGGACTCAGTGTTTAATGAATATATCTCGGGCATTCACGTATAAAGAAAAAAAAAGTTAAGATGAATCTCTAGTTTTCCGAAGAACCAAACCCCGGATTACTCTGGGCAGAAAATGGCTTATGTTCTACGACACTGATAACCAAACACGTGTTAGTAGCACGAAGGCGGATGTGCCACGCTAGAACAGTGGACCTACATTTTTCGATGAACTCCGAAGACCTAGGAAACCATCCCTCGGATTACAGTCAGTTGATAAGCTATTTTTTCTTTAAGCCGGCTAAACGGTACACTGGGTGAGCGCGTTACTATTACGTAGGGGCAGGACCAACAGTGTTTGATGAATTATCTCATGTATATTGACGTACAAGCAGTGGCTGATTTCTAAGTCGGCACAGGCCTAGGGGCAGCACTTATCGGAGGGCGGCATCAATGTGCTTAAACATAAAATTGTCCGAACTCAACAACGTTGAAAAAATAATGTTTCTTTTAATTATTACCCTGTTTCCCCAATAGCGATGACATATAAGCGATTACTTTAACTTGCCTGCAAATACAAACTACAGAATCGAAAGACAAAGGGCCCTGAAAATTTTGCCCCTGGGTATTTGCCCAGCGTACCCATTTATAAATTTAGGCTTAACACGCTTTTTATATATATTAATAGTAAATGAATGAATAAAGAAAAACTTGAACTGATAACGAAAAAATTCATACAAGGATGCGTACGTGTTTTTTTCCCAAATATACGAAATACACGTAAAAACATCAGAGGTTCCAGGAATCCAAACTAAAATTATTGTGGATTCAAAAAGTCTTTTTAATTCACGAAGTTGGAGACTATCGTAGCCAATTGCGTAGCTAGATATTTTGCAGCCGGGGGTGAGCGGCTGTCATTGCCATAATTGTTGTGCCTGCCATCGTTTTTTAAAGGCTAATTGCCGCTCCCCGAATTGTGGGGCTCGAGCATCCGCACCCTTACCCCTCAATAGCTACGGTACTGATGGTAGCAATAATTTTGAGTTGTATCTTATTAGTTTGAATAATTATATGAAAAATCTCGTATACAAACTTGCCGTACACCCATATATATACAAAAAACTCCTCGAGAACGTAGATGACTGTCAAAGCAGGATAACTGGTGTCCGGTCTATTTTTGAAATGACTTGAAGTCAGACACTTTAAGACGGCACCTTCAATTCCGTAGTTAGGCATTTATTTCTATCCTATTCATTTACGGACTCGGAACTGCTCAATCTGGTTAGATTTTATCGTCCTTTTTATTTATTTTGAATTCAAAAATAGAACGATGATGAAAATCGCACTCAGACACTGCTTTCTACAGAACATTGATGACTTTGTAGGAGTCCTCAGCGACACATATTATACTACACCGGCATATCACATAAATAGTAGACTTATTTGAATCTTAGGAAACTTACAAATTACACGAGAAAGCCATTAATATATTACAGCCACTTCCAGAAACTTACAAACAACTCTTATTCTGAAATGTATGGGACTTCCCCAACATTAGGTGCCCCGCAGCACAGGTTTCCCATTGGGTTTTTCCATGATTCTATTGGAGGCCTCCCATTGGTTCTCATTGGGTTTTCCCATTCTGCGGGACTACTCTGATGAAGGGTTTTCCAGAAATTTCAAGTATAAAAAAGAGACAGAAACATAACATCGTCATTACTCCTGATGAAGGACTGCTGCTGATGCGTCCGAAAGCTTGAGTGATCTTTTTCATTGCTATTTTACCAGTGTTTAACCTTTTGTATGTAAATCAGTTGCCTTCTTTATCAAATTAGTTATTAATTTGCAAAAACACGCTATATAATTAAGTATCAACAATGGAAAACAAATAAACAAATTTGGTTACTTATAAAAATTTCTTTATATGAAATAGTTCTTCTGGATATTTTTCGATGCAAAGTCGTCAATTACATTATCAAAATTAAAAATATAAGGAAGATCTGCCTCGATGACAAGAGCGGTTAGTCCACGCAATTATTCTTGTCCCATAGTTGATTTGTTGTAACTTTTGATTCTTTCTAAAACAATGAAAGATCTCTCATCTGCTGCCAATATCACTGGAAGCGTACATAATAACCTAATGGCTATACGCACATTTGTGTACAAAGAATCAAATTTCAAGCTTTTTAGTTTGTTTAACAACTGGATGGGTTTCAGGTGATCGGGTCCCAAATTTATAGCGATGGGTTAATTTCAGATAGATCAGTTCGTTGTTATGAGTTTGGAGGAATGCAAGCTCTTGAATCAAAGGAGCTGGTCGGTGGGAAACAGATATTTTGTTTTTCTGTAGAGTCCGTACGCCAAAAAATCTTGACGAACGTCCATAAAGATTAGGCCACCCGGAAGACAGGGCTCCTGGGCAATTACTCTCTCTGCTCCCTTCATTGGGCCCGCTTGAAATATATATTATAAACCCCCTCCTCCGCAGTGACCCACCGCCAGTGGCGTAACTACAACTACCTTGCGCAAAGCCATAAAAAGCCCTCCCCCACGAAGAAGTTTCAATTGGAAAAAGTTTTGAGGGTTCAGCTGTCCTCAATTTTGGGTGTGCTTTTGTTTCCTTTCTGCTAACGACAGGGTGGGAGTTGGGGGGTAACTGTACATTCTTGAAAATGGCTAAATGTTTAGCCCGGATAGAAACCTCACCACCATCTTGACCAGTAATTTTCAATCTGTCTTAAAACGCGACACATTATTCTGAGGCGTCGGATATTACGACACACATGTACAATAGATGGCAGCACTGCCATGGGGCTTAATTCTTATCAAGAGCAATTAGGCGAGTTCAATGAGTCATTGACTAGTGATAGTGTGCTTACTTTGTTCTGAGTTGGTTGTTTATTAGGTCGCAACATTTTGTAGCCGTGTTTTATGTTTTTGTTTTGTTTTGTTGAAGAAGCTTTTAGTTAAACGTCAAAGACTGAACATCCAAAATGATGTTCGTTGTAAAAATACAAGTAGAGATTTCCCTGTGTCGAGTGAAATACTAAGGTACCTTTCCAAATCAAATCATCTTCTGGTGTTGTGCGTAAGTATCATGATTCTTATTTATGTTATGGATTTACTTTCACTGGATCTGAAAATTATCTTCTTTCCGAATATGTTATATGTAGAGTTGTAAAAAACCCGGGAATTTTGGGCACATTGGAAACTTTGAATATAGAAACCAAGATAGCTAGAATAAAGGAGGTAGTCCCGTCCGCGCCTTTCTTTTTATTGGTCGATTCGACACAATCGACCAATCGGAAGAAAGATGAGGACGGGACTACCTTTTTTATTCTAGCTATCTTGGTTTCCTCCCATCAAAGTTTTCAATGTGCCCAAAATTCCCGGGTTTTTTACAACTCTGGTTTTATGTGGCGAAAAATTGGGTAATGAAAGTGTGTTTCCAAGGAGACTAAGGAGACATTTGCACACTAAACACAGTCATTTAATAGACAAAGACACATCCTATTTCAGTCGTTTGCTTTCTTCGCAGGCAAGGCATGCCAAGTCAGTGGAAAAGATAGCAACAATTGCAGAAAAGACGCAAGTAGCGAGTTATAAGGTGGCTGAAATAATTACCAAGAGCATGCCGCCACATACAATAGGAGAAACTTTTATTTTACCTGCTTGTAAAGAAATGGTTAACTCTGTATTTGGCTGCCGAGAGGGAGATATCGAATGTACCTTTGTCGAATGGTACTATCTTTCCCCACATAGGAGACATGTCCTCTGACATCCGCAAACAAATACCAGAAAAACCAGATGGTAAACGTTTTTTACTTCAACTGGATGAGTCGACAAACATAAGCCAAAAATGCCAACTACTATGCTATATAAGGTTTTTAGACGGAGGTTCTATTGCGGAGCAGTTCTTATTGTGCATTTTATACTCCGCTTATTAATTATTGTCAACAGGATTAGATATATTTAATTCTATAACGGTCATGTTGGAAGACAATAAGCTATGTTGGGGAAATTTATTTCAATGTGCACTGATGGTGCACCGGCAATGACTGGTCGAATTTAAGGTTTTATTACAAGATTAAAGCAAGGTTTTCCGGACATTATGCACACTCACTTTTTCACATAGGGAAGCTTTAGTAGCTAAAACGATTCCTGCAGTTCTAAAAAGCGTAATGGACTCAGTAATTGCGATGGTTAACTACATTAAAACCAGAATTAAAACTAAACATCTCAAAATCGTGTGTAGAAGTTCGCCATGAAACGCCGATCCTTCACACTGAAATTCGCTGGTTGTCTAATGGCAAGGTACTCTCCAGATTTTATGAACTCAAAAATGAATTATTAGAAATTTTTGCTACAGAGAAACCCGAGTTTGCCTCCTTGATTAAAGACGAGACCTGGTATGTAAACATTACATACTTGACTGACATTTTTGGATATTTTAACAACCTTAATGCGAGTATGTATGGGGAAGGAGGAAACCCCTTTACATCATGAACTGAATGGGTTCCTGGAAAAAATCAAAATGTGAAAGGCTAAAGTTGCAAAGAATGACCTGGAAATGTTTAAGCTCATAGCTGAAACTGATCCACAGATTACTTTTCATTTGATCTCAGAACATCTGTTGGTTTTGGAAGACAAATTACATCGTTACTTTCCTTTCCTGAATGTCAATAAATGCGATTGGGTTCACAATTCCTTTACTGTGACTATTGCAGGCACGTAACATCTATCGTTAAAAAAGGTAAAAAAGTTGGCAGAGCTTCAGGCCGATGGAACCTTTCAGATCAAATTTAGGAAATCAACATTATTTCAATCCTGGAATTCAACAAAAAAGAAGTTCTCAGTCATACCAAAAGAAGCCATATCTATACTACCTCAGTTTTCTACAACTTACCTGTGAGGACAGGGATTTCCGCAATGGCTAACATTAAAAATCAGAAATGGGCGAGACTTCTTTCTCCTGATCAAGAATTACGGGTGTGTTTGTCTGTAATTCGACCCCGTATTGACCAATTGTGTAAAAATAAACGATCACACATTTCCCATTGAAATATATATATATATATAAAAATAAAAAATATTGGCTTACTAACTTCGACGATTCCAGTTTTCACAATTTACTTATGTATTTTTGTATTAATAAATAACGTTCTTCAAAATATTTATTTTTTGACACAGTTATGCAATTTTACGACACACTGGTGTGTCGCGACACACGCTTTGAAAACCCTTGAACCTTTGATCTAGACCCTTGGGCAATAGATCTTGATGGCCCATAATACTCACTTTACCTACGGCGGATAGCTTAGAACTTATGAATGGTCTGCTATAGGGCCCATCGGGCAGAAAAATTAATGAATAGATTAATAATAATAATTAAAAAATGCGTTCCCAGGAGAAAACAAAAAGAAAGGAAAAGCAAATAACAAATTTTATGTTTATTTTATTTACAGTTGTTTCTGGAAAAATTTAGGGCCTCCTTTTGAAGTGGGCATTTGCCCGTTGCGCAAGTTTGCTCCATAGTAGCTACGCCGCTGCCCACGTCTTATGAAAATCTTAGCCGCTAATGCCCCACTTTTCTCAAACTTTTCCCTCCTACAAAAATAATGAAAATGATGTATTTATCAGTGAAACGTAACCTATAGGCCTAATTTCTTTTGAAAATTCTGGTCTTCGATATTTTTCCTCCATTACGGGCCGTTCAAGTATTACATAAACACATTTCTGGTCATTTTATACTACCGCATATTAAGAAAAAATAAACAAATGCCAGCCTCGACCCCCCCACCCCCACTTCAAGCTTATTTAAGATTTTGGTGCTCTAATTTTTTAGAATAAGTTTTTGAAATAAAAATGTAGTGTGTAATGAAAATTATAAAACTGATTTACGTTTTTATTGTAACTTTGAGAACTTATTTATAAGTTTGTCATACTATTAAACACTTATTTATGAATAGAGAGTAACCACAAAAAATTATCTCATTTGGAAGGTTTTAATACGCTGTTAACTAGTTTGGTAACATTTTTATAAATCTGATCACACTTTTATTATTAATATCTTTTATGATATAAGCACATAGTGTGTAATAAATAAGACGTGGATTTGATAAAATACATTCAAGAATAATGCATTCATTATAATTTAAAAATATCAGGATGAGGGCACGGGTATCTTAGGAAAGGGCCCCAACACATAAATTTTTAGTGCCACTGGTTTAAATAATTAAATATTTAACTTACTGAGTGTTTCGGTATATATATATATCTTTTACCTGTACCGCATATCCAAATATTGTGCTCTGTTAGGCGGTTGTCACTTCAGCCCATCAACGTATAGTTCTCAAAATTGTTGAGGGCGGGCGGGACATTTATAGGTTTCTTAAATTACAGCATATGTAAAATTGCACTTATTTCAGATCATTGTAGGGGATCGGGCCCCACATAATTTTACGTCTGTGTTCGTGATTATGTGTTAGTTTTACTATTGTCTGTAGTTCCCGTTAGCATGGTTCAGATCTCCCTCCCCTTGTTGTCAGAAAAAATAAGTAAACCTCAATCCCCTCTTCCCCAAAGATGCTTACGTAATCTTTAAACGGTCTCTTATGGGGATCATTCAACATTACGAACGCCGGAGAAAAACGTTAAACTATTGTGGTCCTAATTTATACTTTCGATTATGAAAATCCTAAAAAGGGAGCTTGCATCGCATTTTGATGCCATCGTACCATGTGATGGGATTTACAAGTGCGCTATTTTCAATAAAATAGGTTGATATGCGCGAGTGTGCCGCTGCGAATTGTTCAAATCACTCAAGGAATGGATAAAGATTGTGTTAGATTTACAACAAATCCTGTAAGAAGAAGAAAATGGACTATTAATTTTCCAATAGTAAATGTTGTGTTGTGAAACCGGAAGTCAACAACAAAATGGCGTCCGACGCGTCGGCCTAGGGGCTCCACTTGATGCATTTTTCTAAACAAAATTTACACAACAATATTGATTAAAACAAGGTTTCAGTAAAAGCTAGAAACCTACTTCCGGGAATACAGATTTACGTGCTGTGGCCAATCTTCTCATTCTGAACTACATGCCCATACGCACCCAAAATGACTGATGTGCGATATAGTTCATTTTGTTCATTTGTACCAATTAGTCTCAGTTACTGGAATGACTCGTTCTTTAATTGTCACTTGAAGTGCGCATGCGTTTAAGTAATTTCTCCCTTGGTATTGGTGTGTGTGTGTGCGCGCGCTCGCAAAATTTATAGTTACTACAATTTTTTAAACGAGGGAGAAAATGTGTTTCATGGTTCATCTAATAATTTAGCTAAAAATTTATTTCACGCTACGAAAATTCGCAGGCATTACTGTACAGAAATAAATATTATATACAGTATGCATTCTCATCGATAATTTT
>QLNU02003225.1:18772970-18797324 GCA_006491805.2 Dysdera silvatica | reverse complement strand
CCATAAAAAAAACTCAATATAAAACTGCAGGATTTCAATTTCCCTTATCTATACCTCACTATTAAGTTCCATAAAAATCCTGTCGGCTTCAGATTCATTACCTGCGGTCATAATGCTTACAATAGATCAGCTTCAAACAACTTTCAGAATATTCTAAAAAGCATTATTAAAGACATTGAAAATCAACATTCTTCCTTCATCATACAATATAATCTGAAAGTCTAGATTATATAAAAATCATTATAAAAAAAGGCATGATAGCCAACACATATGATTTTGTAAACCTATTCACAAGCATTCCATTAGAAAAACTTATTGATGTGTGCGAATTCCTTTACGGAAATTTTAAGTGAAATATAAAGGTCGACATGGCATACATGAAAAGTTCATGAAAATTTTGCATTTTCGAAAATGTGCACTACAACGACAATAGCTAATTTTTAAAAATCAAAGGGATGCCTATGGGCTCCTCCTACTGCAGCTCCATGGCCAACTTTTTTTTATACTACTACGAAATAGAAGCCAAAAAAATCTACAACCTAACTGCTTTTCGCTACATAGACGATATCATTGTTTTTGGCTGCTCTGACTGCGACAATATCTACAGAAAAATATATCCGAACTCCCTGAAACTCAAAAAAACTAGTTCCAATGGTAAAATATGTTTTCTCGACATTTCTTTTGATTGTAACTCAAACGTTTTGGACTTACATGATAAAAGGAATTAATTCAACTTTTATGTCAATTCACTGACTAATTTCTTTTTGAACATAAGCCTGAAAATACACAGAAATATTATCATTACACAAATTCTTGGTATTACAAAAATTTCCAACAATTCATCTGAAACAGAAAATGCCTTTCGAAACCTCAAAAAATATCTAATGAAAAATAAAGTTCCAATTAATTTCTTTTTGTCGTTGTTCTCCAAAGAACTTAAACTACTATACTTACCTGCTCCCAAAATGGACAGTTCAAAGGACATGTGGGTGTAGGGTATAAAGCCCACTTTCCCTCCAAACTAATCTTGGTGCTTGCCCATGTAACACGTGTGCGGAGAAAGAAGTCGACAGAATTAAAGGGAATTATAATATAAGAAGAAGTGGACAGTTCTAAACGAAGTGCGGACAAAACTCAACACCGCATACATAGACTACAAGAAGGCTTTCGACTCTGTTCCGCACTCGTGGCTCCTTGAAATACTCAGCATATACAAAGTGCATCCCTCAATCATCCGATTCCTACAGAGCAGCATGAAACAATGGAGAACCCGGTTACAGCTAAACACGCCAGACAGTAAAATAGAAACGGCCGAGATCCCCATCCGCCGCGGAATCTTTCAAGGAGACGCACTAAGCCCCCAGTGGTTCTGCTTGGCGTTAAACCCCTTGTCAAGGATGCTGAACACAAGTAAATACGGATACATGCTGAAGAAAGACAAGAGAAACCTACATAAAGTCTCCCACCTCATGTACGTAGATGACATCAAGCTATACGCGCCAACCATCACCCAACTCCGACAACTCATCAGTATAACAGAGACATTCTCCAAGGACATAGGAATGGAATTCGGCCTCGATAAGTGCAAAATACAGAAGAATAGCAAAGAAGATTTACCAGGCATCGAACTCGAAGACGGGAGACTACTGAAGACCTTGGACGAGGGCGAAACCTACAAATACCTAGGGATAATGCAAAAACGGCAGCAGGAGCACAAGAAAGTCAAAGTCCAGCTCACGCAAGCATTCCAAGAAAGACTTAGAAGCATTGTGAAGACGAAACTGAGCGGGAAGAACACCACGCAAGCAATTAACGCATATGCGGTACCAGTGCTCACCTACTCCTTCGGGATCATCAAATGGTCCAACACTGAACTAGAACAACTCCAGCGGAAAATGAGAACCATCCAGAGAAGAGCCGGACAACTACACCCTGCAACGGCAATTGAACGGCAAACACTACCCCGGGAAGAAGGAGGACGCGGACAAGCGGACCTCAAAGACTTACATGACAAGCAGATCCAGAGCATGAGGCAATACTTCCAGTTGAAGAGTCCCCGATCGCCACTCATCCAAGCCATAATACAAGCAGATGCAAATTACACGCCACTAAACCTGTGTAGTACCGAAGAGCGTGTCCTGGAAACAGCCAATGAACAGAAACTGAGAACTTGGGCGGGAAAACCATTACATGGCAGGCACTACAATGACCTACAACAACCACACGTTGACAAAACGACATCAACGGCTTCGCTGGCCAAAGGCACTCTCCAGCCAGATATAGAAGGATTCACACTAGCCATCTGTTATGCCTTTAAATAAAAGTTAAAGCCCTTAAACCAAATTAAATTAATTAAGATCCAATAGTATTAAATATTTCGTTTTTCCAATGTATTTAAATATATAATAGCAGCTAGCTTGAAAGTCTTGTACACGCGCTCAATATGTAATAACCAAAGCATTGAACTTATGGCGTACATGGTCCATATGGATCTATAAAAGATTTCATTGGCTCCCGTAACATCTCTTCCCATTGGTTAAAATTCCAATAGTCCCATTGGATAAAGTTTCGGATGTATCGAAACTATAAATGAGAAACATACAACAAACTCAAGGAGAATGCCTTTGAATCTTGTCTGGAACCGAATGTAAGCGCGGCCGGGCATAGCTCGAAATGACCTCTTACGTGTTAAAAAGAAATATCTGTAATATCTTTTAATTTACGTGAATAAATTGTTGGTGTTTAAAAAGTGCATATTCTTCTCAACTTACAATGGATACCACGAATCTTATCAACATGTAGTTATTTACGATGCTGTACATCCAACAAAAATGTAAGTACTTTACATTTAATTTCCGCTCAAGGAACTGTTTAAGTGGGAATGAAAAAACCCACATACCTTTAAAAGGAAGATAGGATACCGACTCAAGACCAGAAGTGATCCCAATAAGGAAAATCAGAAATTCATCCAAAGAAAGACATAGAAAGCGACAAATGCAGACATTGTCGGCCGGCATGGAAACAATCAACACGTGGTGGCAGGATGCAGGATAAATGCAAGAAGAGCGTGTCCTCGAAACAGCCAATGAACAGAAACTAAGAACTTGGGCCGGAAAACCATTACATGGCAGGCACTACAATGACCTGCAACAACCACACGTTGACAAAAAGGCATCAAATTCTTGGCTGGCCAAAGGCACTCTCCAGCCAGAGACAGAAGGATTCATGCTAGCCATCCAAGACCAAGTGATCGCAACAAGGAACAATCAGAAATTCATCCAGAGAAAAGACATAGAAAGCGACAAATGCAGACACTGTCATGCGGCATCGGAGACAATCCAACACGTGATGGCAGGATGCAAGATCCTTGCGCAGTCAGACTACAAACATAGACACGATCAAGTAGCGAAAATAGTCCACCAGAAATTGGCAGCGAATGCTGGCTTTCTGACAGAAAAATGCCCGTACTACAAATATGAGCCAGAGACCGTGCATGAGAACGAAACACACAAGCTTTACTGGGATAGAGCAATCATAACAGACAAGACAGTCCCACATAACCGTCCTGACATAACCCTCGTCGATAAATCGAATAAGACCACGTACTTAATCGACATAGCAGTACCCAACACCAATAACATACAGACAACCTACACAACGAAAATCACCAAGTACCAAGATCTCAGACATGAAGTACGAGATATATGGGGTATGGAAAAGATCCTCATCATCCCGTTAGTCATCTCAGCAACAGGGATAGTACCAAAAACGCTTGCGACGAATTTGGAGATACTCAACATTGACCCAAACACCTACATTGAAATACAAAAAGCCACAATCCTAAACACGTGTCACATTGTCAGGAAGTTTCTAGACATGGCACATTAAGAAGTGATGTAAAAAGAGGCTTGGGAACATGGCGCTCTGCCCGTCCCAAAGCCTGTTTCCGCCAAGAATGGGCGAGGAAAACTTTTATATATATATATATATATATATACACACACGAAGATAAAGGCATCGTCTCCCGAATCCCGGTGCTCAGATTGGTTATACCGCTTCGATTCAGACGGAGATTATGACGCTGATTCGGCTTCAGCCTGGGTTGTTGCCTCTTTTCCTCCTTCATATCACGTCTCTAATTTCAGATGAAAATGTGTCAAGACACATTTAATATCAATTTCCCACTAAATTGTAAAAGATATAGACCCAGTGGTTTTCACTCTTAACTACCCAATAATTATAACAATTGTTCAATAATAATTATGCTGTCCGTGTGAAGTATAATGATATCCAGACAAGAAAATTGATTTTTAAAATAATTTAATCTAAATTGGTTCTCTATATTCTATACTGTGGACATTTTTCTGAAAGAAATTAACTATTTTCTAAGATCGAAATACAGTAAGTTTTGCTTATAACACGATTTTTATAACATGATAGTTCTCTTCCAAAAAAGGTTGTGGTTTAGAAAGATACGTTGAAAAAATAATAGAATACGGAAAAATGGGGATCGCGGTAGATCTAAGAATACATCATCATCATCATCATCATCATCATATTCAACCATTATCTATCCACTGCTGGATGAAGGTCTCTCCAAATGCTTTCCACACAAGTCTATCCTGAGCAATTCGCTTCCACGTCACCCCAACCTGTTTTCTTATTTCATCCACCCATCTAGTTTGAGGACGTTTTCTAGGTCTTCGGTGGTCTCTTGGAATCCAGTTCAGAATTTCTGTTGTCCATCGTTGATCAGTTCTTCTTGCAATATGCCCAGCCCATCGCCATTTCAGCCCTTTTACTTTAACAATGATGTCCTCTACTCTAGTTTGCTCTCTCACCCAAGTGTTTCTTTTTCGATCTCTCCTAGTTATTCCAAGCATGCACCTCTCCATGCTCCTTTGCGTTGTCTGTAACTTTCGTATTGCTCCAACTGTTAGACTCCATGTCTCTGATCCATAAGAGAGGACTGGCAATACACACTGGTTGAAGACCTTTCTTTTTAGACACAAAGGCAATTTCCCCTTCAGGATAAAACTGTTTCTTCCAAATGCACTCCAGCCAAGTTTAATACGTCTGTTGAGTTCTTTCATAATGTTGCCATCCATTGAAATCAGCTGGCCAAGGTAAATATATGAATCAGCAATTTCTAGCTCAATGTTGTCAACTTGTATTTTTGTTTCCTCTACGAAATTATTGAACATGATCTTAGTTTTTTGTAGGTTCATCTTGAGTCCAACTTCTTTACTTCTAGTTGAGAGCTCCTGTACCATGTCTTGGAGTTCTAATGGGTTCGTTGAAAAAATAACAATGTCATCAGCAAACCGCAAATGATTTAAATATTCACCATTTATTTTTATTCCCTTGTTATTCCAATTTATCTGCTGAAAAATCATCTGTAAAGCTGAAGTAAAAAGTTTTGGAGAAATGGTATCTCCCTGCCTCATGATAGTTTCAATTTTGTACACATTTCACTTGTCAATGTCTGTTGATCTTAAAGAGTTGATGACTGCTGATGTTTTAATAGAGTCAAAGGCCTTCTCATAGTCAATAAATGCCACACACAATGGAAGTTCATATTCATGTGTTCTTTCAATTAATTCTCTTAATACTTGAATATGGTCCACTGTACTGAATCCACTTCGAAATCCAGCTTGTTCTCTTGGTTGAGCTGCATCTAATTTTTTCTGCAGGCGATGTGTTAGCACTTTTGTGAAGATTTTATAAATAGCAGGTAACAAGCTAATTGGTCGGTAATTTTTCAAATCCTCTTTATCACCTTTTTTATGCAAAAGAATTACTGTTGCAGAATCCCATTGGTTTGGTATGTTACCGCTGTTAAGACATTTGGTAAAGAATTTTGCAAGTATGTCTTCTACATATTCTCCAGCTTCTTTTAGGATATCTAATGTAATACCATCATCACCAGGGGCTCTTCCTTTCTTCATACTTTTTATTGCAAATGAAACTTCTTCTTTTAAGATTTTAGGAGCTGTTCCTTCGACTATTTCAATGTCTTCGTTTAATCCACTGTTACTTTCGTATAGATTTTTGTAGAATTCTTCAACTCTTCTAAGTATTTCTTCCCTATTTCTTGTTACGGTGCCATCCTCTCCTTTTAATGCAATGATGTGTTTCTTCCCAACAGATAAACTTCCTTTAACAACCCTAAGGCTCTTGTTATTTTCAATGGCTTTCCTTACTAGCTCACAGTTGAATTTTCTTATGTCTTCTTTCATGCTTTTGCGCAGAGTTTTACAAAGTTCTATGTACTCAATCCTGGAACTGGTATTTTGATTGTCCACCTTCATATCTCTTCGCCTTTTCATGAGCTGTTTCGTCTTCTCAGATAATTTGCTATTGTGCTTTTTACAGGTTACACCACCAATTTCCCCAGCAGTTTCAACTATTGTCTTAACAATGTTTTCATTTGCTTCTGAGATATCACTTTCATCAATAAGTCCTTCCAGTGCAGAAAAGCGATTTTTTAATTCCAACTTGAATGCCTCGGTATTTTCTTTTAATTTCTTTAAATCCACCCTCTTACTTACTTGTTTCCTAATGAGCTTCTGTCGTTCTAATTTAGTATTTAAGTGCACTTTACATCTCACCATTCGATGATCACTTCCAGTATTAAATCTGTTCAGTACACTGCAATCTTCAATAATTGATTTCTTGTTTGCCAGGATATAGTCAATTTCACTAGTTCCCCCATTTGGGTGTTTCCATGTCCATTTTCTTTGCGGTTTCTTCTTAAAAAATGAATTCATGATGCTAAGGTTTTCAGCTTCTGCAAATTCGATGAGTTGATCGCCACGTTCATTCCTTTCCCCATATCCGTATTTACCAACCGATGTCTCTCCTTGTTCCTGTTGTCCAATTCTTGCATTGAAATCCCCCATGATGAGCTTGATATGTTGTTT
The DNA here is from genome assembly GCA_006491805.2 of Dysdera silvatica. NCBI lineage: Eukaryota > Metazoa > Arthropoda > Arachnida > Araneae > Dysderidae > Dysdera > Dysdera silvatica. The sequence goes on along the minus strand of QLNU02003225.1, from coordinate 18,790,401 downwards.
CCCTTTGGTGTGTAACTCTTTGATTTCTTCATAAAATTCTTCAACCTCTTCGTCGGTATGGCTTGATGTTGGTGCATATACCTGTACTATTTGAAGTTGGTATCGCTGGGTTAGTTGAACAACAAGCCTCGCTGCTCGATCTGATGTACTTTCAACTTCCAGAAGACAGTCTTTAATTCTTTTGTTGATTATATATGATATATATACACACACATATATATATATAAGCTAAAGGAACAAGATTTCCAACGATTATTATTTTTATTTTCTTATTTTCAAATCCATTCAACAAAACTGAACTGCAAACAAGACTTTTATGGAACAACTTAATAACATTCATGTTATTTATATTAGTTAAATTTGTAGGATGCAACTTCTGCTTTGGTTAGCTTAGTGACGACATTTCCGTGGTGCCCAACAACCTTCAACAGGAATTGTTTCTGTTGTTCATCCTTGACTGACCAGTTGAGTTTCTTTATTAGACACTACCCCTTTCTACAATGTCACTTACAACATTAGGAGCACTGATGAAGCATCTTAACCCATCACTCAACATTCCTCCATTTCGTTGACTCCAAATAATCCAAAAAATTAGTTTGAATGGTTGATAACAAAATCGCTCAAGTCTTTCCCTTGAAAAGCTAGGTGTTTCACATTGAATCGCTTCATTCCGTTTTTTTGAATATAAGGAATGTCTTATTTACTTGCAATACACTTTTCTGTGTCATCACATCTTGCCAAGCAATATCAAATATTTCCACAAGATCACCTTTCAAAATCTGCCACTTCATATTCGCTGTTTCCGTGTTTCTTGATTTCCCTTTACCCAGATTTTAGTATTCCTTGTATAAGTTCTGAACATAAGCTCTAATATTCTCTTCCATCGTTACAGGAATCATTGTTTTCATATACACATCCTGAAGTTTGAGGCTTGTGAACTTTGCAGCATCAGAGGGCGTTTCCTTTATCTCTTCGTAATGGTAGAAGAAGACTACTACTAACTAGCACTTGTTCTCTAGAGGGGAGCCAAACCCCAGAAATTCACCATTTGGCATCTTTTCAAGTAGCCAAATTTCCTTTCTAGTATTCATTTTCTCAACTTGAAAAAGAGAAAAGAATTAGTACACCATAATTTCCAAAAGAAGTGGAGTGCAGACATGCTACATCACCTTGGCAAAAACAGCTGAATCCTACAAAAGTGATAAAAGTGTGCAACCCTTATATATTATTTAATTTGTATGAAATTTGGCATACAGATTATTTAGAGGGATAGAACCAAGGGGATGAACAAATTGACATGAAAATAGCAACTTCGGAAAAATGAAATACCCTATTGTGCGTGTAACGTAAAAAGACATTTATTTGGAGAAGTGTATGACTTTATGCAATCAAATTCAATAAACTATTTTTAAACTATTATTTACCACTCCAATCTATTCTGGGCACACATTTCTGAATTATAATTTACTTTTAAATGTTTATAAATGTAGTTAAGAAAAAAGCAAAGATATGATATTTGCTGCAAAATGGTATAGTACAAAAAATCTGCTTTCTAGAAAAAGCATTTAAAGCTTACATACCTAATTTACATATTGAAGGAAAGGATATATGGTGTTACTGCACAGTTTGTTACAGCCGTTCTCTCTCCTCTTCAAATCACTCTAAACTTGCACTAAGTAGGCTTGTGACATCATACTCTCTTTGCCATCAAACATTGGTGTATCCCAAGAAGTAGGAGAGTACTCACTATTGTTTTTCCACACTGTTGCCCTCTTTACTGGCTCAACAGTTTCGGACTGCAGGCTTATCTAATATTTTTTTGGCAGGGGGGAACCCCTCAGAACCTGCCCACTAATTCCAGGAAAATTAAAAGTGCCAAATTTTTTGAAAACTACTAATCCAACATCCCCAACATTTTACTACTATCACTCTTTCTCCTATATATCACTCTCTAACGATACCAACATTCAGCGGTACAACAATGTAAATATTCTATTATACTTTTAATCATTAAACCCGTTAATTATATTTATATTTTAAACTTATATTAGTTATTTTGTAATATTAGAATATTGTGAATAGTAAAACAATTGCTACATGTTATAATTGTTTAATTTCAACATTTTATATTTTTGAAAACTGAAATATTAAAGGAGTAATATTTCAAAACACAACGTTGTATTATCAGAGCTAGAAGGCTTAAATATATTAGATATAAAAGAACTTGTGTGCAAAATTAAACAATAAAACATAAAAAAATTTTACATTCGTCAAAGTAAAGACTTTTTAAGTAATTGTCCCGTATGCTTTTGAAAACAATTATATGTTTTAATTTTTCTTCTTTTTCATTTTTTCTCCTCATTTGCTCAATTTTTTATTCGTTTGACTTAAAATTAAATTTTTTACGCCATTTTGCCGCCCTAGGCAGTCGCCTACTCTGGCCTAATGGTAGAAACGGCCCTGAATGGAATCGCAAAAATTTGCATATACATTTACTTGTCAGACTTGTAAAAAACAAAAAGGGACTCTATCAAACTTTGTATAATTATCAAAATTTTGGCTACGTGATCTCGTTTTGTAAACCATTAATTTAAGAATATTTTAAAGGGAAAAAAATACAAACTACATGGCTCATGTACTGAATTTCGGATGTGTTTTCTGAGGTAAACAATCTTTATTAAAGGTTATTTTGTAAACATTTTTGAAACTCCCCCCCCTCGCTTTCCGAAATCAAAACCTGACTCCGGCCTTCACGTTACACTCTCATAGACGATCGTTCATTTTGAATGAAATAACACCACCGTTTTATTTAGAAAGGTCTGTGTTCCGTTCAATTGAAAAACTTGCTCAAAATAACAGATTCGTTCGCGGACTACACATCATTACCAAAAACCTATAATTTTGATTTAGTCAATGCGAAAATATGTTTTTCTGGGATGAGTTTTCAGCGTTGTCGTTTGAAAATTTTCTTGTCTGAAAATTAATTTTCAGAGTAAAAATGTAGACAAGAAGCATATTATACTCATTGCATCATGTTTAAAGGTAGCATTTTTTTTCCCCCAGCAGACTGGAGCCGCAGTGTCCCGCGCCCATTTTTTACTTGGCGTAGATGCGTGCGTTCTGTTTTTTGTAAACTGCGTTTTCGAATCGTGTTGACGTAAGTTAGAGGCGGATCGAGAATTTTTTTCGAGGGTAGGGTGCAAAACTTGAAAACCAGTTTAGATCTTTTCTGTGAAATTCGTTGCCGGGTTTGGGTAAGTAATAAGTATAAATTTATGTTGTTTCATCGCTCCCCCCACTCCCCTGTTCGCCCATGACACAAATACAGTTTAATTATTCATGTTATTAATTAATTATCCATGTATTCTGATTTATAGTGGCGAATTACGTTCATAACCTTTTCCTCGAACAGTTTCGAACTGCTTATATGGAATTTTTAAATACGCCCCCAATTCTGTTAGGACAGTATTGTTACGCAATTTGTAAACATTGACGTCACTAGGGGGTCTAGAGGTAGCTTCCCCCTCACCAGAAAAAAAATTAGCGCCCCCCCTCCATGAAAAAGGTAAATTCACCGCTGTGTGTTTAAAATTGGGGTGGGGGCTGAAGCCCCCCCCCCTCAGACCTGGAGGGTGGTTATGCCAATGACTGTTTATATTTCTGATGATGGATTTCATGGAACATAAAGAACAATTCATTCTGAGAACACACAAATGTTTAAATGGATTGGTGTATTTTTAAATGTTTTGGGATTTTGTGTGGCTTGCCACAATTTGTTTTCCATGATTATGATGTAAATTAAATTGCAATTTATATCATTAGAATAATAATTTGATGATTATTAAAATTTACTTATGGATTTGTGTTGTGTAAAAATTGCCTATGGTTAGAAATTATAGGAGTTTTTGTAATTTCTATTCAAAGTAAGTTATTTGATTTTAACTGATGTTTAAATTTAGTTGGTTATGGAGTTTTTCATTGTAATTCCAATTTCATAATTTGGATTAGTTTTAGGGGCTCAAGTAATTTAACAAATAGTAAAGTTTCATTGTAAACACTTTATACAGGGTGTTCGATTACCGCGTGTACAGAGTTTAAGGGATAGTAGGGTATACCAAAATAAGTAACATGTGTTTTTTCTTTTTTTCGGAAGAGGTTTTGTTACCGAGTTACGGCCCAAAAATCGTTTAGTGGATGGAAACTGGAAATGTCGATGCTGGCACCAATCTGTATGTGTGGGTTTTATTTTTTTTGAATGCTTATTCTACCATGCTGAATATTAAAGAAAACACATTTTTTTATTCATTTCCTAGTAGCAAAGGAGAAAACAGACATGGTTTATGTACGATTAAGCATCAGCACAATTCAGTCGATAAACAGCAGCCTCCATAAGATGTATGCATCGAGCTTGATGGAGAAATCGACAGAAACGAATAAAAAAAGACATTTTCTTTAATATTCAGTATGGTAGAACACATATTCGGAAAAATACAGCCCACATGTACAGATTGGTAGTAGCATCAACATTTCCAATTTCCATCCATCAAATAATTTTTGGGTCCTAACTCGGTAAGGAAACCTCTTCCGAAAAAAAGAAAAATCGTATTACTTATTTTAGTATACCCTACCACCCCTTAAAGTCTATACACGTGGTAACCGAACACCCTGTATATATATATTGGTGTCACTGCATAACACATTACCTACTGAATTTTTCCCAGTGTTGCCAAAAAATGATCAGCAAAAGACGAAGTGACCAGTCGCCATGTTGTTTATGGTGTTTTTTGTAATTTTCGTGAATCAGTGAAGGTGAAGTTGTGGTGGGGAGACCCCCCCCCACTTTGGGCTGCACCTTTGCTGTCCATTCAGATAGTCTTCAAGTACCCTTGAATTAGTATAATGTTGAATCACAGAAATCCTGCAAAGTCTGGAAAGTAAAAAGCGAGTTCTCCCCTAGTTCGTGGGGCGGATGTTTGCGGCTGGTTTTAATTGCATGTGGAATCCATTAAAAAAAAAAAAAAAGTCAGACGCTCACTTTTTTTGACTTACACTCTTACTTTTGATCAAATCTCCTTTGCCTTGTATAGTCAGATACACTTTAAATGGAATAGACAAAGTATTAGCTTTGCGATTATATAGTTAAACTCTTTTATAATGAACTCAAAAAGGGCCAAATGAAAACGTTGCTGTAAATATTAAATTAATGCAAGTTTTTAGTGTAAAGAAATTCAGTTTTGTATTTGTAAATTCACTGTAATTAAGTTATAAATGGCTTTGAGGTGTCATTAATGGATTTTATGGTCTTATGAAACTTATTTTGTTTACACAAATTTTAATGCGTTGTGTGTTATTTACTGTAATTAGTGACTGAAAATCGATTAAGATTTGGTCTGGAAACCTTGAAAAGTCAGGGAAGTTTGAAATAGAATTTGGGTAGACACCCTGTACACATTCTTTCATGGATTCTGTTTGTTTTTCACCAAATACATCGATAAATCTGTCGATGCTGTTAATAAGATAGCAAATGGTTTCAATAGAACCACAAAACGCATATTTTTATTTAAGTGACTAATGCCTTAACAGAAAAGATTTAAGGTCATTATAAATCATTTTGTAAAAGTCACAAATTGCGCATGTTTGTGAAATAGTTTGCATGCATTTAATTTTTCATTGGTTTCAGTTGGAATGTGGCTCAGTGGCTGGTTTTTCGCCGAATTTGTATCGTTGCCTACAGCCGGTCAAAATATCTGAAATGAGGTGATGTACATAATATTGAAGAGCTTCAACATCTTTTTCCAATGGTAAGTTGTCAAAACGTTAAACCCTCAGTTTCCAACCTCCGTGCCACGGCACCTTGAAGTGCCACAAGAATAACTCTCAGCCAATTCAATGGTTTTAGAATACCAAAGGGGCCGTAGAAAACATTCTGATATGCTAAGGATGCCATGAACCGAAAAAGCTTGAGAACAGGGTGTCCACTGATCTTGAAAACCTGGAAAAGGCAAGGAACCAGTCCAAAGGAATACTGCATACAAAACATGAACAATATATAACGACGAAGGGTTAGTATAAAAAAGTACTATTCGTGAAAGTAAAATATGGTACTTATGTAGTATCCCTTCGGCCATTTACAATTTTTTTTTTATCGTAACTTTACGATGTTTTTGTTGTCTAAAAAATCGTAAGTTTACGATCCTTGATTATTTGCAAGATGCCATTTTGTTTGTTTGTTGACATTTTGCAGAATCATTAGTTAATGTTAGTGTAGGATGTTTTCTGAGTTATCGTTAAAAAATTTATTTATGATATTTTTTATTATATATCTTCAAAATTTTCTATAAGAAAAACGACGAAAGGAGACCCCTTCTCATCGCTTCACGATTCGTGACCGTTCTGATCACATTCGATGTACGCTGCCTGAATCAGTAAAAGGCTGAATCAATATCATGTTTCAATTAGTATTTTTCATGCAATTAGTACACTTACCTGAATCATAGGAACCGAACTGCGGGGGGACCCCTCTGCTCTTCGCTTCGGGGCTCGTGACCATTCCGATCACATTTCGATGTGTGCTGCCTGAATTAGTAAACGATGAAAGGAGAATTCATTTTTCCTGTAAAAACAAAATCGCAGAATGCTCATCATTTGGTAATTACCGAAGAGTATAATCCATCTAAAATTATTAAAAACAAAAAAAAACAGGGTTCAGGCATGAAACAGCACTCATTCTGCAAAATGTCAACAAACAAACAAAATGGCGTCTCGCAAATAATCAAGGATCGTAAACTTACGATTTTTTAGACAACGAAACGTCGTAAAGTTACGATAAAAAAAACAAAAAAACACCGTAAATGGTCGACGGGATAATACGTAAGTACTTAAAATACAGTCAAGCCCAACTGTAGCGAACTCGGCTTATAACGAACAAATTTTTTGGTCCTGTCCAATCATCTATTATTGTTATTGGATCAGATGTAATGACCGCCCCCCTCTCCTGATATAGCGAACTGAAAACTCGGTCCCTTGAGATTCGCTATAGCAGGGTTCGACAGAATATTTATTGAGAAATTATTACATTAAAGTTATCTAGAAACATTCAAATTCAAACTAGTGATAAAACAAATCCAAGAACCGACATACATGGTAAGCAAAAAATAAATGATTATACAATAGAATATATTTTTAGTTCTTTATTTGAATTCTTAATATTCTGATGTTAGGTAATTGATGGAGGCAAAACATTCCAAGCTCTGGAACCCATTTGATTAATATCATAATAAAAGGGATCATTAAAAGCATTAATGTCAATCAATTGGTGTCCCTAATGGGAAGAATATCTTGAAGATCACCAATATAATTAGTTAAATTTTCATGCAAGTTAAAATTGACATTATGAAACATTATAATAGTTAGTTTGCTAAATGGTAAAATATGGAAATGTGCCCCAGAGGTTTTTCACTGGAGAACCAAGTTTGGATTGCAATATTTGTACATGTTTTTGAATTTTTTTTCCAATTTTATGTATATTACCCATTCCCTTAAATGCCCAAATGTTGCTATAATAGAAAAAATAAGGGAACATTACCAACAAATACTTTAACTTTAGTGCCGTAAGTGGAATAATAATACTGACTCTAAGAATAGTTCCTGGAATACCACAGCGACTGAATCAATTCGCAAATTCCAAGAAAATTTTGATTGCCAAATGATAATTACTTTACAGAGTCAGTAAAATTATTAAAAAAGTTTATTATAGTAAAATTATTAAAAACTAATTCAGGATAACTACTAACATATCTCCGCTGAATAATGATGAATTGAGTTGAATGAAAAATGATGCATTGAGTTTTATTTTCAATAACTTTGTCTCTGTTTGTTCTAATCTAGGGTCAAACAAACCCATTCTGCAGTTTTAGTAACTAACTGATCAAGATTATTATGAGGTTTAACGAACACAGTATCACTGCAAAGACAATAGAATGAGCTAGGGAAAAAGATTGATATTTGGCAATTGTGTTATCCCTGCGGAGGGTAATAATACCTTAACACCTTTACATACGGAGAAAGAGAGCGTTGTTTCCTGTCCTCATTCGTCTAGCGGTCCAAGACACTCCGGGCTAAACGGAGGGACCCTGGTTCGAATCCAGGATGGGGAAAGCGTCTCTTTTTCTCCAAAATTACACAAGCTCTAGTTTGAGCTGTAATTAAAACGTGGGTGGCAAAAATTATAGTATAATAAATTCCCCCACGAAAACTCACAAAATTCTCGCCCCGGAGGCTTTCTTGTGTTGACCATATTTGGCAATTGTGTTATCCCTGCGGAGGGTAATAATACCTTAACATCTTTACATACGGAGAAAGAGAGCGTTGTCCAAGACACTCCGGGCTAAACGGAGGGACCCTGGTTCGAATCCAGGATGGGGAAAGCGTCTCTTTTTCTCCAAAAAGAAAAAAGCTCTAGTTTGAGCTATAATATATACGTAGGTGGCAGAAATTATTGTATAAAAAGATTGAAATTAATCGTTCATAAATTTAAGAAATATCATGAAACCCAAAACTGACCCCTGAGGAACACTATGAACAACCTACAAGATAGTAGAACAAGTAATTCTACACTCTGCACATTGCCTGCGATTTGACAAATAGGCTAGTTAGTTAAAAAAAAAAAGTTTCGAACACAATCCTGTAACTCACAAAATACTCAGTTTTTCTCAAGATCTTATGATTTATAGAATCAAAAGCTTTTCGGTCGAAAAACACATATCTCCTATTGTAAATTCATGTGAATTAAAAACTTCTCTCAATTTGTCAATTAGTTTTATGACAGCCAGTTCAAAAGATTTATGTTTCTGAAATCTATATTTATGCAGACGAAGAACTATGTTTCGAGAGAAATTACTTTCATCTCCCAGAAATGAGTCTGGCAAGAGTTTTGTGAGTACAGACATTATTGAGATGTTTACTTAATAATTTTCGACAGCCACATAGAAATAAGATCAAACTAGTGCTGTTTTCATTAGGTAAAAGGCTATATTAGTTGTTTGTGCACTAAAGAAGCACAAACAAAACTGTAGCCAATGCAGTTACATGACAATGCAGTTACATGCAAACAATGCAGTTACATGAGGGAAGTGTGTTTGTTCCTTTTAATATGGACAGCAAAAATAGAACTTATTCAGGTTGTCCACCTGAATTTAACCTGGGCAGTAGACATATTACCGCTACACCATCGTAGAGCTGGAGGATGTTCAACATTGGTGTGATTAATGACTTGGATGTGTATGTACAGAAATATGCACCAAAGTTAACGTTTATATGTTTAATTGTATTAAGGTTGCCATAATGGCATTCAGCGGTATGATTAAATAACTTGTGTATATGTGCAGAAATGTTAAGTAATAATCTCTTTCAGGAACAAATTTCAAGAGACAAAAAAAAAAAAAAAGTTAATCGGAATGTCTGTAATTTTATGAATTGTTTACCGAGACCACAAAATACTATCATTAAACAGAAATAGTCATCAAATTAGAATGTTGTTATTGAGATTACTGTACACAAAAGTTAATTTTTATATGTAATTTTTATTAAACAAGTTAAAGTGGTATTTTTTGTCTGTTCATTAGGACCATCGTCTCAGTTCTTGGTAATTCAAAACTGACCCTGTAGATCCGGGCTTTTGCAGCTTATGTATCAAAAGCTCGCTTCTACAGGTTTTTTACGAATTTGCCACTTTCTCCAATGCTTATCAACTGGTACTGCTGCATCTGAAGGCGATGAAAAAACGATCTACATCTGGTAACATTTCGTTTTTTATTTCCCCCATGGTGACATAATGATAATGCACATTCGTTGACTACACAGACAGTCAAAATCCAAATGGTGCTGAGTCAGAGTTTTCATGCAACCTGAAAAACGTGAAATTGTCAGGGAAAAGCAAGATTTTTTGGTCGAAACCTGGAAAATTCAGTGAAAACTTTCTTAACTTCTATTTTGAATAGCTAAATTTTCCACAAACATGAAGCCATTTTCCCTACAACTGAAATTTAGTTGAAAGTTTTTTGATTGATCAAGGTGTTTTGCTTGAAAAGTCAGGAATTTTGAGGTAAAAGTCAACGAACTTTTATTCGCCAATGTCTTCGCCAATCGTGTCTTTCTAGTGAAGTGTGACTTGTACTCCCTATTTTAACTAAATATGTAAAGAAAAATTATAAAGATAAATGTTGCAAAATTTTATTACTCCATTTCTCTATTGTATATATGTTACCGTGGATGTGATAGAACCGATTATTCTTATACAATGACTAGTAAATGTGGAATCCCTGAACTTCTTGGCGAAAGTAGATAATGAAACATTGAAGGGAGGATGTGTTGCTTCTAGCAGCTTTTTAAATTACCCCTTTGGGCAAGGGGGGGAGGACAACTATGGAACAAATGGGGGGTTACGTATATATTTATATTGTAAATGGAATGGTTGATAAAAACAAAATTTTCTCACATAATGTTAATCAGTGTTAACACTTATAGCTGTAAATAATTATACAATAAGAACCCCCCTAATGGATAGCTGACACCATAGGCATAACATAGGGATTTAAACTGGGGGGGGGAGGGGCAAAAAACAAAAAGAATTGCCCCTAAACTGAAAGGGCAAACATATAATTTTTCCCCTGCTTTAAAAAAAACTGGAAGAGTACATGCCCCCAAATTACGCTTATGGCTGACACCTATTATAATGAACTTTTTTTTTTTCCAATTCCCAGTCCCAATACTTGCTATACCCAACGTTCCTTAATAGATCTGAAGCAATAAGTATTGAGGAAATGCAGTAATTCCTCCAGTTAAACTAATACTTATTAATACTTTAAATGTTTAATTTAATTCAATAATAATACATGCCAATAAATAAATTTGAATACATTGTTAAAAGAATTCAGTATGCCTTATTGGCAAAGCTTCTGAGAGTGACGTGTGCACACTTCGATGGTAAACGGAAGACAGGTAATTATTTTAGAATTCGAAACACGGTTACAAATACTGTTGCCAAATACAAAAAAATAAAATTATAATTATACAATATTTGAAAAATATGAAATAAAAGTAACAGATTTGGCATGGTGTCAATTTTAGAAATTGAACTTTTTAAGTTTATTTTCTTGCTTTTCTAAGTGGCAACAGTTAAGAAAGCCTGCGAAGCGAACATTTATATTGTGGGAGCCCAGAGATCCCTAATATTGAAGTTCTAAAATTCTACACCAAACAGTAACTCTTACACCAAATGTGGATTTTGTCTCTTCTTTTAAGCTCATTTTCTACTTCCATGAAAAGGTTCTGGAATTCTCCACATTCACTGGTAACCAGGATGTGAAAATCATGATTTTTTAAAAAAATTTTAAAAATCTGATTTTTTGATTTAAAGTGGATGTTTTTGATTAAGATTGTATACATCAGAAATAAATCAAATTTTTCTTTCAGCTTCATTTATGTAAGATTTTAACGTTCTATTTATACTCTTCTCAAGCTTTAAGTGAATATTAAATAACGTATTTAAATAACAAAAAAACGAAAATTCAATGCCTTGATTTCTTGTTTATTGAGACTACAATATGTATTAGAGATTTCAATTATGATATTATTAAAAACCAACATTTAAGGATTTAAATAAAAGTGCCAATTTTGCTGCCTTCTCAACTCCTAACTGATTTCGTAACTTGATATGCGCAAGTCCAAATATGGAAAACATCCTTTCAACTCCAGTAGAGGTTCCCTAAGCTGTGCATAGTTCCTCACCATCATCGAATTCCTTTTAGCCAACACATTTTTCTATGAGGGCCCATGTATTTCCATCACTGAAGAGTGGAAATTGATTTCACTGTCTCTTCCTAAAATGAAGCACCACTCCCGAAGTGCATGGACAATAAATGTAAAAACAATGCCTAATATAATGAGGCATTTCTTTTTTACAAAACCTATTGCTTGTTCCTTCTCACTCCTTGAGAAGTATTCTGCTTTAAAATTTGGTGATAATAAATGTACCAAATAGTGAGCTGGAGATATAGCTTGCTTATAGTTTATTAAAAATACGTTATGGGCAAGCTTAAAAAACATCTTAATGTATGAAAATGTATCACAAGCAAGGCCCTCGAGATCTTTTCAAACTTCTACTATAGAAATACTACATTTTTTTTAAACTTTGTCCAAAGTAACAGAAATCGGTTTCAACTGAAGGAGAAGGTTTTCAACGTTCCTCTCTATACCAACGTTCATAACCTTCGAGTATATATTTGCAGCCATTATATATGTTACTGGCCAAACTAGTTTTATCTCATGTGTTAAAATGATCTAGTTTAGCCTAGGCCGATTTAATTTTATTGATCTTTGAGCTTTAGAAATAATTCGATACTTATATAGAGCATAAATCATTACAAATAGTCATGTGTTTATTTTAAATAATCCCCCCCCCCACCTTTGTGGATCAGTCTATTATGTTTTTTAGCATGTAACCACTGGTTTTAGGCTAATTAAATTAACTAGAGTAACAATCTTTTTTCAGAAGTGAAATCTGATAATCACCAATTGTTTTAATATTTTTTATAACAGGATAGCAAAGCAAATTGACAAAAGTGCATAAGTAACAAACATCGTTTTATTTATAACTTATTACACATTATAAAGCTATTCACATCTTAATACATTCTTAGTTATTATTGCAAGCCAAACTGCTATGGCACTTTGAATTACGAAGTGATGATTTCTTTCTACATAGACATTCCTTTAATGTACAGTGAAACTTCTCAATAGCGTACACTGATGGAGAGCGGAAAAGCGTCTGTTATTGGGGGGAAAAAACAAAAATACGTAAAAATTTCAGTTTAAATTTAACATTTATGAAGTTTGATTTAATTAACTGTAGTAAATATATATACTAGCAGTACATATTACGTTTATAAATAACACTCACCTTTTACAACGATCTCTCTGTTTAATTATCCATTTCATTTAATTGTACAGCATTACAAATTTATTTTGAAAAGAAAAGTCTGAAATTTTGGTTTGCTTTTTATACATTTTTACAATTTTCCCTTCCACGTGAATTCCTAATTCGAATGCATTTTTTAGACCATCTGGATCATTCTTTTGTAAAAAATACCTTTTTAATTTACTAATGCATTAAATGGCTTCTTTCTTAGACACTATTTTCATAATATTTTCTTCGCTTTCAGCAATTTCTAGCTCCTTATCCAGTTCTGTATTGTAGTTTATGACATCATCAATTAGGTCATCAACATTAGTGGATTGATTTTCAGTTGATAATTGTTCACCTATTAACGTGTAATCTTCATAAGATTCAAGGAAGATTTTCATAATGTCATCATCAACAGTTTCTGTAGTGGCTTTGTTGGTGATGGAAATTCCTGCTTTTACAAAACAAGGACCCATAGTTGCAGCTGTGATTTTTACTGAAGAGCAAATCCACAGTATTGCGTCTAAGATACTTACACTGCTTGAAAGAGAGCTTGGTGATTTAGTGTCTTACATTTTTGCTAAAAGGTGTCTTACAATGCACTGACGGTAGTAAGTTTCGAAGCATTTAATTATGCCTTGGTCCAAGAGCTGGCCAACAGAAGTCGTGTTTGGAGGAAGAAAAATTAATTTGACATTTTCCAAAGCAATGTCAGGATGAGAAGAAGCATTATCTAAAATTAAAATCACTTTTCTTTTTTCTCGCTGCATTTTTCTATCAAAGCCTAACAACCACTCAATCATTAAATCTTTGTTCATCCGCGATTTTTTATTTGCCCGACATTGTACGTCCAATGCATTAACATTAACCCTTTAAAACATCGTGGTTTCATAGCTTTACCTATGATCAGAGGTCTTTCAAATTCGCCTATCATATTCACACATAACATAACAGTTAGCCTTTCTTTGGAAAGTTTTCCACCACTGCATTTTTCGCCTTTGGGACTCAGACTTTTGTCCGAAGAGCTCGAAAGAAGAGGCCAGATTCATCACAGTTGAAAATGTTCTTATCATCATAACCTTTGAAAAGATCCTTAACTTTCATTTTCCAATCAAAAACAATTTCGTTGTCAACAGACGAGTTTTCACCGCATACATTTTTATAAGAAATATTGTGTCGGGTTCGAAATTTATCCAGCCAGCCACCCGAAGCCTTGAAATCACAAAATCCCTTTCTTTGAGCAGTTTCTAGTGCTTTCTCTAGAATTAAAGTTCCAGACAAAGGAATGCTCTTCAACCTAGCACGGCTAAACCATTCAAATGTTAAGGTATCCACAGCTAATCCTTCTGTTTTAGGGAAAGCTCTTTTGGTTACCATTTTCGGCCCAACATTTTAAAAGTTCATCATTCCGTTTTAAAATTCCACATACTTGAGTTTTCCCAATGCCCAACATTTCCGCTAAATCACGCGCACTTAATTTTTCAGCTTCTTTTAAATTTATAACATCGATTTTCTCTCTTAAAGAAAAGCATTTACATTTTTGCGACATTTTTTTCTGAAATGAAAACAGCGAACCCTACTGCAACCGGCATATACAAATTCTAAAGGACTTCTGCAGAAAGCTGCATACGGACGTCGGCGTCACTTAAACTAGACTGTTAGACTATATTCTCGCTTCTTCAGTCTTGACGTTTTAAATGAAAGGAGGAGGGGAGTGTTCTTATCTATTCAAAGACAGCATTATTGCAGGTGCCTGCTGCTCAGGAGAATAGTTATCTGTGAATCACAAATTTCTTGCAGTTGTTGTTCGATTTCATGGAATGCATTTCTTTTAAAACGGAACCCACCCGCCTCCTTTCGTAAATTAAAAAAATGAAAAGGGTGCTTCAAAATGTTCTTCGCCCCTCCCCCTGCGACGGCAGCTCATTCGTCGTGTCTTAATGATCTACAGTATCTGTTTACTATTTAGAGTACAAAAATACTTTTTTTTTTTGCATTGCCCGTTAACTTTAATTTTTTAGTGTCCGCGTTCGTTATTTAGAAAGTCCGCTATTTAGAAGTAAAACATCCATATGATTCAATGTAAATTTGCCGGGGAATTGAAAAATGTCCGTTATTAAGACGTCCGCTATTCGGAAGTGTCCGTTAAGAGAAGTTTCACTGTACACGTTTTCATGCAACTGCAGCGGAATCCTTAACCCGTACTAATCGAATTTCCAGTACATGGAATCTTTTTAACCAACGATGTTGAAGTGGTGTCTTCTTTTCAGCGCTTTTTGGCATCTTCTGTCTCTTGCAGTAGTTCTAAATACTTAACCTTTTTTTTTATCTTCACTCTCCAGAAGTTCTTTTATAAATTATAGTCATAATAATAAATATATAAATGGAAAATGAAGCAACAGCTTTTCGATTATATAGTTACTTTTTTACAATTTTGTATTTGTAAATTTAGTGTAATTGAGTTGTAAATGGCTTTGGGATTTGAGTTTGTGGATTTTATGGTCTTGAAACTTGATTACGTAAATTTCAATGTGTTGTGTGTCATTTGCTATAATTAGCGACTGAAAATCGATTAAAATTTGGTCTGTGAAAGTCAGTGAAGTTTGAAACAGAATTTGAGTAGACATTCTGTATGAAGGAACAGTTTTCTGTTCACATGATCGATTTTTCTATTTCATATTACGGATTTAATTAACAAAACCTTTCTTTCGAATATTTGTGCCTTATAATATATAAGCATCGCAGCTAGATATTCGTTTTACATAAGTCTTTCTAGTGGTGCTAGATGGCGCTTTAAGAATCAAAGTGCGGTCTAAATTCTGCGCCATCTGGTGGTAGCTAAATGTAAAATATTGTATATCTTTTTAAATATCTCAATATTTGGAGATGGATTATTTTCAATACATTTTAAATAATAAAAACTGTATATCTTTAATATAATATAAATCTTATAAAAAATAAAAATGTTACATTAGAGGACAGTTTTATATAATCCTTGTATATATATAGTGATATTAAGTAGTATTGGTTTTTAACGCTCCGGCTTCACTTCATGGATCGCGCCAACCTACTGCCAGAAGGAATTTGAAGATCGTGTATTTATTTCTTCTGCGTTAAAAGTTTAAATTGTAAGCATATTTTTTTACTAACTTTTGCAGGTGCTGGAATATAGCCCATTTTCTTTTGCAGGGTCACTAACCCGAAAGTAAGATTTTTTTTTCTTTTATTTTTACGCAAGTGGCGTATTTACGTTTTTTTAATATGGCAAAAAACGTAGAAAAAGGTTTTGTAGTCGAAACACCTACGTCAATTTGTGTTGTCAATTCTAGTTGGCGCAGTATAGCCCAGATGCTCTTGCGCCATAAAAAAGCCAAACAATCAATCAATTCGTGTTAGCTTAGGAAGAAGTCAATTTCTTCATGTCATGTTAAAAGAACTCGTGGATAGATATGGAAGCGAGAGTATAAAGTGCATCCAGAATTTCAATCTCGGGAGTTACAAGTTTTTCGAATGCCCAATTAGCCGCTGAAGTAGTGGAGGATGGACTGTTACACGAAGGAGAAAAACATGAAGCAGTTCCAGCAGATCGTCATGTCAGATATTTTGTCAATAGATGTCGGCACCAAACTCTCAATACTACTGTGACGGTGCCCCCTGGCGTATTAAAATAAATTAGCGTCTCTTTCTTTACCTGTACATTTTCTTTCAGTCTTTGTGAAACTATCGATCTTAAAGCGTGGTGCTCTGCGAAATCAGTAAGATTGTAAATCATGAAAATGGTTGTTGTTGTTTTGTAATTCATTTTATTTTAGCTATTTAATTGACTAATTAACAATTATTTTATCTAATCAATATTTTATAATAAATGTTGGGAATTTGTGGCAATATATGGTGCCACCAGTTTGTCGCTGTAAGAATTTTCGCCCTCTACTCTCCAAAACGTTGACACGTCCCTAACAGCGACAGCCACCAAACGTACTTTTTTGGTGAAAGGAGGTCTCTAGGTAGACAGTCAGTACTGTATTTTGAGCAGTTATGTTATTTTGGTTTATCCCTCTCAGCTATGAATAAGTAATAATCGTAAAGAATGTAAAATACATGTTAACGAAATATAGTTTATTTGTCAAAGATGATTTTTTACAGTTGAAAAAGCATTCGTCAAATCAAGGCCATTTTCGCAGCTACCAATTATTACAACACAGGGTACTAATGACATGATAACAAAATATGAAAACAATTCATAGGGTCAACTAGAGGGATATACGTCGGAGGCGAAACCAAAGTTGTACTCCAAACTGCGATACGTCCCGATCCAACTACTAAAAAACATCACATTTTGTCAGAATGTAGTGTAATTGACCTAGGCACGCCTAGTAGACATACTGGACTTGACCGGGGCCTTCGTGAATGTACGTTCAGGAAGGCCCCGTCCTAACATACAAAAATAGGACAGAATAATAATAATAATAA
>QLNU02003225.1:18759122-18769229 GCA_006491805.2 Dysdera silvatica | reverse complement strand
GATCAGTCCTTTCTGACTTTTATAACCAAGAACAGGGTGTTCCTCAGGGCAGTGTCTTGAGTGCTACACTCTTCATCCTAAGGCTCAATAACATCATCAAAAAGGTCCCACACACACTGTACAAACATCACTTTATGTTGACGATCTCCAAATCTCTTGTCAATCCCGTGACATGAGCAGGCTAGAAAGGCAGTTGCAAATTGCCCTCAATAACATCACTAACTGGACAAATGAAAATGGCTTTACTTTCTCTATACAGAAGACAGTTTGTGTCCATTTTTGTCGGAGGGGAGGCTTACATCCAGAACCAGAACTCTATTTGGGAAATCATTGTATTCCAGTTGTTCAAAAGGCAAAATTTCTTGGTGTGTTATTTGACCATAAACTTACCTTCAAGCCACACATTCAGTCTCTTAAAAACAAATCCATAAAGCCCTTAATATCTTCAGAGTACTCTCCCATACATCCTGGGGAGCAGACCGTTATTCAATGCTTCGTCTGTATCGTGCTCTCATCCGCTCCAAACTGGATTATGGCTTTATCATTTACACCTTCGCTCGACAATCCATCTTGAAAGCTCTTGATCCTATTCACCATCAGGGTCTCAGACTGTGTACAGGTGCATTCCGTACCTCACCAGCTTTATGTGGAAGCCAACGAACCATCTTTAACATCAAGGCGTATGCAGATGTCTCTTAACTGTTATACCAAACTTAAATCACTGCCCACTCACCCTGTTAGGGATGTTGTTTATGAACTTCGTTCCTTCTTACTTTTTAATTCTCGCCCTTCATACATCCCTTCATTTGGTATTCGGATGGTTAAACTAACCAGAGAATTAGGTATAGATTGTCGGAGCATTGCTCCTACACATACTAATTTATCACCACCACCATGGGTCATGCCTGCCCTGGACATCCATTGCGATCTGGTTAACCACAGCAAAAGCACTACACCTAATGCTTTTTACCAGCAGTTATTCTCTGAATTTCAGGATCATTTTCAAGACTTTAATTTCATTTTCACAGATGGGTCCAAAACTGAAACAAATGTGCATTTGTCATTAACAACAGTGCCCATGCAAAAAAAAAAAAAATCCCTACTATCATGCTCCATTTTCACAGCAGAACTTAATTCTATTTAAATTGCTGTTGCATACATTTTAACTCGGGGCTTAACTCACTGTATCATTTGTACCTATTCTCAGGGCTCTTTAAAAGTACTGGAATCTTTTAAACTTTCACCTCATCCTATTTTATCCAAAATCCATTCACAACTGCAGCACCTGCACAATCATTCCAATATTAAATTCTGCTGGATCCCTGCTCACATTGGTATCCAAGGGAATGAGGCTGCTACTGCAGCTGCGAAGGCAACGAACTCAGCACTTGGTGAAGTCCACGCATAAAGTAGATGAAGGCTCAAACCTATGTAAAAAAAATTCTCTCTCTTTTCAAGTCTGTATTTCCATTGTGTGCAATTTTACCCAAAACAAAAAATTTAAAAGAAAATTATAAAATAATTTATTTTGGGAAAAAAAAAAAAATTTCCGGGGTGGGGTAGGGGACACTCATCCTCCTCTATCCCCAGACTGGTTACGGCCCTGAATGATGATAACCATAATGCCATTATTCTCAATTGTGTAAGATCAACACTAATATATATTTTTTGTTTCAGCTCACCTGTTTTTCAAATATTTTTGCTTCGGCTACAATCAGCACAATTAAATTGCCAAAAGATACTGTAAGTAGCCATGCCGCCTGCAGCACGGACTTCATGCTCTTCGGAGCCTAAATAGAGCATACACAATTATAATTGTTAGAAGAGTCATAATTATATTATTAGAAGAATTACATTATTAGAAGACTCATAAATAAATTCGTCTCCGAAGTGAGCACATGAATATAAATTATACGTCTTAACTCACTGTACGTTTATCATTTTATTTAGGCAAACAAATCTGATTTTAAAAATAAAAGTATAAGTACAGTGAAAATGAAAAAATTATACAATTAGCAACTACCTTCCATAATTATTAATTATAAACATCACAGAATTGTGAACAGGAAAGGTCGAACAAGCTGAGCGACAAATCTTCAATTTACGAGGATTGAATTTTCAATCTCCCCATCTTCTGAAGATAAGCAGAGGAGCAGGGCCGGTTTTAGCAATAGGCGGGCACGAAGGGCCATCTAGATAGAAGGCCCATCTAGGGAAGGGCCGCATCTAGATTTTTTACTTGTTACCGGTTTGGCTCGCTTTGCAGGGCCCTAGGATTGCCGAGGGTTCAACCTCCAAAAGCAATTCTGGTCACCAATCCCCGAATTGTTTAGACTAAATATTAATCATTTAGATTAATATTAATTTTGACTAAGATTAATTATTCGTCTTAATTGTGATTAAGATTAATATTAGTCGTTTGTATTTAATCGATTTAGATTTATATTTCGGTTCAATAATTAATTTTAAAGTGACGAAATGTAAACGATTTCAGCAACCTAAAACAAAAACGAAAAACCTACTTGAGAATATGAAAACTCGAGGCCTGTGATGGAAAACATGATCTCTCCTATTGTGATCAATATATACTGTGGGAGTTGGAAAAGGAGATTGATTGTACTTGGTTTCACTGTAGTATACGTACGAATTATTGCCTATGTGGGAAAAAATCAATAGAATATATAAAATGTTTCAACAATAACACAGTAATAGGGTGCCAAATCGTTCTCAATATCGCAACATCTCTCCAATACCACAATATCTATTCAATATTTCAGCGTCTGTTCAATGATCGAATCTCTGAACGATCCCATTCGTTTATGACAGAGGGGCAAAATCGTTCATTGATTCGTTCAGTAAACAAATTGGCTTGATCGTTCAGTAAATGAGTTGGCTTGATCGTTCAATAAACGAGTTGGTTTGATGGTTCAGTAAACGAGTTCCTGTATAATGCAGTCATACACTGCATCGACTTACCTCTTTATCGTTCGGTCTTCGGAAGATGCTGATGATGTAGTTAGCTCCTTCCTCCGCTTTTATACTTCCGAGAAGAGCCTTTTCATCCGTTAAAGAGTTAGAAGGCAGATATATTTTGTAGCTGAAAACAAATATCAAAGGTTAAGAAAAATGTAGATATTTTATAAACGATATTTCAGTTGTTTGTTCGTACACACGTAGCCACCAGACCTACGCACAGGATTAAAAGAGGGGGAGGGGGTGTTTTTGATGAAAATGACCCCTTACTTTGATGGAAGCAAACTTTTTTTTCCTGTAAATAATTTTATTTTATAGCTATTAGTATTGTTCCAATGGTGGGAGGGATCATTTGCCAACCCCCATTCTTTACGCACGACCTTAGTACGTGCGTGTGAGCAAAAGAACGTATTATTTGAGAATTTCTCAGTCTTTTGAGTCGTATACATAGTGAGAACCAGAATCATCGATCTCATGCATAGAATGTGAATGAGAACGCTCATCCTTTTAGGTGATGAAGTTATCAATCTCACATTTACTGTGAGTAATATGTATTCTTTTAAATTCTTCTCATTCACTCGTCATAGCTCTCTCATGAAAACCTCTCTATTTGCAGGGCGCTATAATCCCAGACAGGATTTATGAAATCCTCTCTATTTGCAGGGCTCTGTAATCCTACACAGGATTCATGAAAATCTCTCTATTTGCAGGACGCTATAATCCCAGACAGGATTCATAAAAACCTTTGGAGGTTTTTTCAATAATGCTAGAGAATCGGAATGGCTTTTCGCAAGGTAACACTGATTTGGAAACACTTCGTCAAACAATGGCATTGTTTCAGTTGCCTCACCGCGACTTCAGATGGTATTTCAATTATTTTTATAATGAGGAAATATAGTATTTAAAAGACAGATGAAGGACAACGTCGATGTTTTTTGTATTTATAAATTATAAATACAAAATATATTATAAATACAATATATTATATGAACAATAATCTGTATTTTATCATGAGAGAAACTGTCTTGACGTCGTTATGACTTCGAATTTCTGCCACTGGCGGATCCATAGGGCGCCTAGAGCGTGGGAAATGAAATATGTAAGAGAAATGAACAAATGTAAGGTATCGGACATTTGGCTAAAAATGGGAATCGGAAACAAATCGCTCCCCCCCAACTTGAAAAATTTCTGTATCTGCACTTGTTTTCTGCAACCGATCGTTAACCTTTTCATTTAGTTCGAACTCTTAAAGAAAATATTTTATTTGAATGTTTATTTTAAAGATTATACAATTGTAATCTTCGCTCCCACTTTACTCGGAATAGAGGTCCGGTCTCAAGATCCAACTTTCCCACGTTGGAAAACAGAGCCCCTGCCTCTTTTTACAGTCACTCTTTTAACAAAAATTTGAGCAAAAATTTCTTACTTTTCAGGTTCAATTTTGGAGTAATCTGTTGCTCCATATCGAAGTTCCCTTTGGTCTACGGGTGGATAAAAGTAATGTGTTTTTTCCGGACTACTCAGCGAAAATGCATTTGTTTCATTGTGATTCAAATCGTCTGCAATACTGTAAAATATTCTTATTCTTGCTGTGGCAACACCACTTTTTTCTTTCGTGTCTTCAAACTAAAAGGCAAATCTTTTGTTATTACAAAGCCACATGATTAATTTTTTAAACATCTTAAATATTAAATATACCAAGATTAATAATTCAGTGTTATTGTGATATACTGGAATTCGATATTTGTTGCATGAAGAGGAGGATCCAGAGAGGGAGTTTTTATTGGTGGGGGATGTAAAATACAGTAGGGCCCACTTTTAACGAGCCCGCATTTAGCGAGTTTCTGGATATAGCGAGGAAAATATGGATTTTGTTCGGTACAACGATTGAGCGCAACACAAACTAACAGTTTTTAGCGAACAAGTTTCTTTGGATCCCGGATTTAACGAGCAATTTAAAAAATAAAATAAGCAATCAAACTTTTTGTAAAAATTCCTTCGTTATATGAAGGTGGTCGTTATAAAAGGCGCTCGTTATAACCGATTTTCACCGCATTTTTATGGATTTGGGAAGGGAAATTCCCCCCACCCCCGGTGGATCCGCCATTGGTTATGTGAGCACTCGGGCAGTGAAATTAAGATATAGTAAAGATGTGAAAGAACTCTAATTATTTACGAAGATTTAAGGGGTACACTATGCAGCGGATGTAAATTTACGATACCTTTGTTATTCCCAGTTTGTCAAAAATTTAGAAAGCTTCTTTTTCTGGACAATAGATGGCGCCATCATGTCATGAAAATTAACCAATTCATTCATAATCTGACATTACCAGCCAAATTGAATTTGCGCAGAACCAAGTGTGTAGCAAGGATTTAATTTCGGGAGGAGGGGTCAAAAATTTTTACACCATGTATCGATACAATCATAGCATGCAAGGCCGTAGCCAAGTCCCATTAAAAATTTAGTTTCGGAAGGAGACCGGTCTCTAAAATCAAACCCTTCTGAATAAGGGCATGCGCAGAACTAATTACATTTCTTTTAACGACAGTGGCTACGTGTCTCATGGCATGGTACGGAGGATGCTACGTATTAGAGCTCCTGTATAGACAGGTCCGTTTATAGTATCCCTTTATAGTCCCTTTATGTATCAGCTTCGCCCAGGACAAACGAGGCGGTTGCCCGTTAAAATCTGAAAGGTGTGCCAAATATGGTAGTAACGCAGGAGTGTGGTGCTTCATACGGCGGGGGAAGACTAATGTGCTAAGAGGCAAAGAAAAGACCACGCTAAGACTTCTGGGATCGAAGGACCGTATACAAAAAATGAAAAGACACTTTCCTTGCCAAATGTTATCAATCTACCTGCTATTCATGCCGTATCCAGAGGTAGGGGGAGGGGATCTTAGGGACCAGTCCCCTAAATCCTGGCTACAATCTTGCTGCTATTGAATGTTTCTTCCCCCTTTTTTCATGTGTCGCTTCATTTGATAAATTCGCGCAGTATAGCCCAGATGCTCTTGCGCCATAAAAAAAGCCAAACAAAAAACTATCATTTGACAAAACCAAACTACCTTTCTAAGAGAAAATAAAATAAAAAAAAACGACGCTCCCGAAATCCAATATTGAACTCAAAACCCTATGTTATGACGAAAAAAGTCACTTCTTCATTAATGATACTAAAACTGCCACCTACACTCTCGTCCTGTTCCCTTATTTGAGCGTTCCTTAACTCAGCTAGCAAAGGTAGTCCTAGGAACGTCCTAAGGATGTCCAGAACGTTCCAAGGATGATCTTTGCTATCCGAGGAATGCTTTTCAATTCATACGCGATTTGTTTCCTTTTTATGGTTGCTGGTTTCACTTTCCACAGTAAACATAAGCATACAGCAGGCACGTGCCAACAGGGGAGCAGGGTTTTCTCCCCCCCAAACTCGGAGCAGGATGGACGAAAGGCATATTCCCCCCATACACACATTATCGAGGAATTATACAAATTTTAATTTTACAAATCACATTAAACATTGCTACTAACGTAGCAAAGCTGAAAGAACTTTTGATCCTAATTTCCTGTCAGTAAACGTCTACACCATACCGTTAATAATACTGCTTTGATAGTGCCCCTTGCCGTATCAATTGTTAAAAAAAATTAACGTCTCTTTACTTGTATATTTTCTTTCAGTATTTGTGAAACTATCGATCTTAAAGCCTGGTGCTCTGCGAAATCAGTAGAAGTGTAAAACGTTTATATGGATTCATTTTATAACTATTTAATTAACAATTAATTTCTTTAATTAATTTTTATTATATTGTTGGGGATTTGTGACAACAGATGGCACCACCAATTAATGTCTGTAAAATATATCTCGCCTCCCCCCTCCCCTCTTCAAAACGTTGCCATGCCCCTGGCGTAGAATTACATAAGCCTGTGGGGCCCCGAGTTCCACAAATAATCTTGAAACCTTTATGTTGATGACAAAACAACTTTTTATTTAAAAAAAAAAACTAGTACGTTCACAAATTTAGAATCGAACTCAGCACAACGAAAAGCTATTTTCCTCATTAATTATGTGGCTGTTAACCCCAACAGATGGCACCACATTGCAGCCCTAATTATAATCAAACTGCCACCATATTTAAGGTGTGCTGTTTCCTTATTTTACTGATCCTTAGATAATGCGTATTTTATTTTCCTTTTTATAGCGAGTGATTTCATTTATCACGGCAAAACTGCATTTTGAAAAGACAGAATAGAAGCCTACGTCAGCACTTAAGCCCAGAATCTGACTCCGAAACCTATGGAATACCAGAAAGCTTGCTCTTCAGTTAATGACCACCAAGCTGCTGCCTATTAAAAGTTTTGCTCCGACAAGCGGTCGTTTTTAATCAGTAATGCAGGTGACCGTCGTAGAGAAGTGTCATTACATGGAACATGAAAACTTACCGTTAAAGCCTTTAGTTCATTATTTGAAGACGTTATCATCATCGACTGTATTGGGAATGTAGAGTTAAAGCTAGCAGTAATAGTAGAGTCCGCACTCTGCGTACAATTCTTTGCTGCGATTTTCCAAGCGTGTTGCTCTCCCAATTTCATGCCCGCGTGAAGCACATCCTGGAAGATACGAAAACGGAAGCCATTATTCCTCTATTCTATAGAATATAATGTCCCGAAATCAAGGTCTTATGAGACATTAATCAATGTCTTAAAAGACATTAACCAATGTCTTATAAGACTTTTCATTGCGCTTTGAGATATGCAAGGATAGACAGTAGGCGATATGTTACATCACAAACAAATGAATAAATTCGCAACTAGTTAGATTGAAGATTTTAATTCTAAATGTCATTGAATAAAATGGTTTTATTAAATTAAATTTTACTTAAAAAGGGTTCTATGAGAACTCACTTTTTTTGTAAAAAAAAAAATTTTTTTTTTTTTCTTTTTTAACAGGGAACCTTTAAGGCCATATATTCTGATTACAGTTATAATTGGTAGTTATAAATTTATGGAAAACCTTAACGAGCATTCTTTTCGGTTTACAAACATTTTTTTCAAACATTTTTTTCCCCTAGAAAAAATTAGCCTCCCCCTACAGAAACGAAAACAACCATGTGTTAGGATAGCATAACTCATGCGGGGGAGGTGGGCTCAGGTGTCTTTAAAGAACATGATGTGATGGAACCTTACAGAAAATAATATGTTTTGCTATTCAATGAGCCCCCGCACCTTTTCTACATCGTTGCTATGTGAGGAGGATTGGATCGGACAGTTTAGTTTTCCCTAGATTTCGAGACTGGTTATATCAATGCTACAATCTATTCAAAAATTCTCTTCAAATAATCACCTTTATAGAATAGTTCAGAAATATAACTGTAGTTGTAAACTTTGTTTATAAAGTTAACGATCTGCTGCAAAAATTGCTCGAAAAAGAAATTATATGCTCTAAAAATCGTTTGAAAAAGCAGTTGTTTGCTGTAAAATACGTTTGCAAATGCAATTGCTTGGTAAGATTTCTTTAATAAATAAAAAATCGGTTAAAATCCTTCAAAAAGAGTATAAAAAGTACTATAGAAGTGTTTGAACTTTTACAACTTTACAAAATGGCTACAGTTCGTTATATTTTTACGAAATGTGTGCTAATTTAAAACGTTATGCTGCGCTAAATGGAAAAAAAAATCTATTAATTAAAATGATTGAGATTATATACAAGAGAAAGGAAGTATCTATAAAATAATAGAAATAAAACGAAAATGTCTATAAAATAATAGAGCTTAAACAAAAATATCTATAAAATAAAATTATGGATATTAAAAATATACAAACAGAATAGGTACGGTTAAAACTATACATACATAAAACTTACATGTGTATATACATTAAATATACATATACAAAATAAATTAAACTAAATATGCATATAAATTAAATATACGTACGAACTCAAACAAACCTCAAATGCATTTATATTATGAAGGGTAGATTCGGTATTGATATGTATTTGGCAAGGTGAATTATTGATGATAATGATCTCACTATAACCCGCAGCAGGGACGACAGGCAGACCTTTCTATTAAAAAAAAATCAAATAAAAATATATATAAACTACAATAAAAGGAAAAAACAATCACAAAATGACATCCCAACAGAAGTAACGGTTCTAGGCTTGGGCCGAGGTGGTCATGGCCCCCCCAAATATAACCGGAGTTTATTATCCTGTCTATGTGTACGGGCGACGCCAGCTGCATTCGTGCATATAGGCAGGAATTTGTGCCCCCCCCCCAATTTTTTTGTCCATAATCGCCACTGCTCAACAACCATTGTATGATTTAAAAATGAAACTTAAAAAAAAAACTTTTAGATAAATTATAAAAATTAAATCCCCCGTCAAGAGCCACTCCACAACAAATCCGTAATTGTTGTTGCCAGTAATTTTTTAGGAAAACTAGTTATTTTAACTTTTATTACTAAAATTAAAATAAACAAATTCTTACAACACGGGCTCCTTCATATGATGGCCATACCATTATAAAAGGAAACACTCAATCTGATGTATTGAATTAGAATTCTGTTCTCCCCAGAAATGTTTTACCCTACAGCACTGGGTTTTTCAGACAGAATTCAGAGGAACCCCGGGGTTCTGTGAGCAACTGAAAGGGCTTGAATTAGAATTCTGTTCTCCCAGAAACGCTTTCCTCTATAGGACGGGGTTTCTGAAGTAAAGTTCCGAGGAACACTGGGGTTCTGTGAGTAATTGAAAAGACTTGAATTAGAATTCTATTCTCCAGAAACGCTTTACCCAATAGGACGGGGTTTCTCAGGCAGAGTTCAGAGGAACCCTGGGGTTTTGCGAGTAACTGAAAAGACTTGAATTAGAATTCTGTTCTTCCAGAAACTTTTTCCTCTATAGGATGGGGTTTCTGAACCAAAGTACCGAGGAACACTGGGGTTCTGTGAGTAACTGAAAAGACTTGAATTAGAATTCTGTTCTCCCAGAAACGCTTTACTCTATAGTATGGGGTTTCTCAAGCAGAATTCAGAGTAACTATCGTGCACATAGAGGGGGAACTAAAAAATACACGTGACCTGCTTTATTGCAACTGTCTGAACTCGAACCCGCAACATCTCCGAGACATTACCAT